>CM049188.1:6954324-6995666 GCA_026770425.1 Boechera divaricarpa | reverse complement strand
GTCAAGATCATCGGGTAACTCACCACATGCAAGGGAAATTGGCAAGATCATAATACCAAGGTATGTCCTTCACTCCTATCACGCGAAAACAACATCAGAGTCTCCGTCGGGCATGGTGTCATCAACAAGGCTGGATCGTCTATCCTCATCCTTGACAAGTGATCACCACACCATTCTCTCTACCCTTGTTATCAATTATTTCCCATGTCAAACTCTTGAAGAAGGAGTATCCATCGAGAGCACTCTTGGCTTAATATCCTTCTTAGCATAGATATGCCTTAGTGGTGCATGATCAGTGTGACTATCACCTTAGACCCAAACGGATAGCTTCTGAATTTCTCAAAAGCGAAGACTACAGCCCAACAACTCCTTCTCTGTTGTAGCATATCTCCCTTGAGCATCATCAAGCGTCACTTGCATAGTAGATCACGTGTAGCTTCTTCTCAATCCTTTGGCCCAAGATGCCCCACAAAGCATAGTCCGACGCATCACACATGATCTCAAATGGATGGTCCCAGTTTGGTGCTTGGACTATCTAGGCGTTGACCAAGGCTTCCTTAATGAGCCGGAAAGCCTTCAAACATTCTGTATCAAACATGAACTCTTGCTCCTTGCACAACAGCCTTATCGGTGGTCTGGTTATCCTTGAGAAATCCTTGATGAACCTTACGTAAACCCAGCATGTCCCAAGAAGCTTCGATATCCCCGACATTCTTGGGTGGCTGCAGCTTGCATCATCACGTCCACCTTGGCTTTATCCACTTCATACCTTTCTCAGAAATTTTGTGCCCCAAGACAATCCTTTCTCTAACCATGAAGTGGCATTTCTCCCGATTGAGCACCAGATTTGTCTCTTCACACCGGTAAGTACCTCCCTATGCAAGGTTCAAAAGCAGGAGGAGAAAGAAGAGCCATACACGGAAAAATCATCCATGAATACCTCAACAGTCTCCTCTATTAAATCCGAGAATATAGAAGTCATGCATCTCTCGAAAAGTAGCGTGCGCATTTAAAAACCAAAAGGCATCCTTCTATATGCAAAGGTTCCATATGGGCAAGTAAAAGTAGTTTCTCTGATCATTAAGATGAATAGGAATCTGAAAGAAACCACTATAGCCATCTAGGAAACAGTAATATGGATGATTAGCAAGTCTCTCTAGCATCTGATCAATGAATGGTAATGGAAAATGATCTTTCCTAGATGAAACATTCAACTTCCTGTAATCAATACATATTCTATGGCCAGTGATAGTTCTAGTGGGTATCAACTCGTCCTTATCATTCCTAACCACAGTAATACCTCCTTTCTTTGGAACACAATGCAGAGGAGAAATCCAAGTACTATCAGATATGGGGTAAATGATTCCAGCTTCTAACAACTTAAGAATTTCCTTTTTAACCACTTCTTTTAAATTAGGATTCAATCTCCTCTGGGGTTCAATGCTAGCATATGATTCATTTTCCAGATGGATTCTATGAGTGCACAAGCTAGGTGAAATTCCCTTTATATCATCCAGAGAGTATCCTATTGCCTTCCTAAACTTCCTCAATTCAATCAACAGCAAATTCAACTCATCATCATTCAGCATGTCATTTACTATGATTGGATATGTAGAGTTAGGTCCAAGGAAAGCGTAACTTAGCCCATAAGGAAGAGGTTTGAGATCTACCTTAGGTGCTTGGAGTTCTGACCAGTCGTCTGTTGCAGGGGGCCGTCTGACTTGATCTGTTTTATCGAGCTGGATACTCGAGTCTGGCGTCCTGGACAGGGTGGCTCTAGTCTGCTGGTCGAGCTTGGTGTCCTCGACAGCATGAATTTCTGTGTTGACCCCTATCAGCTCCTCTAACCCGTCTGACTCCTCCAAAACCTTGTGTGAGTCTAAAGTCATCTCATACCCCAAGGTCTCTTCATGCAGATACCCATCTTTACAACTCTTGGTTAAGGCCGTCTGAAGGTGATCCCCTTGACTAAACTCCTCCAAAAACTCATCAGCAAGCTTATCCATCATCTCAACATAGAAGACTTGTCCTTCTATTTCTGGCTTCCTCATAGTGTCCTTGACATCAAATATCATCTTGAAGTCACTCCCGAGGTTGAGATCGATCTTTCCTTTTCTGACATCAATGACTGCACCAGCTGTAGCAAGGAAAGGTCTTCCCAGAATCAGAGGATCTCTTGGTTCCTCATCCATCTCAAGAACTATGAAGTCTGTTGGTATCTCCACTGAACCAACCATCAGAGGAAGATCTGGTAGCATACCATGAGGGGTCCTAATAGATCTGTCTGCAAGCACCAGAGAGATGTTGCAGGGCTTATAGTTGTTGAACCCTAGCTTCTTTGCAACCGAGAGTGGCATGAGGCTGATAGATGCTCCAAGATCGCAAAGAGACTTCTTGAAAACCAATGGACCTAGAGAGCATGGTAGAGTGAAAGAACCTGGTTCGCCTAACTTCTCTTTGATGACTCTCTTCTGAATGATGGCGCTGCACTCCTCGGATAGGACAACCATACCCTGAACCATCTTGTCTTTCTCAGCTACTGCATCCTTCAAGAACTTCTGATAAACAGGTACCATGGCGAAGGCAACAATGAGAGATAACCTGATCTCAGCTCCCTTGATATGCTTGTCAAAGATTTGCTTATGTTTCTCCATTAAGTCCTTCCTAAACCTCTTTGGAAAAGGCGATTTGGGCTTGTAGGGAGGAGGGACATAAGGTGCCTTCTTTTCCTCTGAAATCACAGTTTTAGGTGCAGAAAGTAGTCTGTCTTGACCATTCTGGTCGAGCTGTGGTGCTTCAGCAGGCGTGAGACTCTTGTTTTGGTCATTTTTAGAGACAAAATCCTCCCCCTCTGGATCCTCACTGTCCACAGTGATTGTAGGAGATCCTTCCCGCTCAGGTAATTCTTTTCCATTTCTCAAAGTTATGGCATTGATGTGAGCATAATCTTTGGGGTTTTGGACTGCTTTACCAGGTAGTTGGGAAGGGTGAGAGGATGAAGCTGTCTTGCCCTCGATGGAACGGATCTTAGACTGCAGAGACTCTATCTTGCTGTTAAGATCATTGTAGGTGTAGTCCATCTGGGTTTTGATTTCACCAAACTTCTTGGCTGTTTCAAGCGCTCCAGCTGCTTGACCCTGAAGGATTTGCTGCAGCAAGGTGTTTGTCTATTGATCAGGAGCGGTAGAAAACTGAGGGTGGTGAGACGGAAAACCTGGTGGTGGACACGGGGCTCTTTGTTGTTGGTGATGACTCTGAAAATGCGGTCTAGGGGCAAAGTTCTGTTGCTGATTGTAGGGAACAAAAGGCTTGGATGGGGGTATTTGCTGAGGTGGGTAGACCTGATCTTGAGGATTAGCAACATTTGTACTCCTGTAAGACAGATTCGGGTTGTTCTTGTAGTTGATAAAACCTTTGTTGTACTGACCCTGATTCTGCACATAACTGACCTCCTCTAGATCATCATCCCCCCCATCTTGAACTTGGAACACTGTATCCTCAGAAGCAAAGTGGACTTGTTTCTTCTGCTGTAGTAGTTGATCCAACTTAGCAGTCAAGGCCTTGATGGCCCTAGTTTGATCATCTGTAGCAACACTTGGCCGGACACTCCTATCATATTCAGCAGTGTAGTTACCATCAGATTGTGCTAGGTTCTCCACAAGTGCCCAGCCAGCATCAACGTCTTGGTTGAGGAAATTACCACTGCTGGCGGTATCGAGAAGCATTCGGACCTTCGGGAGAACGCCTCTGTAGAGAGTGCTAAGGAGGGACTCTTTACTGAAACCGTGGTGAGGGCATTGAGTGGTGTAGCCCTTGAAGCGATCCCAGCATTCACTGAAACTTTCACCGTTTTTCTGAGTGAATCCAGAAATTTCATTCCGCAAACGTGTTGTCCTGGCATTGGAGAAGAATTTGGCAAGGAAGGTTTTCTTACAGTCATCCCATGAAGTGATGGATCCATGGGGTAGAGTCTTTTCCCAGTGATGGGCTCTGTCACCAAGAGAGAAGGGAAAGAGCCTAAGTTTGAAACCGTCTTCACTGACCCCATTGATTTTGGTAAGGCTGCAGAGCCTATCAAATTCGTCGAGATGATCGAGAGGGTCCTCCATAGGTAATTCATGGAATTTGTTGTTTTGCACCATGGCGATCAAGCTGCTCTTGATCTCAAAATTGTTGTTTTAGACCGTGGGGGGAACAATCCCTTGTCTGTTGGTATGAGTATTAGGGGCGTCCCCTGCTCCTATCAAACAGGGCCTCCTCACAGGAGGGTCTTGGACTTGTGGTTGGCCTTCCATGCTGACCAGATTCTGACTGGCGTCTTGGATGTTTTCTCGCTGCGCTCGCAACTGTTGGGGGAGCCTGTCAATATTATCGATGGGGCGGAGGAGGTTCTGACTTCCTTTTGATCTGGTTTGCATGCAGGTGGAGGTGTACCAAAAAATGAAAGACAGTCAAGTTAATAACCAAAGAAATGTAAAAGAACTTGATCTAGAATGTTTTGAAATCCTAATTGTAACAAACAACACCCAAATGGCAACGGCGCCAAATTGATATAGGTCAATTTCTTACTAGACCAAAGTTTTGTTGTAGTATAGTAAGGTGTCAATCCATAAGGGTGAAGATATTAACCAAAAAGGATGCGATCGAGCAGTTCAAGTCAAGCCAAGCAAAAAGTGTAAGGGACTCTAGCAACCTAGACAGAAACCGAAAATGGAAGTTAAAACAGATACTATCTAGCACTAGCAGAAACTAACAGAAGCAGAGCAATATCAGGAAAAATGTATAGGACTGACAGAAAGATCAAACAATGCAAGAGAAGTTCCTAAGGATGGGGTAATCGATTCAGTGTGTCCTCTTAGCCTACTCAAGTGGTTTAACAAAACTCATTCAAGCTATTCCCTAGACATCAAACGTCACAACCAGTCAAGTCCACTCCCGTGATAAGTAACCTCAAGCTAGACCAGTTCCAGACCCAATCCCTTGGCAAAATCTACCCTAGCAGGCAGTAAGATCCAGTTCAATATTGTCAATAAACACCCTAGACAACTAATCCCTTAGGCTAGGCATGCAAATCTCTAACATCAGTTCAGTCAAGCATTTTATCAAACACCTTCTGGGTGGAAAAACACCTAAGTTCTAATCTCAATTGATCAGAAAGAAACTAGCATTAAGGACACTGATTTAGAAGGGAAATCAAACAATCTACTCTTAAACCACTTAAAAGACTAAGATTTCACACCTAATCTATCTCATCCTCAAGAACCCTAATGACTACTCAGAACTCATGAAGAACATCAAGAACACAAACCCATAAATCATCAAAACTTGCATGGATGACAGAAATAGATAGAGATAATGATAGAACAAAAGAAATCAACTCAAAATAACAAGTAGAAATCAAATTACAAGTACTGGAAATTAAGAACAATGAAGAACACAAGGAAAAACTCGAAATATAAGAGCTAAAAAAACGTCCTCCCGTCTTAATCCCATATTAGGTATTTATAATAAGTCTAAAAAATCCTAAAACATCATGGGTTAAAAGGTAAAAACGTGCAGGATAAGGTGCAGCTCGACCAAGACATGGTCGAGTGGTGTGCTCAAGCAGGTGAAATCAAGACTGCATTTTTCTGTGTTTGGTCGAGTGGTATGCTCAAGCAGGTGAAATCAAGACTGCATTTTTCTGTGATGAGCTCGAGCAGATGACTCGGTTTCACGGGCTCGAGCTGGACTCAAAAATTCCAAGACTCCTCTTTTATGTTGGGCTCGATCATGGGGCTCGAGCATGGGTGCTTGGACTCGACCAAGAATCTTCAAGACGCCACTCTTTTTTTTTTCTCAGCTTGATCATGCAGCTCGAGCATGGGTGCTCGAGCTGAGTTTCTGCTCCATTTCCTGCATGGACTCGATCACGTCTGCTCTGTTTCCTGCATGGACTCGAGCTGAGCATCCAGGTCGAGTAACATGTCCCAGACAGCTTCGGGCCTAACTTCTCTAAAATCACCTGAAAGTACCTGTAACAAACCAAATATGCAGGATGTATGCAAACCTAATGCAAAACACTCTAAGTATGCAAAACTAGGAATAAATGACAAGAACAGGGTGAATAACACGTCTAAACGTATGAATTATGCAAGCTAAAACGATGCAAAATGCAAACATATCAGTTGGCCAGTCTATCCTCCTAATCTAACTAGGCGCTTAACAAACTCTATCTGAGCTAATCCCTAGACAATAGACTCATCAGTGGCTAGATTCATTCTCATGATAAATAATCTCAAGCTAAACTAGTTCCAGACCTAAATCTTTCTAGCGAAATCTAACTTAGCAGGCACTAAAGATTCAGTCTATTAAAGCCAATAAACACCCTAGACAACCAATCTCTCAGGCTAGGAATGTAAATCTTTGGAATTAGTTCAGTCAGGCATTTCATCAAACACTTATGTTCTAATTCCAATTGATCAGAGAGTAATTAGCATTAAGAACACTAATCTAGAAGGGATTTTGTCTAATCTAAGCCTAAGCCACCTAGGAGACTAAGATTCCATACCTAACCTAACCCATCCTTAAGAACCCTAAAGATTACTCACATATCATGAAGAACATCAAAAGCAAAAACCCAGAAAAGATTGAAATTTGCATAATCAGAAAGATGAAGATTAGAATAGATAGAATACTGAAAATCAAACAGAAATACTAAGTAGAATCAAAGTAATCAGATTACAAAAGGATAATAGGTTTAGGAGGAGAACCCTGCGGACAACCCTCTTGCCCAATGGATAATACAGAGTATTTATAGGATTAGGTAAAACCCTAGTTCACAAAAAGATAAAATAGCAAAGCTCGGAGGCGGACTCGAGCAGGTTGGTCGAGTGCATGGGTCGAGGCCGGCAATAATTTTTCAAGACTGCACTTTTATGGTTGGCTTGACCAACTGACTCGACCGGCTGGGTCGAGCTGGGTTCAAGACTCCACTTTTATGGTCGGCTCGACCAAAGGACTCGACCGGCTAGATCGAGCTGGGATCAAGACTGCACCTTTGGCTCTGGCTCGAGTAGTGGACTCGGCCGAGGCGCTCTAGCTGGTTCCAAGATAGCACCTTTGGTTCTGGCTCAAGTAGTGGACTCGAGCTGTGGGTGTCGAGCTTGGCTCTCCCTTCTTCCTTCTCTCCATTCGGCCTCAACATCTCCAATACTCCTTAAATGTACCTGATACAGCTTCAAAATGTAATATCCATGCCATCCTAATGGAAAACACTCTAAGTATGCAAAATTGGAAACAAGTGACAGAAATAGAGAAAATATGCTATGAGACACTACAAGAAAACTAACGATTTGCGATGGCAATTTGCGATGGCAACAAGCTGTCGCAAAACTGCGACGATATAGCGATGAAGTAGCAATGAAATTGCGATGGAAATAAAACCATCGCAAATTTGCGAGGGAAACTAGTCGTCGCAAACTTGCGAGGAATGTGCGATACACTTTGCGATGAATTTGCGATGATAAAAACTTCCGTCGCAAAATTGCGATGTTATTGCGACTTCCATAAAACATCGCAAATTTGCGACATTTTAACGATGGATTTACGAGGAATAAGCGATGACACAATATTCTCTCGCAAATCCATCGCAAATTTGCGATGTTATTGCGACTTTTAAAAGGCATCGCAAGTTTGCGAAATATTACCGATGGATTTGCGAGGAATAAGCGATGACACAACATACCCTCGCAAATCCATAGCAAATTTGCGATGAGATTGCAATGGCATAGCGATTCAGCAGGTAGGTGGGCACGTTTTAAATAACAAGTACCTAACAATTTGCGAGAAACTAGCTTTCCGTCGCAAATATCTCGCAAATCCGTCGCACTGTTGTAGCAAATCCGCCGTAAAAAATTTCAAATCTCTATAAATAGGCAAACGGTTTTTGAGAGTTTCACAACAATTCAAACACATATTCTATAATCGAGAGAGAAAAAAAAAATCTGAGTGTGTAAGTAACAATATGTCGTCTCAGCACGAAGTTTATGAATTACGAAAGTGGATGTATAATAGAAAAGACCCGGAGACGAGGGAAGTGACGAAGGAGTATCGTGTCGGGTTGCGAGCATTCATCCAGCAGGCCACTAATAACCCCCATGCGAAGCGTGACGGTAACATATTCTGTCCTTGTAGAACGTGCAAGAACAATCAATATTTGGAAATTGATATTGTGAAGACGCATCTGTATAATAGAGGATTTATGCCGAACTATTATGTCTGGTTTTCACATGGCGAGGGTTTTAGTCTTGGTGCAGGAAGTAGTAGTACGAGTGATGGTGTTGATCAACCAGGTTATACTGCTAATTATAACTACGGCCAAAACATGTTTGAAAATTATGAAGAGTCTCATCCAGAAAATAGGTATCATGATATGGTCACAGATGCATTTCATGAATCTATTCCTGTATTTGTTGATGAAAATAGGGAAGAACCTAACGTTGAAGCACAACAGTTTTATGATATGTTAGACTCTGCAAATCAACCTATCTATGAGGGGTGTAGAGAGGGATTATCTAAACTGTCACTGGCATCTAGGATGATGACAATTAAAAGTGATAATAACCTAACTGAGAATTGCATGGATGAATGGGCTGAATAATTTAAAGAGTATTTGCCAGAAGATAATATTTCCGCTGAGAGTTACTATGAAATACAGAAATTAGTTGCGGGTCTTGGGTTACCATCAGAAATGATTGATGTGTGCATTGATAATTGTATGATTTTTTGGAAAGACGACGATAAGTTGCAGGAATATCGATTTTATGGGAAGCCGAGATATCAACCAACTACTAGAAGGACCCGTGTCCCATACCAACGTATGTGGTACTTGCCAATCACTGATAGATTGAAACGGTTATTCCAATCAGAAAGGACATCGGCGGCAATGAGATGGCATGCAGAACATACAACAGAGGATGGGGAGGTTAGGCATCCGTCAGATGGTATATTCTGACTTTGCTAACGAGTGTAGGAATGTCTATCTTGGCTTATGCACTGATGGTTTCAGCCCATTTGGTTTGTCTGGGAGACAATATTCTCTATGGCCTGTCATTTTGACGCCATACAATTTTCCACCGGAAATGTGCATGCAAAGAGAATTCTTGTTTATGAGTATTCTAGTGCCTGGTCCGAAGCATCCAAAGCGATCTCTTGATATATTTCTGCAACCTTTGATTGACGAGTTGAAACAATTGTGGTTTACAGGGGTACGGACTTTCGATTATTCACAACAACGAAATTTCAAAATGCGGGCAGTATTAATGTGGACAATTAGTGACTTTCCGGCATACGGAATGTTATCGGGTTGGACCACACATGGAAGGTTATCTTGTCCATATTGTATGGACAGATCAGATGCTTTTCAACTAAAGCATGGAAGGAAACCATGCTGGTTTGATTGTCATCGTCGCTTTCTTCCCTTGCATCATTCTTACCGAAAGAACAAAAAACTATTCAAGAAGAACAGAGTTGTGCGCGTTCCCCCCGTGTATATGTCAGGAAAAGATTTGTTGGAGATGATTGAGTATTATGGTGCGCAGGAAACATGTACACGTGGGGGCAATTGGCACACTCCGGCAAACATGCCTGACGGATATGGGAGTTGTCACAATTGGCACAAAAAGAGTATCTTCTGGGAGCTTCCATACTGGAAAGATCACCTATTACGGCACAACCTTGATGTGATGCACATTGAGAAAAAAAATTTCGATAACATCATGAA
Source organism: Boechera divaricarpa (assembly GCA_026770425.1). Classification (NCBI taxonomy): domain Eukaryota; kingdom Viridiplantae; phylum Streptophyta; class Magnoliopsida; order Brassicales; family Brassicaceae; genus Boechera; species Boechera divaricarpa. The sequence goes on along the minus strand of CM049188.1, from coordinate 6,985,903 downwards.
TACGATTTTGAATGTGCAGGGAGCGGGCAAGAGTAAAGACAATTTCAAATCAAGGTTGGACGTGGCCGAAATATGCGGAAGAAACGAGTTGCATATTACACGGGATGGAAAATTACCAATTCCGATCTTTCGCTTGTCCGGGAATGCAAAACAAACGTTGTTTGACTGGGTTGCTTCAGAAGTGAAATTTCCTGATGGGTATGTGTCTAAATTCTCAAGATGTATAGAGCAAGAAAAAAAAATTGCCGGTATGAAAAGCCACGATTGTCATGTATTCATGCAGCGATAATTACCGTTTGCATTACTTGAGCTCTTACCGACACCTGTCCACGAAGCAATTGCGGGTAAAATTGCAATGAAGTTTTAATTAGTGACCTTGTCTCCATAATTAATTATATATGTTTTTAATACTAATACACGAGACATCGATTTTCAGGCATAGGAGCATTTTTCAGAGATCTATGCACACGAACACTCACAGAGGAGGACATAATGCAATTACACAATAATATCCCAGTGTTATTGTGTAACTTAGAAAAAATATTTCCACCATCGTTTTTTGATGTGATGGAACATCTTCCGATCCACCTACCACATGAAGCAGCTCTTGGTGGTCCCGTGCAATTTCGATGGATGTACCCGTTCGAGCGATTTATGGGACATCTAAAAAGAAAGGCAAAAAATCTTGCAAAAGTGGAAGGATCGATCGTTGGAGGAAGTTTGACCGAGGAAACCACTCACTTCACGTCATACTACTTTAGCCCAACAGTCAGAACAAAAAAAACCCGTATTAGAAGATATGACGATGGAGGGGTTGCACCAACATATAACGTTGAGGTCCCAGATATCTTCGCCCAAATAGGCAGACTTGGTGGAAAATTGAAAGAAGTCTGGTGGGAAGACCACAAATATTCTCGTGCGGCTCATAATTATATCTTGCGAAATTGTGAGGGAGTACAGCCGTTTGAGAGGTATAATTTCATTTATTTCATATTCTAATATAAATCTAATTAGAGATATATGGTTTTGGTTAAAAAAAAAATTTCTATAGTGAATTCGACAGGCAAATGCGAGAAGCCTTCCCCGATTTAGAAGAAAAAGAGTACGAGACGTACAAAGAACGTGATTTTGCAGGATGGTTAAAATACTATGTAAGTTTTTAACTACAAATATATATATTTAGTTTTTTTGCAAAATCAAATAACATAATTTCTTAAACATGGTGTAGGTGATGAGTGGATGTGCAAACCATCCCTTGCCTCTTTGGTTACACGAGATTGTTCAAGAACCAATTGCAAAGATCACTACTGCCCCAATGTACTTCACTCGCGGTTATACTTTTCACACATACGAGCATGGCTCCAAGAGGTCAACCGCAAATTATGGAATTCACGTGCCAGGTGAAAATGACTTCTACGGTATTTGTCACGAAATTATGGAAGTATCATATCCAGGAATTATCGGGTTGAAATGCATTTTGTTCAAATGTCATTGGTATGATCCAACGGTCGGTCGAGGCATTCGTACAAACTCGTTAGGGGTAACTGATGTCAATGCCAAAAAAAAAATTCCTAAATTTGAACCGTTCATCTTAGCATGTCAAGCAGAACAAGTGTGTTTCATTCCATATCCCCGGATAAGAGAAAGACGAGAGACGTGGTTATCTGTGATAAAAGTCAATCCGAGAGGTCGAATAGTCGGAGAAGTTGATGATGTGGCTTTGGAACAAGAAAGATCAGCAGAAGTCTCTGTAGCAATCGAATCAACAGAAGATATCTTACATATTGATCCACGAAACAGAGAAGTAGAAGAGATGATCATGGATGAGACGGGTAACGATCAGGAATGTGATGATGAGTTCGAAGAGACAGATGACGGAGAAGAAACCGATGGCGATAGTGAAAACTCCCATGTATCTGAAAATGAATCTGATTAAATGTTTGTATGTTGTAGGTGTCTCATGTGTAATATATAGATTACGATATTTTTTTTTTCTTTTTTTTTTAAAGAATTTGCGAGGGAACTGCGAGGATCCCTCGCAGATCCCTCGCAAAATCGCAAAAAAAATATTTTTGTTACGCTGTTTTTTTTTTTTTAATAATTTGCGAGGGAACTGCGAGGGATCTCCCTCGCAGATCCCTCGCAAAATTGCAAAAAAAATTGTTTTTCTTATCGTTGTTTTTTTTTTAATAATTTGCGAGGGAACTGCGAGGGAGCCCTCGCAATTCCCTCGCAAAATATATTGAAATATTTACGAGGGAATTGCGAGGGCTCCCTCGCAAATCCCTCGCAAGGTCTAATTTTTTTGGTCCCGCGGGAATTTAATTTTTAATTATTTGGAAATAATATTGCGAGGGATTTGCGAGGGATCCCTCGCAATTCCCTCGCAAAATGGGACCCGAAAACCCTAGATCTGCGATGGAGTTGCGATGGATTAGCGACGAAAGGGTAATTTTATAACCCTTCTTCTTCTTCTTCTTCTTCTTCGCGAAACTTAAACGTTTAAAAAAAAAACCCCATTCTCTCCGGCGAAAGCTTCCTCCGGCGTTCCACGGTGATTGCTTCCTGCCCCGTTCCTCGGCGACTGCTTCCTCCGGCGACCTCATCACCCAAACTCGCAACGCCTTCCATCTATTATCTCCTCCTCCTCCTCGGCGATTGCTTCATCCACCGGACCGGTCGCTCCTCCTCGTTCCTCAGGCGTTCGTCGGCCATCTCTAGCGTTCCTCGGCCATTACTTAATTTCGATGTAAGTTTCTTGATTGTGGAAGTTGTTTGGTATTTGGATATTCGAATTAGAAATTTGAATTTAGATATTGGATTTAGGATTTAGAATTTTGATGTTGGAATTAAGAAATTTTTATTGGAATTAGGATTTAGAAGTTGTTTAGTATTTTCATGTTGGAATTTTGATGTTGGAATTTAGGGTTTCAATTTAGAAATTTTGTGATTTAGGTTTTATGATTAAGGTAAATTTATGTTTGTTAAAAACTTTTTTTATAAATATTATTTAAACTATATAATAAAATTTTATATAAGTTTTTAGAATTAAAATTACCTTTTTAATAATTTTTGTAAATTACAAAAATTATAATTGATTTTTTGGAATTTATTACTAATTAAAATTATATAAAATTTAATATTAAAGATTTAGGATTTAAAATTTCAAGTTAGATTTCGATTATATAATTATATAAATTGATTAAAGATTTAGGATTTCAATTTAGAAATTTTGTCATTTCGGTTTGATGATTTATTTAATTTTATGTTAGTTAAAACCTTTTTTGTAAATATTATTAAAACTATATATAACAAATGTTTATATAATTTTGTAAGAATGAAAAAACGATTTTGTATATTTTTTTAGATTTTAGTATTTCAAAATGATTTTTTTCATGAATTTGAGAATTACTATAATTTATTCATAAGTTTTAGGATTTTAGATTTTAGGATTTGATTATGATTTTTTCATGAATTTAAAAGATTTAGAATTTTCGAATTTCAGAATTTTTAAATTTTCAAATAGTTTTTAGGTTTTGAAAATGATTAATTAATTACATGCTTTATTAATTAAAAAGTTTAGATTTGTAATTTTATCTTTATTACTTGTTTTCCAATTTTTTTTTTTCAGATGTACGGATTTTCTAACGATTATACTCGCTATCTTTCGAGAGGCGGATCAGCGCCGTCTACTCCTGGGACGAGTTTTACTTCTCAGCTGGGCGGGTCACATATTCCTGAGACTCATCACCATTCACCGCCTCCACCTATAGTTTCTCAGGACCCACCGACAGCACAACCACCACCACCTCCATCGTCACAGTACACGGTGACTGACGCTGAGCATGATCGGGTCATAGCGGCGCTTCTTGATCAGCCCGGTCATGATCGTCTACCACACCTTCATCCAGACCGTCCTCAAGGGACTTTATGGTAATTTCTTTTAATTTTTAAAATTTTTAAATTTAAAGTTGTTTAAAAATATATTTATTTTTAATTCTTTTTTTAAAAAAATATTTCAGGTTTAAAGATGACGGATGTGTAGCTGCGAAAGTGAGATCGATCTTTGAAAGAGATTTCAAAGAACCTCATGCTAATTGGACACAAACTCCAAAATATGTGTCTCACCGGTGGTTTGAGACATTTGCGGTAAGTTTTAAAATTTTATTTATTTTAAAATCTTTACTATTATTTTTTATCATCATAACTCTTCTTTTTTTTTTGTAGCAATATTATCACTGGGATTCAGTGATAACATCTTTCGTTCGCAAAGAATTTGAGGACAAGCTGAAGGCTCGCATGTGTGACCAGGTGGGATAATGGAAGAGGAAGTGGAAAAAAGAAGCTGACAATGCGATGCCTAGGTGGCTGGATCCTGAGGTCTGGAAAGGCCTCGTGGCGTATTGGTCTGATCCGGCGAGTGAGACTAAGAGCGAGAATGCTCGAGCGGCCCGGTTCTCTGATCCTGATGGAGACGGGTATCATAAGCATCGCTCCGGACAGCTTTCGTTTAAAGCCCGAGCACGGAAGATTGTAAGTTTTTATTTAGAGTTATTAAATTTTTTTAATTAAATATGATAGTAATTATTTATATATACTTAGGCTCAGACCCGTGGAGACGATGCGATTCCGGATTTGCTCGCGGTTTTGGAAGAGACGAAACGGAGACCGGATGGATCGTTTATCGACGGGAAATCGGAGAAGTTCTACCATGACGTCACTTCCAGGATGCAGGAGCTGACTCAGGCTTCTGATGGTGATGATCCCGAGAGCACGGCATCCGTCTCTCCGGCCATGAAGAACAAAATTTTTACTGAGGTATGTCTTTAAAATTGTTCTAAATGTTTGTAATTATCTTTATTATAAATTACAATCAAATATATTTTTTTCTTTTTCAGGTCGCTCACCGTAAAAAAGGGAGAACTTTTGGTGTCGGTTCTCTGCAATCGAAGATTGACTCTTGCACTTCTTCTGCTTCGTCTTCATCTCAATCCTGACAGGATTCAGAAGCTCTTCAGAGTATCATCCAGTCACAGGCGAATATCATCGAAGCTCAGAGTCAGCAAATGTCCAAGTTTGGTAAGATTTTTAACTACTTGGGCACAAAGGATGCGGAGTTGGCACGGCTTCTTCAGGACGAATTCGGAGATGACCCCGGTTCTTGTAGCGGAACCGGAGCCGGGAGCGGACCGTCACAATCTTTTTAGTTATTTTTTTTTGTAGTAAAAACTAAAATTGTAGTTTATATAAATTTTAATATTATGAATTTTAATTTTATTTAGATTTTAATTATAAATTTATTTTAATTATATTTTAATTTCACTTTTATTTTTAATTATTAATATTTTCACAATCCATCGCAAGTCCATCGCAAATTTTGCGAGGGACTTGCGATAACCAGTGCTAAGCTCCTCGCAATTCCATCGCAATATTTGCTACAATTTTGCGGCATTCCCTTTGCGAGTGCATTTCTTTCTCGCGAATACGTCGCTAGATTGCGAGGTATTTGCGAGGTTATATGTGCGACGGATTAGCTACGTTTTGTGTCTGTCGCAAAAACTGCGACGAAGCTGCGATGCTTTTCGATTTGCGACCCCCGATTAGCGACGATTTGTTGTGCCTCGCAACGATGTCGCAATACCGTATTTGCGAGGGATTTGCGATGTATAAGTCCATCGCAAATCCTATGTTTTCTTGTAGTGGAGACAAGGCTAAATGGATGATAAATGCATGCTCAAAACATGTAAAATGTAGATATATCAGTCTCCGTTCATCCATCGTTCTCCCATCTCCCTGTATTCCGCGTTGGAGTCACCCGCCGGCTCATTTCGTTGGTCATCTGCCGATTCCATCGGTCATTTGATCGAATCTTGTCTGAGTTCGTGGCTGGAAGGTTTAGGCTATACCATTATGGTTTTGCATAATTGAGTTAATCTCACTTTGACAGCTTCTTTCCAAGATGATGCATCTGGTGTAGACATGGCTTCTGAATAAGTTCTTGGTTCATTCTCTGACAAGAAAACCAATAAAAAATCCTCACCGTAAGATTCTTCTTTACGAGCTCTTTTGCTACGTTTAGGTTCATCTTCTATGTCATTTCTCGAGGTACCAGATGTACTAGCCTCACTTAAAGAGGTGATTGTATCTCTCTCTGCGAGAGTTCGTTTTGAAGTTGATTTATCCTGACAAGGAAAATTATTTTCAAAAAATGAAGCATTTTTTTATTCCATGATTGTATTTACGTGAATATCTGGTATATACGACTTATGTACCACAAATCGATACGCACTACTATTGTGTGCATACCCTATGAAAATACAATCAATTGTTTTAGGCCCAATTGTGACCTTTTTAGGAGGAGATACTGCTACTTTTTAAAGGCACCCACACTTTCAGGTATTTGTACGATGGTACTGTACCTTTCCACGACTCATATGGCGTTTTGCCAGTTACTTTATGTGGTATTTTGTTGAGGATATAGTTTGTGGTAAGCAAAGCTTCCCCGCCCCCCACAGATTCTAGGCTATCCCAGATTCCTGCAACATTGCATTCATCATTTTTTTCAGAGTTCGATTTTTACGTTCTGCAACTCCGTTAGATTCTAGTGAATAGGGAGCGGTTGTCTGATGAATAATGCCTTTTTCTTGATAAAAAGCATTAAACGGACCATCATATTTGCCACCTCTATCGCTCCTAACTATTTTAATAGTTTTTGAGAGTTGATTTTCAACTTCAGTTTTATATTCCTTGAATTTTTCCAAAACCTCATTGATGCAAGGATTTGCTTTCGATTATCCCATTCTCAGGTTTCATCCAAGTCCACCCATAGCGTAGTCTCGAGAGTTTAACCCAATATGACCGCAAGTGCACAGTCATGCAATCGTAGTACATACGGAATCGATCCACAGGGACTGAGAATAACACACAGAGAGTACAAGTCTAAATCTAAATCTAAGCAAAACAGAGATATGGGGTGTGGTTCCTAGTCTAACATGCAATAAATAAAAGCATAAAATAAATAAAGCAATAAATTAAATGTATAAAATAAATAAACTAAAACATTAAATAAAACCTAAACTAATACTAAACAGACGATTGGGTGATAGTCTTAATTCTGGGAATCTAGGGTTTCTGTTTTATCTAAATAATTTGTGTTTGTCATTCTAAGGATTTTTCATGTCTCGCTAGTCCACTCTCATGGTATGTTAGTCTCTATATTCAAACCCTATCTCGTGGTGAATGAACATGCATTTCATACAATCCCATCATCGAATAATTTCATGAGTGATAGACACATCGCAAGGGTTGTAACACCTCCAGGCGATCCAATAGGGTAAGTATTTGTAAAAACGTGCCTAAGACACAAAGTAAATGATAGATCTATTTCTAGAGTCCATCTCACTCTCGTGGTGAAGTTCTCCTGAGATCTTTACCTACTTGATCAGGGTTATATAAGCATAGAGCTACTCTATGAAATAACCAACTCGACCATAGCTAATACTCCCAACTATGCAGATCTGAGATCTCTACCCACTCTCGCGGCGCAAGGAATCTCTAATAATACAACCACACCTACTGAATTCAGTTGTACACTTACGCATCTCTCATAAGAGAATACTTAGCATTAAGATGCATAGAAAGGTAGGTAGATCGATTAAGAACAATCAAACATATATTAAACCCTAAAAGTATAGCACATCATTGACCACCACCCTAGTGGTCTAAAAGATCTACTCTAAAACAGAAGAAAAGAAGTAAAAAAAGAAAGAACTCTTTATTAGGGTTTTTAGTTTTGGTGGCTACAAAAGTTCTCTATTCAAAGTTGTGTTTTCTAGTGAGATTACAAGTGATTATATAGTCCTAGGGATTCTTAGAATATTCATTTCGTCCTTATCTTGTTTCTGGACGCTTAAAACTCGAGATGACAATTTGCCTTAATCATGTCTTGCCATGTAGGAAATATCCCAGCTTTCTCGGATGTCAGAATCGACCTTGATTGGTCGATTCTGACTCCCCTTCTCTGACTGGTCGATGCAAGCTTCGTGAGTTTTCTCAGAAAATTCTTCGGACTCAATATCGAATGGGATTATGGGATTGATTCTAGTGCTCTTCGGTTTCCTGAAATCCTTCTCCGAATGTGCATGATCCAAGCGGTGGTGCCAACTCTCCCATAGGTTCTAGCAGGCTCCAAAAACACTCTAAACATCAAATTTTAGCTCCAAGTACCTAAAAACATATAAACACATGCAAACACACTATAACTACATTAATTGTTTGTTATAAAGCTCAAAACTAACTTATTATAATGCATAAAAACATGTAAATATGAGTCCCATCACTCATCTTTACTACGTAGCAACTATACGTAACAATATCTTGTAAAATCATCTACATAACAACATCTTGTACAATCATCTATGAAGGTTACAAAATACTTTTTACCGCCTCTGGTTTGTATGAATTTTAAATCACACAAATCGGTGTGTATTAGGCCTAGAGGTTATGTTGTTCTTTCAACATGAGGGGAAGGGATTTTTGTGAGTTTAGCTTGTACACAAACTTCACATTTGTCTTTGCTTATTTTGCATTTAGGTATTAGGTTCAAATTAATTAATCATTGGAGGGATTTATAATTCACCTGTCCTAACCGTTTATACCAAATATCGGACGACCCGACCAAATAAGCAACTGAATTTTTATTAGCAGAAACATTCGAAACGGTTACGTTGTTTTTCTTTCTGAGGACGGTCTCTACACACATTTTGACCATTCCTCCCTTAACAAAACCTCTACCAATAAACACCCTGTTCTTCCTAAGAATTAACTTATCGGACTCAAAATTGATGGCGAAACCATGCTTGTTCATTGTAGTCCCGGAGATCAAGTTTTTCCTCATGTCTGAAACGTGTTTCACATTGTTTAGCGTCAACTCCATTCCAGAAGTCTTCTTGAGGACCACATTTTTGGTGCCTTCGATCTTTGAATGAGTTACGTTACTGATAGCATCATATTTTACATGGTTTCTTGCATACATTTAGCTTGGTTTTATATGTTTCTAGCAAGCATTTAGGATAGTTCTAGTATATTTGCATTTGTTTATTTGTTTATAGGTACTTGGACGAAATCATACACTTTTAGAGTGTTTTAGAGTCTTAAGAAGTCATAGGAACTCTGGAGCTACTTGTTGGAGCATATAACATCATGGAGAGACATCTCAAGAGCCTCAAGAAGGAAGCACCGACCCTAGAATCAACCAGGAGAGGTCGATGCTCGTCCCGGCCAAACCATCGACAAACAGCATCGACCAAGGGTCGTCGATGCTCTTCCTAAATCCAAACCAGAAGCAAAAGACGAGGACCATAGACGCAAACATCGACCAGAAGTGTTCGATGCTCATCTTGAGCCTCAACATCGACCAAGAGCATAGACCACAACGGGTCGATGCTGACTCACTAGACAGAAAATAAAAATTTGGTTAATGCGAAATGCAAGATATGGAAGCTCTAGATCTCGAGTTAATACCTTTCAGAAGCTTCTAAGGACGCTCTAAGACTCCCCCAAGCCTCCTAGACTCTATATAAACTCATGTATTCTCACTAGAAACAAGCTTAGACTCTCTTAGCCACCTTTTGTTTTCATTTTTAATATAGGTTTCTCTCTTCCTTATGCTTTTGTTTATGTTTATGCTTTGATTTACATTACTGTTCTTAGTCTTTAGTTTATTGTTTACTGTTTTTTTATATTATTCCTTCTCTCTATCGACACCCTCGGAGAGACAAGAGAATAGATCCTTTAGACCACTAGGGTGGTTTTCGATGATGGGATCGAAGAATTAGGATTCAGTATGTGCGATTGTTCTTAACCGATCTAGCTACTCCAGTATGCATTCTTAATGCTAAGCTATGTCCTATGGGATTACTTAATGTTATAATCGAGAGGTTATATGAATAGAAGCTCTTCACCACCCAAGTGGGTTAAAAATTCAGACTTTTATATTAGAGAGTATTAGCTATGGTCGAGATTTTTGTTTGATGGAACATCTCAATGTTTGCCTAATTGTGGTCAAGCCAGTTATTGATCTCGGAAACACTTTATCACAAAAGCGGTATCGTGTTCTGGAAATAGATCTGTCATTCACTCTTCGTCATAGACACGCTCTAACTCAAGCTAATCACTTGGTTAATCGTTGGATGGTGTGACAGCCTCCAATGGACGTGCCTCAAGTAGTTTATTTATGTTATTTTACTTATATTTATTTATTTATGCAATTTATATTTTTGCAGTTTAATTTATGCCATTTACTTTCCGCACTTTAATTTATGCAATTTATATTTCTGCAATTTAATTTATGCAATTTACTTTCTGCACTTTAATTTATGCAACTTATATTTCTACAATTTAATTTATGTAATTTAATTTCCGTAATTTAATTTATGCAATTTAATTTTTGTACTTTAATTTATGTACTTTTATTTTATGCACTTTATTTTCTGTTATTTATTTTATGCAATTTATTTTAAATACTTTAATTTATACAATTTAATTTCAGTAATTAATTATGCAATTTAATTTAAAGTTATTTATTTTATGTTTTAGTTTATTTAATTGTTTTATCTTATTTTATGTTTTATTTATTTTGCATCATATAGTTTAGGACTCGATATCACCCCACTTTATTATCCCGCCTATATTAGATTTGTATTTCTATTCTCTGTGTGATATTCTCTTCTCTCTGTGGATTGACCCCGTACGTACTACAATTGCATGACTGTGCACTTGTGATCTTACGAGTTCAACTCTCGAGATCACTTTCTAGTAGCATTCGGGTGAAACCTGATTGAAGGTGAACGACAAAACATAATTGCATAATCATAATCGATCTCCCCTCCGCTCCTATCAAGTTTTTGGCGTCGTGGCAGGGAAGAATATGCAATAGCCATAGAGTTTTGATGTGAATCTGAGACTAGGCGTTTACATTTTACTAACTTACTTAATTTCCGAATTTCAGGTGTATGAACATGAGGAGAAGTGGTAAAAATATTCTTACCAATTCTATTTGCGACATCAGAGAAGTCGAGAAAAGAGCTAGGCAAGAAAAGAAAAAGAGAGAAAAAATGGAGCAACAAAGAAATGAGCAAGCCGCTGATAATGTTGAGGGCGTTGAAGGTGTCAACAATGTCAGGCGGCTGGCCACCAACACCGAGCTGCTCCGGCGATCGGTACGATCGATGAGCCTACTTCAGCAGCTCAAAGATCCGGTATTCTTCCCCCAAGGATGGAGAATAACAATTCTGAGATCAAGTCAAGCTTGATCAATATGGTGCAAGGAGACGAGTTCCATGGACTGCCTACGGAAAACCTGCTTGATCACTTGTATCAATTTAATAAGTTATGCGGAACCGTAAAGATCAACGCAGTTTCGGAAGAGACTTTGAAGTTGCGTTTATTTCCATTTTCCTTGGGTGATAAAACCAAACAGTGGGAGAAGAGTATACCAGCTAGGTCGATTCTCACATGGGAACAATGCAAGAAGATGTTCCTCGCAAAAAAAATCTCAAGCTCCCGAACCGCTCGTTTGAGAAACGAGATATCAAACTTCGTGCAGAAAGGATCTGAAACATGGGAAAGATTCAAGAGCTACACCATGCAGTGCCCACACCATGACTTTAGTGAGGAGTCGCTACTAAGCACTCTTTATAGAGGAGTCCTGCCCAAATACCGTTTGCTTCTTGACACCGGAAGCAATGGTAACTTTTTGGGACAAGATGTTGAACACGGAATGAGATTGGTAGAAAATTTGGCTCATAGTGATGCCAATTTCGGAGGAGATTATGACCGTAGAGCTCGAAGTGTAGATGAAGGAGAAGAGAGAACGCGTTCGGACATCAAGGCGTTGAACGATAAGCTTGACAAAGTGCTACAAGTCTCAAAACGATAAGTTCATTTTGTCGATGAATTGGATGCACAAGGGGATATGCTGAGGAACACGCAAGAGAAGAGAACGAGTAAGAGGTCAACTTTGTTGGTGGTTATAGACAAAGTGGTGGTTTCAACTCCTTTCAGAATCACCCAATCTTTCATACCGGAGTAACAATGTGGAAAACTGATATAGGTCAATTTCTTAATGCACTATCATCATGTCATTGCAGCACAGAAAAGTGTCAATCCAATTAGGTGAATTATTAACCAGAAAGGATGTAATCAAACCGAATTAAGTCAAGCCAAGTAGTAGATTATAAGATTAACAATCTAACAGAAAAATAATTAAAAGCATTACAGAAACTAATAACAGAAGCTAACAGAACTCGTAATTACTAACAAAAGCTACATAAGCAATGCAAATAGAATTCAAGCAACTAAACAAAAGCTCCTAAGGATGGGGTTATTGATAAGTGTATCCTCTTAATCCACCTAGGTGTTTAACATACTTAAACAGAGCTAATCCCTAGACAATAAACATCATCAGCAGTTAAATCTATTTTCATGACAGATAACCTTAAGCTAAACTAATTCCAGACCTAAATTTCTTTACCGAAATCTAACCTAGCAGACATTAAGATTCAGTCTATTAAAGCCAATAAAAACCCTAGACAACCAATCTCTTAGGCTAGGTGAAAATAGAGAGACTACTGAGAATCAAACACAAGTACTAAACAGATTAAAAGAAATCTGATTACAAAGCAAGAACAAGTTTTTGAGGCAGAAAAAACCCAGCAAACAAAGCAAGAACAAGTTTTTGCCCAGTGGTCAATACAGGGTATTTATAGAATTGGTCAAAACCCTAGCTCACAAACAGACAAAATAGCTAAGTTCGGAGGTGTACTCGAACTGGAGGTCGAGTCCTTCGGTCGAGTCTGGCAAAAATCTTCAAGATGGCAACTTTATGGTGGACTCGAGTGGTGACTCGAGTGGGTGGCTTGAGTCGGCTTCAAGGTGCAGTCTTTGGTGCGGACTCGAGGTACTGACTCGAGTGATTGGTTAGAGTCAGTCTCCAAGTCCTTTTCTTTGGTTCCACTCGACTTTTTACTCGAGTTCTTGTTCGAGTCCGGTTTCAAGGTCTCTGTTTTGTGCTCCATTCGAGTCTCTTGGTCGAGTGCATGGTCGAGTTAAGCTCTCCCTTCCTTCCTTCTCTCCATTTGACCTCAACATCTTTAATATTCCTTGAATTCACCTGATACAGCTCCAAAATGCAATATACATGCAATCCTAATGCAAAACACTCTAAGTATGCAAAACTGGAAACAAGTGATATGAAATGGTAAGAATATGCTATGATAAAGGTTAAATAGATGATAAATGCATGCTAAAAGCATGTAAAATATAGACATATCAATTCCCCCAAACTTAGTCTTTGCTTGCCCTCAAGCAAACAGATAAGTATAGAATGGAGGAGAGGTTTGAAGGTGGGGATTCAGAACCAAAGCATGTTGATAAATAAATGATATCAATGTCCAAGTTGCTAGTTCTAGAATGCAAGATGTTTGAACTCTACTTAAAAACTTTAGCCATACTCTTCACGACACAATTTCGATTAGTCTCAATATAGACATGCATTCAAATCTACCAATCCCTTAATCATTCAATTAAGCAGAAACCATGAATCAAGCTATGCATTTTCAATGAACTCATTTGGCTAAGGATAAGGTTAAGAGACAAAGATGGTCTCTTTCATATGGTTTAATCATTTCAAAACAGGGATCACTCAAGAAAGAAATAAGATTTAGCAGAATGCTAAAGGTAAGAACCAACATATGCATACAAGGATCGATTCTCATCTACCCAATGATATACACGAGTGATCTTAACCCTCCTAGTTCTAAACCCAGAAAAATATCTTATTTCTACCCTTAACTCTTAGCAATCATTTTTCTACCTTGAAATTTTTCTTAGATCAAACTCATTCTCTTCTTCTTGTTCTTGTTCTAAGGAGAGGCTCTTAAGACGTCTAACGGATTAGGGGTCTTTCACTTCCAGCTTAGGCTTTCTTTCTTAAGACATTAGGCTTTTTGCCTTTCTTTATTAAGACATTAGGCTTTTTGCCTTTCTTTCCCTTTTTCTCTTTCTAGCACAGTCTCAAATCCTTTACTAGATCAATTTACTTTCAGCTTTTCCTCTCCTAAAAACTTTTAACCCTTTTTCTTTTTCTTTCAACTTTCTGCCAATTTTTTTTTTCTTTTTGCAGAACCAAACCCTATACCCAATAATCAAGCTCCCACCTAGTCCTATCTGATTCGAAAATTGCAAACCAAAACTACATGAGATTCTATCCTTGTCGGCTCAAACCTAACACTTTCTGCCAAGCTCATTTAAAAATAGGCCTTACACGCTCAATAAAGTAAACATAGCTTGAAAGAAGGCTAGGTTAAGGGTAGGAAAACTGTTCTAAGGATGAGAACAACTACTTGGATTAGCAAGAGTGGTAAACAGGTGAAAGAAAATCCAAGTATGTATGTGGTATCCATGAGTTCAAATGCAATGCATAAGCGAGATAATTACAAGTCAAATTCAGGTTCAATTGGATAGGGAATGGTGTCAAATCACAGCATGCTTCAAACAAGACTATCTAGTTGTGCATTCAAAGTATGGTGCAGTCTTACTTCAAGTTCATTCACAATGCATTAGACAACTAGAAACGAGTGCATTGAGATTATCTTATTGAATCAGCACGCTTACAAGGTTATAATCATCTTAATCCCCTATGCATATGCAAAAGCTCTATATGAAAAGAATTTAGACTCTATCCTATAATGCAAATGCAACTACATGAACACTCTCTTTTTGTTTGTTTTTTTTTTTTCGAAAATGTTTTCAAATTTGTTTGGTTTTTCTATGCTTTAGATGCATGCAGACTCAAGTATGCACAAAATTTAAAATAAGAACACAATAAACATGTCAAACACATCTTAAGCCTTCCTCCAAACTTAAATTACACAATCCTTTGTGTAATAAAAATCTGAAGGATGGTTTAAGAAACAACAAAAATGAGAAAAAAATGCAAATGATATATACAAAGATAGATGGAGTTGGTACCTCTAGGGTTGGAGAACAAGGAGGTTATTGATTCCTCCATGCTCTCCCTGGTGTAAGCAGGTTGGTGTGCTGACTCGGCTACTAACTCGACCTGGGGCTCGAGTCTGTTGGTCGAGTCAGTAGGTCCGTGATATACTTAATTTGATGTAAGTCAAACTGATACGGGTCAATTCCCTAATGCACTGTCATTGTAGCACAGAAAGGTGTCAATCCAAATGTGTGCGATATTAGCCAGAAAGGATGCAATCAAACAGTTTAAGTCAAGCCAAGCAAACAATAGGTTGTGAAACCATCAAACTAAGAAAGCAATAATCAAAAGCAATAACAGAAACTAACAGAGGCTAACAGAACGATAGTTACTAATAGAGACTAGCAAAAGCAGTAAAACAGAAATCAATCAAACAAGAGAAGCTCCTAAGGATGGGGTTATTGACTTGGTGTGTCCTCTTAATCTAGCTAGATAGTTTAACAAAACTCAAGCATAGCTAATCCCTAGACAATAAACTCATAAGCAGTTAAGTCCATTCCCATGATAAGTAACCTCAAGCTAATCCAGTTCCAGACCTAAATCCCTTTAGCGAAATCTAGCTTAGCAGGCATTAAGATTCAGCTTATTAAAGTCAATAAACACCCTAGACAACTAATCCCTTAGGCTAAGAATGTAAATCTCTGGAATTAGTTCTGTCAGGCATTTCATCAAACACCTTCTGGGTGTAGAAATACCTAAGTTCTAATTCCAATTGATCAGAGAGTAATTAGTATTAAGAACACTAATCCAGAAAGGAAATCAAGCAATTTACACTTAAACCACCTAGGAGACTAAGATTCCACATCTAATATATCCCATCCTTAAGAACCCTAATGACTACCCAGAACACATGAAGAACAGCAAGAACACAAACCCAAAAATCATAAAAACTTGCATAATTAGAATGATTAAGAAGAGAATAGATAGATTAGAAAGATTCAAACAAAAATAACAAGTAGATTCAAAGTAATCAGATCACAAAAGCAAGGACAGGTTCAGAAAGCTTAAAAACGAGTTCCGGTTTTCTTAAATTGATACAGATTATTTATACTCATAATTAGAAACCCTAAATCACAAAAAGACAAAATAAGCTAAATTCTTGGGTGCACTCGACCATGGAGGTCGAGTGCTTAGGTCGAGTTGGGCTAAAACTTCAAGATTGCACTTTTATTCTGCAGCTCGATCAACGAGCTCGACCATGGGTGGTCGAGCTAGACTTCAGAGCTCCAAGATTGCATTTTTCTTGAGGACTCGATGAACGGGCTCGACCTAGCTTGGTCGAGCTGGCCTTTAGACTTCAAGAAGGCGTTTTTCTGGATGAGCTCGACCAACGGGCTCGAGCTCCATGATCGAGCTTGCTTCCAAGGTGTCCGTATTGTGCTCCACTCGACCTCCATCGTCGAGTGCATGGTCGAGCCAGACTCTCCTCTTTCTCCACTTGACTCCAAAAACTCCAATAATCCTTAAATGCACCTGAAACAGCTCCAAAATGCAAAATGTATGCAATTCTAATGCAAAACACTCTAAGTATGCAAAACTAGAAACAAATGCTAAGAACATGCGATTAAACAAGGCTAAATGGGTGATAAGTGCATGTTAAAACCATGTAAAGTATAGACATATCAACTCCCTCAAACTTAGTCTTTGCTTGCCCTCAAGCAAACAGACAAGAATAAGATAGAAGAGAGGTTTGAAAATGGGGATTCAGAACCAAAACTTGCAGATATAACACATGATCTCAATGTCCAAGTTGCTAGTTCTAGAATGCCAAGTATATGAACTCTACTTAAAAACTGTAGCCATACTCTTCACAACACAATTTCAATTAAGTCTCGACCTAGACATGCATTCAAATCTACCATTCCCTTTAACATTCAATTAAGCAGAAACCATGAATCAAGCTATGCACATTCAATGAACTCATTCGGCTAAGGGTAAGGTCAAGAGACAAAGATGGTCCCTTCCATATGGTTAATCATTTCAAAGCAGGGATCTCTCAAGAAAAGGAATGAGTTTTAGCAGAATGCTAAAGGTAAGAACCAACCTATGCGTACAAGAATAGACTCTCATCTACCCAACCATACACAAATGATCTTAACCTCTAGTTCTAAACCCAGAAAGTCATCCTAATTCTACCCTTACCCTTAGGGAATTTGCCTTGAACTTTTCTTGGATTAGACTCATTTTTTTTTCCTTTTTGTCCTTGTTCTAGGAGAGTTTTTTTTTTATATACTTCTAACGGACTAGGGTCTTTCTTTTGGTTTTTTACTACCAGCTTAGGCGTTTTCTATATATTTTTTTCAGACTTTAAGCTTTGCCTTTTTTTTTTTATTCTTAGCACACCCCCAAATCCTTTACTAGATTAACACATTTTCAGATCATTCCTCTCCTAAGAACTCTTAACCTTTTTCTTTCATCTTTCTCGAAGTTTTCTTTCTTTCTTTTCACAAAACCAAACCCTATACCCAATGATCAAGATCCCACCTAGTCCTATCTGATTCAAAAATTGCAAACCAGAACTACATGAGATTCTATCCTTGTGTAACCCAGAACTTTCTGTAAAGTGATATCCAGCATTTGCAGTTCTCCTTCATTGAGATTCCCAGTAACCTTCCTTGCAAACATTGTGCTGGCAATAACCTTGTGAAGATATCTCACCACAAGGCTTCTTATCTGAGAGCTCTTAGTTCTGGATGACGAATAGGGCTTATCATCACCAATGGTTGTCCACAATTGTTGCAACTCCATGTAGTCAATATCCTGCAGCCTTCCTGTTCCGCTGGAGAATCCATATAAAGTACCCATCTCCTTTATAGTGAGAGAGTAGAGAAAACCTCTACAGGTGAAAGTGATGAAACTTGGGCCTTCATCGGATTCATAGTCTGGCTCATCCTCATAGAAGTGGACTTCGAGAGAAGAGAGGAAATGGCACGTCTCCTCTTTGTAAGCTTCAAGCTGGAACCTCATGAATGTGCAGAGGTTGTCCATTTCTGATACAAGCATCGGACGGATGTTGTCTCCGAATGGACCGTGCGGCGCGATTCGATGGGCAACGATGAAAACGTGAGGTTTGGCGTGGGCCAATGGATTGATAAGCGACCACACGAGTTGTGGAGAGTCTCGTGATACAGCTTGGATGTTCTACTCTTGCTGGGATTCACACAAACAAGAAGAAAGAACAAAGGAGCTAAGCGGCGATGGCTTAAGCAAAAATAGGGTTTTCGTTTATTCAAAGTCTACCCTCTTAGGCTGCGAGTTTCTCCTTATATAGGGCTTGAATTTAGGCTACAAAATGTGTTAAAAACAACCCTAAACGTGGCCTAACACATGGCCAAAAGGTTTCCCAAAATCGAAAAGGAAAAAGTTCGAAAAAGGAAAGTTCATTAAAATGACAAGGCAAAAACGCCTAAACATAAGTGACGTGTCTTGGTGACTTGTGCGACGTCTTCATGGGCCTAGATGGACTTCAAATACTCCCTTAGAATGCTGGAATCGATCTAGAAGGCATAGTATGGACTTCTAGACAATTCGGCCCTCAGAGGATGTTTTTTTAGGCCATTTCGCACCACTAGGTTGTTGCCTCGTTAAAACCTTCCTTAGTAAAACCACGTGGGAAACCTAAGGGTAGGAAAGAGTATAATTCCTAGTGATGTCTTTATGCCTCAATCATGCTAGCGAGAGGACAAAGAGTGAAGTCTCCTTCTTTGTCCGCATGAGAGGCCACTCGGTTGTGCGCGAGTACGAAGCATTCTGAGAGTTAGCGTGGCTTATCTCGGCTCCAAAATCACTTAGGAGTGCTTCTCGAGTATCAGTGGTGAATAGAAATGCCATTGGTTCGGCATTTGTCTTGTTCGGTTCCGCTCGGTCCTTGTCCGCGTCCGCATGGTCCGTGTCGAGGAAAAGGTCTACGGCTTTGGTGAGTCCTTTGAGACTCTTGGTTCTTGATCGGGTCATGGGCGCTCCTCGAAGTGGTGGGATCTCTACTGATTGGGGCGGGTCCTTCTGGATGTCCACATCAATTTCATATAGATACTCCACATCCCTGGCGATACCAAGTTTGCTACAAGTTTCACGGTGTGGGTACCTTGTTCCTGCGAAACCCCGAGCAAGGAAGATGTTCAGGTACTCTTCCTCAGAAAGTTGTTTGAACTTCTTGGGCTGCTTCTTGACCACTTTAGGTACCTCCTCCTCACTCGCACCGCTATCAGCCTGTTTGCTCGATTCTAACAATTTCTTTCCTTGGGCAACATCACGTTTGGCACGTGAGAGCTCCCTGGCCATATCCTCGTCATGCTGGCTCGACCTACTGACTCAAGCTGGAGAGCTCAAGAACAGATGAAAAAAGATATGATTCTGGAGAAATGGAGAGAGAGCTTGAAGTTTTGTTGGTGTGGAGAGCTTATGAACTCGAGACTTCTTATATAGGCAAGGGAAGGAGCGTGTGGAGGCTTGTTTGAATTTCAAAATTTGAATTTTGAGTGCCCAATGTTTGACTCGACGTGTTGACTCGACCAGGTGGGGTCGAGCTTGTCCCATTTCAAAATTAAAATTTTGAATTTCCCCCAACTGACTCGACGTGTTGACTCAACCAGGTGGGGTCGAGTTGGTTGGTCGAGTTAGACCAATTCTGCTCGTTTCCTCTTTTTCTTCGCGATTCAATGCTCATACTCTCCTGAAATCACACAAACAAGCCAAAAACAAAAAATTAGCATACTTAAGCGACGGTTTTAAAAAGAAAATTAAAGCAATATATAAAAGGATAGACATGGGACTTCCTCCCAAGTGAGCTTGTTTATAGTCACTAAGTTTGACTTTCTGTTTTACTCAGGCAAGGGGAGGTTCATCCAGAGGAATTGAGGTTCCTTCTGGAATGATGTTGTCAGTCATGTACGGTTTGAGCCTTTGCCCATTCACTGTGAATTCGTTTCCGTTCTTTCCGATCAAGGTGAGTGCTCTGTATGGTGAAACTTCCTTGATAGTGAAAGGTCCTGACCATCTGGACTTAAGCTTTCCTGGAAACTAACTTGAGCCTAGAGTTGAAAAGGAGGACCTGATCACCAGCTTTGAGCTCTTTGGGAAGAATCCTTCTGTCATGGAAGGCTTTAGTCCTCTGTTTGTAAACTTTAGAACTCTCATAAGCATCCAGCCTGATCTACTCTAGTTTATGCAGATCTAATGCTCTCTTCTCTTGTGCAGTCTTGATATCCATATTCAAGAGTTTTGTTACCCACAATGCCTTGTACTCAATCTCCACATGCATATGGCAAGCCTTGCCATAGAGTAGCAGGAATGGTGTCCTCCCGATCGGTGTTTTGAATGCAGTCCGATAAGCCCAGAGAGTCTCATCAAGCTTAGAAGACCAATCTCTCTTTGAAACCCCTACTACTCTTGCCAAAATAGCCTTGATCTGCTTGTTGGACACTTCCACTTGCCCACTGGTCTGAGGATGGTATTGTGTGGCTACCTTGTGCTTAACCCCATGCTTTTTTAGTAGATATTCGAAGAGCTTGTTGATGAAGTGAGATCCCCCACCACTGATCACTACCCTTGGTACTCCAAATCCAGGGAAGATAACACTCTTGAACATCATCAAAACTACCTTTGCATCATTGGTAGGAAAGGCTATTGCTTCAACCCACTTGGAGACATAATCAACAGCCACCAAGATATAGCTGTTCCCATAAGATGGTGGGTTGAAAGGCCCCATGAAGTCAATGCCCCACACTTCAAACACTTCAACTTCTAGAATCGGATTCTGAGGCATCTCGTCCCGTCTGCTAATGTTATCCATCCTCTGGCAAGGATCACACTTAGCAATGAAAGCTTGAACATCCTTGAACATTGAAGGCCACCATAATCCTGCTTGGAGAACTTTATGTACAGTCTTGTGATATGTTTGCATTTTACATCGTTTTAGCTTGCATAAATCATACGTTTTGACGTGTTATTCACCCCGTTCTTGTTATTTATTCCGAGTTTTGCATACTTAGAGTGTTTTGCATTAGGTCCGCATACATCCTGCATATTTGGCTTGTTATAGGTACTTTCGGGTGATTTTGGAGAAGTTAGACCAGAAGCTGTCTGGGGCATGCTGATCGAGTCCATACAGAGCAGTTGTGATCGAGTCCGTGCTGAGCAGAAGCTGTCTGGGACATTCTGATCGAGTCTGTGCTGAGCAGAAGCTGTCTAGGACATTCTGATCGAGTCCGTGCTGAGCAGAAGCTGTCTGGGGCATGCTGATCGTGTCCGTGCAGGATACCCATGCAGACGTGATCGAGTCTGAGCAGGAGATGGAGCAGAAGCTCAGCTCGAGCACCCATGCTCGAGCTGTATGATCAAGCAGAGACAAAAGGTGACGTCTTGAAGTTTCAGAACCCAGCTCGAGCCCCTGCAATCGAGTGGACTACTCAAGCTCATCTCAGAAAAATGCAGTCTTGATTTCGTCTGTTTGAGCACACCACTCGACCAAGACATAGCCGAGCTGGACCTTATCTTGCGCGTTTTACTATTTTGTGCATGACGTTTTAGGGTTTTTAAGACTTGGTATAAATACCTAAAGAGGATTAATACTAAGGGGAGAACGTTTTTATCTCTAATATTTCGAGTTTTTCCTTGTGTTCTTCTCTGTTCTTAGTTTCCAGAACTTGTAATTTGATTTCTACTTGTTATTTTGAGTTTGTTCCTTCTGTTCTATCATTATCTGTATCTATTTCTATCATCTATGCAAGTTTTTATGATTTCTGGGTTTGTGTTCTTGATGTTCTTCATGAGTTTTGAGTAGTCATTAGGGTTCTTGAGGATGGGATAGATTAGGTGTAGAATCTTGGTCTTTCAGGTGGTTTAAGTGTAGATCGTTTGATTTCCCTTCTAAATCAGTGTTCTTAATGCTAGTTTCTTTCTGATCAATTGGAATTAGAACTTAGGTGTTTTTCCACCCAGAAGGTGTTTGATAAAATGCTTGAATGAACTGATGTTAGAGATTTGCATACCTAGCCTAAGGGATTAGTTGTCTAGGGTGTTTATCGACAATATTGAACTGAATCGTATTGCCTGCTAGGGTAGATTTCGCCAAGGGATTGGGTCTGGAACTGGTCTAGTTTGAGGTTACTTACCACGGGAGTGGACTTAACTGGTTTTGAAGTTTGATGTCTAGGGAATAGCTTGATTGAGTTTTGTTAAACCACTTGAACAGGCTAAGAGGACACACTGAGTCGATTACCCCCATCCTTAGGAACTTCTCTTGCATTGTTGAATTTGCTGCTAGTCCTATACGCTACTCTTTACCCCCATATGTTATTTCTGTTATTGCTTGGTTTCTGCTAGTTCTTGTTAGTCCTATACGGTACCTGTTTTAGTGTCCATTCTCAGTTTTTGTCTAGGTTGCTAGACCCCAATACGCTATTTGCTTGGCTTGACTTGAATTGCTTGATCGCATCCTTTTTGGTTAATATCTTCACCCTTATGGATTGACACCTTACTACTACAACTAAAACTCGGTCTAGTAAGGAATTGACATATACCAATTTGGCGCCGTTGCCGTTTGGGTGTTGTTTGTTACAATTAGGATTTCAAAATATTCTAGATCAAGTTCTTTTCCTTTTCTTTGGTTACTAACTTGACTGTCTTTGCATTTTCAGGTACACATCCCCCTGCATGCACACCAGATCAAGAGGAAGTCAGAACCTCCTTCGCCCCATCGATAATATTGACAAGCTACCACAACAGTTGCGAGCGCAGCGAAAAAACATCCAAGACGAACATCAGAATCCACTCGGTATGGAAGACCAACCACAGGTTCAAGACCCTCCTGTGAGGAGGCCCCGTTTGATAGGAGCCGGAGATGCCCCTAACACTCATACCAACAGACATGGCATTGTCCCTCCTACGGTCCAGAACAACAATTTCGAGATCAAGAGCAGCTTGATCGCCATGGTGCAGAACAACAAGTTTCATGGACTACCTATGGAGGACCCTCTTGATCATCTGGATGAGTTCGATAGGCTCTGCAGCCTTACCAAGATCAATGGGATCAGTGAAGATGGTTTCACGCTAAGGCTCTTTCCCTTCTCTCTAGGTGACAGAGCCCATCACTGGGAAAAGACTCTACCCCATGGATCCATCACTTCATGGGATGACTGCAAGAAAGCCTTCTTGGCCAAGTTCTTCTCCAATGCCAGGACAACTCGCTTGAGGAATGAAATTTCTGGGTTCACTCAGAAAGATGGTGAAAGTTTCTGTGAATGTTGGGATCGCTTCAAGGGCTACACTACTCAATGCCCTCACCACGGTTTCAGCAACGAGTCACTCCTTAGCACTCTCTACAGGGGAGTTCTCCTGAAGGTCCGCATGCTTCTCGATACGGCCAGCAGTGGTAACTTCCTCAACCAAGACGTTGATGCTGGCTGGGCACTTGTGGAGAACCTAGCCCAATTTGATGGTAACTATACTGCTGAGTATGATAGGAGTGTCCGGCCAAGTATTGGAACAGATGATCAGACTAGGGCCATCAAGGCCTTGACCGCTAAGTTAGATCAACTGCTCCAGCAGAAGAAACAGGTTCACTTTGCTTCTGAGGATACAGTGTTCCAAGTTCAAGATGGGGAGGATGATGATCTAGAGGAAGTCAGCTATGTGCAGAATCAGGGTCAATACAACAAAGGTTTTATCAATTACAAGAACAACCCGAATCTGTCCTACAGAAGTACCAATGTTGCTAACCCTCAAGATCAACTCTACCCACCTCAGCAACAACCTCAGTCCAAGCCTTTCATTCCCTATAATCCGCAGCAGAACTTTGCCTCTAAACCGCCTTTTCAGAGTCATCACCAACACCAGGGAACCCCATGTCCACCACCCGGTTTTCCGTCTCACCACGCTCAGTCTTCTATTGCTCCAGATCAATAAACAAATGCCTTGCTGCAGCAACTCCTACAGGGTCAAGCAGCTGGTGCACTTGACACAGCCAAGAAGTTTGGTGAACTTAAAACACAGATGGACTACACCTACAATGATCTTAACAGCAAGATTGAGTCTCTCCAGTCCAAGATTCGTTCCATCGAGGGCAAGACAGCTTCATCCTCTAACACTTCCCAACTCCCGGGAAAAGTGGTCCAGAACCCTAAGGACTACGCTCACATCAATGCCATCACTCTGCGGAGTGGAAAGGAGTTACCTGAGCGGGAAGGCTCTCCTGCAATCACTGCGGACAGTTAGGATCAAGACGGGGAGGATTTGGTTCCCAAAAACGACCAAAACAAGAGTCCCACGCCTGCTGGAGCACCCCAACTCGACCTGAATGGTCAAGATAGTCTACCTCCTGCACCTAAATCTGTGATTTCAGAGGAAAAAAAGGCACCATATGTTCTTCCTCCTTACAAGTCCAAATTGCCTTTCCCAAAGAGGTTTAAGAAGGACTTAATGGAGAAACATAAACAAATATTTGATAAGCATATCAAGGAAGCTGAGATCAGGTTGCCTCTCATTGATGCCTTCTCCATGGTACCTGCCTATCAGAAGTTTTTGAAGGATGCAGTAGCTGAGAAAGACAAAAAGGTTCAAGGTATGGTTGTCCTATCAGAGGAGTGCAGCGCCATCATTCAGAAGAGAGTCGTCAAAGAGAAGTTAGGCGACCCAGGTTCTTTCACTCTACCATGCTCTCTCGGTCCATTGGTTTTTAAAAAGTCTCTATGTGATCTTGGAGCATCTATCAGTCTTATGCCACTCTCGGTTGCAAGGAAGCTAGGGTTCAATAACTATAAGTCCTGCAACATCTCTCTGGTGCTTGCAGACAGATCAATTAGGATTCCTCATGGTATGCTAGCAGATCTCCCTCTGATGGTTGGTACAGTGGAGATCCTCTGATTCTGGGCAGACCTTTCCTAGCTACAGCCGGTGCAGTCATTGATGTCCGAAAAGGGAAAATCGATCTCAATCTTGGGAATGACCTCAAGATGACATTTGATGTCAAGGAGACCATGAGAAAGCCGGAAATAGAAGGACAAGTCTTCTATGTTGAGGTAATGGACAAGCTTGCTGATGAGCTTCTGGAGGAGCTTAATCAAGATGATCACCTTCAGACTGCCTTAACCAAGAGTAGTGAGGATGGGTATCTACATGCTGAGACTTTGGGGTATGAAATGATTTTGGACTCACACAAGGTCCTGGAAGAATCAGAAGGGTTTGAGGTGCTGATAGGGGTCAACACAGAAATTCTAGCTGTCCAGGATACTGAGCTCGACCCTGCAGCTCGAGCTGAGATACCCAAGACGTCAAACTCGACCCTGCAGATCGAGTCTAACATCGAGCCAGCCCCCTCTGCAGTAAACGACTGGTCAGAACTCTGGGCACCTAAGGTAGATCTCAAACCTTTTCCTTCTGGGCTAAGGTACGCCTTTCTTGGACCAAATTCTACTTACCCAATCATAGTAAATGACATGCTTACTGATGATGAGTTGCATTAGCTATTGACTGAGTTAAGAAAATTTAGAAAGGCTATAGGATATTCTCTGGATGACATTAGGGGAATTTCTCCTAGCTTGTGCACGCACAGAATTCATTTGGAAAACGAATCATATGCTAGCATTGAGCCTCAGAGAAGATTGAACCCAAACCTCAAGGAAGTTGTTAAAAAAGAAATTCTTAAGTTGCTAGGGGCTGAATCATATACCCCATATCTGATAGTACTTGGATTTCACCTGTGCATTGTGTACCTAAGAAGGGAGGCATTACTGTGGTTAGAAATGATAAAGATGAATTGATACCCACTAGAACTATCACTGGCCATAGAATGTGTATTGATTACAGAAAGTTAAATGCTACATCTAGGAAAGATCATTTTCCATTGCCATTCATTGATCAGATGCTAGAGAGACTTGCTAATCATCCATATTACTGTTTCTTAGATGGATATAGTGGTTTCTTTCAAATTCCTATTCATCCTAATGATCAAGAGAAAACTACATTCACTTGTCCATATGGAACATTTGCATATAGGAGAATGCCTTTCGGTCTTTGTAATGCACCTGCTACTTTTCAGAGATGCATGACTTCTATATTCTCGGATTTAATAGAGGAGAATGTTGAGGTATTCATGGATGACTTTTCCGTGTATGGCTCTTCTTTCTCCTCCTGTCTTTTGAACCTGTGCAGGGTACTCACTAGGTGTGAAGAGACGAATTTGGTTCTGAACTGGGAAAAGTGCTACTTTATGGTCAAGGAAGGGATCGTCTTGGGGCACAAAATTTCTGAGAAGGATATAGAGGTAGACAAAGCCAAGATTGATGTGATGATGCAGCTGCAGCCACCAAAAAACGTCAAGGACATCAGGAGTTTCCTTGGGCACGCTAGGTTTTACAGAAGATACATCAAGGATTTCTCAGGGATAGCCAGACCACTGACAAGGCTGTTGTGCAAGGAGCAAGAGTTCCTGTTCGATACCGAATGTTTGAAGGCTTTCCAGCTCATTAAGGAAGCCTTACTCACTGCTCCGATAGTCCAAGCACCAAACTGGGACCACCCGTTTGAGATCATGTGCGACGCATCGGACTATGCTGTAGGATTGAGAAGAAGCTGCATGTGATCTACTATGCAAGCAGGACGCTTGATGATGCTCAAGGGAGATATGCTACAACAGAGAAGGAGTTGCTGGCTGTAGTCTTTGCTTTCGAGAAATTCAGAAGCTATCTGGTTGGGTCTAAGGTGGTAGTCTATACGGATCATGCAGCACTAAGGCATATCTATGCTAAGAAGGGTACTAAGCCAAGATTGGTCAGGTGGATACTCCTCTTCAAGAGTTTGACATGGAAATTGTTGATAAGAAGGGAATAGAGAATGGTGTGGCTGATCACTTGTCAAGGATGAGGATAGATGACCCAGCACCTGTTGATGACACCATGCCTGACGAGAGACTCCTAGATGATGTTTCTGTGATAAGAGTAAATGACATACCTTGGTATTCAGATCTAGCCAATTTCCTTGCATGTGGTGAGTTACTTGATGATCTTGATGCTTACAGAAAAAAGAAGTTTCTGAGAGATGTCAAGCACTACTACTGGGACGAACCTTTCCTATACAAGAGAGGTACAGATGGTCTGTTCAGGAGGTGTATAGCACAAGATGAGGTTCAGGGTGTGCTTGATCACTGTCATGGGTCTGCTTATAGAGGACACTTTGCTACGTTCAAGACTGTTCAGAAGGTACTGCAAGCGGGTCTATGGTGGCCTACAATGTTCAGAGATGCTCAAGCCTTCATCACCAAGTGTGATCCTTGCCAGAGAATGGGAAACATCAGCAGAAGGAATGAGATGCCACAGAACCCAATTTTGGAAGTAGAGGTGTTTGACGTTTGGGGGATTGATTTTATGGGTCCTTTCGACCCACCATCTTCTGGGAACAGCTACATCTTGGTAGCTGTTGATTATGTCTCGAAGTGGGTTGAAGCCATAGCTTGCCCTAGCAATGATGCAAAAGTCGTTCTGAAGATGTTTAAGAGCATCATTTTTCCCAGATTTGGTGTGCCAAGAGTTGTTATCAGTGATGGGGGGTCTCACTTCATCAACAAGCTCTTTGAGAATCTTCTAAAGAAGCATGGGGTAAAGCACAAGGTGGCTACACCATATCACCCCCTGACTAGTGGTCAAGTAGAGGTGTCCAACAAGCAGATTAAAGCCATCCTGGCTAGAGTAGTGGACGTTTCAAGAAGAGATTGGTCTGCTAAGCTGGATGAACACCATTCCAGCTCCTTTACGGCAAGGCTTGTCACCTACCTGTTGAAGTTGAGTATAAGGCGTTATGGGCAATGAAACTTCTGAATTTGGATATCAAGCCTGTCCAGGAAAAGAGAGTTTTGGACCTGCATGAGCTAGAAGAGATCAGGCTGGATGCTTATGAGAGTTCTAAGATCTACAAAGAAAGAACCAAAGCCTTCCATGACAAGAGAATCTTGCACAAGGAGTTCATGGCTGGTGATCAAGTCCTCTTTTTCAATTCTCGACTCAAGCTGTTTCCAGGAAAGCTCAAGTCCAGATGGTCCGAACCGTTTTCTGTCAAGGAAGTTTCACCCTACGGAGCGATCACCTTATTTGAAAAGGGAGGAAACGAATTCACAGTGAATGGACAGAGGCTCAAACCCTATCTAGCTGATACCGTCATTCCAGAAGGAACTTCGATTCCTCTGGATGAACCTTCCACCGCCTACGCGAAACAGGAAGTCAAGCTTAGTGACTTTAAACAAGCTCACTTGGGAGGAAGTCCCATGTCTATCTCTGTACATATTTCTTTGCCTTAAATTTTTTAAAAAAAATCGTCAAATAAATATGCTAAGCTATTTTGTCTTGATTGTGTGATTTCAGGAAAGCAAGAGAGGTGGATCATAAACCTTAGGAGGGAATTTTCAAAATTTAAAATTCTGACATGTGGACCCAAGTCGGAGGTGTCATGGTCAATACAGAGCTCACATGCTCAAGTCGGAGGTGTCATGGTCAATACAGGGCTCACATGCTCAAGTCGGAGGTGTCACGGTAAATACGACGTCACGAACAAGTCAGAAGAGTGTTTGGTCGACCCACACACGCTAGAATCCGATTATGTCAGCTCGAGTCTCACCAGATGTAGCCCACACTCGACCCACACACGCTCCTCCTTGTCCTTTGTCCCCTCCCACTTGTTTATACAAGCCAAACTCGATTCAGAAGATGCCAAAGAAGAGTCCACTCGGTCAAAAAGGTGTCAGCGAAGTGACGACTCGATCCCACACCCCTTCAACGCGCTTTCACCACTCCTTCAACACTCCTTCAAGCTCGAGCCCACACGCTTTCAACACGATCTCGACTCGGCTATATATACCGAACTTAACTCCATACTTTACTCACACCACAAACACTCTCAATCCTCTCTCTCTTTTATTTCCAGAAATTTCTCAATTTGTTTTTGCTGCTCTTGAGGCTAATCCTCACGATTTTGAGTTCTCTTTCCTTGTCCTTGATCAAGTCTCAGGTATGGACCCTCGCCAAGCCCGTCGTAGGTCAGCTAAAGCACTCGCCCGAAACTTCCAGATGTGGAGAGAGAGCATTCCTCCAGCCGAAGAGCAAGAACACGAACAAGTCGCAGAACAAGAACAAATTGCGGTACCTGATATATCATGGTTTTTACCCGTTTTTAGCCATGATATAAGTTGTTTTATCGAGTCTTTCTAGTGTTTTTTGTATCGTTCTGGAGTCTTTTCAGGTCTTAGCACGTTTGGGACGAAATTGGAGATTTTGGAACCATTTAGAGCTTTTTGGAGCAAACCGAAGAAAGTACCCGTTTTGAAGCCTGAGTATCGATCGACACCACCCCGGTATCGATCGGTACCGACGTAACTGACGCGGAATAAAGAGATATCCAAGGAAGAGAATTCTCACCATAAGAAGCCCAATACCAGCTCGTGTTTTTAGACCTATTTAAACAAACTTTTAGTCATTAGGCTAGAGAGAGGCAGATTTTACTTTTCACTATTATTCTTGAGCCACCATTGAGATTTGAGAGCTTTTGTGAGGGAGACGGATCCAATACTTTGTTCATCATAGAGAAGATCTCGAACCCTTGTTTTTATTCCTTTATTTAATTTCATGATTTATTCAGTTATGTTATTTGTTTCATCTATCATGTCTGAGTAGTCTCATTTTAGGTTCAGGGTTTTCTCATATGGATTTCTCTGATTTATGATGATTGATTTGTTAGGGTTCATAACCTGAATAGTTCTTCACCATAGGTTGTTCTCAAAGCTATTTCTAGTCTGATCACCTAGAACATAGAACTTAGATTAATCGATTAGGCACGACAGTGCAATTGAGTAATCTGATAAAACCTAGGAGGAGCAATTCGGTTAGCTGCAAAGAGATTTGGTTTAATCGAATTCTGAACATATCAAACTTGAATTAATTGCTGGTTTAATTTGTAGGATTTGCAAAGAGATTTGAAATTCTAGATTTTAGACTTAGTTAGTTTTCACAACGACAGTTGGTTGACTTTATTATCGTGTTTGAGTTCAAGAACGGCGCTTAATTGAATTGAACCTTAATTGATTTATTTATTATCTATCATTGATTTCTTGAGAATTTCCCTGAGCCTAGCTCCCATCCATATTAATTCAACCTAAGTTTAATTTGATCATTTGTTTTCTCGTCATTCACTGTTTGCTTAGCACAATCTGCATCTTTCATCTACTGAGTGAGTTTTCTTGAGTTCTTGTGTTCGACCCCTGACTTTACTGCAGCAACTGCTTTAGTATCATCATAGGGTATTAATTTGAGCATATCAAATTTGGCACCGTTGCCGGGGACTCTAAAAATTCACCATTAGAATTTTAGTTGTCGATTTTGGCTAAGTTCGTCGTCAGTATCGATCGATACTCCATTGGTATCGATCGACACTGAACGTCTGTTTTTAAATTTTGGTTACTTATTTTCTCGTCTTTTGATTTTCAGGTGTATGCATCAGCGTGCTACCAGGAGAAAGAAGGACACACCACTGATCAATCTCTCCCTCACAGAGCTAGCAGAGCTTGAACGCACAAATCGGACAACGAAGAGGACTACAGTTGAGATGGATCTTCCACATGGTTTGGTGCATGATGAGGAAGGTGGACGCCAACTTCCTGCCGAGGCTGGACGTCAACCTCAGCAACCTCACGCCGAGGCTGAACGGACGCTTGGCGAGTACAACCGACCGGATCAATTCTATGCAAATCGTGCAGCGATCCGTATTCCGACTTTCCAGAGGAATGACTTTGAGCTGAAGCCTGCTTACTTCGCTCTTGTTGGACAGCACCCCTTCTTTGGTCTCTCTCACGAGCACCCTATGGATCACATCGAGAAATTCGAGGACTTGGTCACCAGTATGAAGTACAATGGAGTACCACATGAATACCTCTTTTGTAAGCTCTTTCCATACTCTCTTGGTGGAAAAGCAGCTTACTGGCTGAAGCAGATACCTCCCGGATCTCTCGCTACTTGGAACGACACCAAGAACGCATTCCTGAACAATTTCTATGACGATGCGAGGTCGGAGGAGCTCAGGAACAAGCTCTCTCAATTTTCTCAAGGTCCAACAGAAGCACTCAAGGCTGCTTGGGTGCGATTCAGATCCTACCAGAGAGACTGTCCGCATCACGGTTTCAGTCAAGTTCAGCTGCTCGGGATCTTTTACAGAGGGATTGATTGGCGGTATCAGATGGCACTGGATTCTGCAAGCAACGGGAACTTCAACACTAGGATTCCAACCGATGCTGTGAAGCTGATTGAGAACTTGGCGTCTAGCAATAGCACCAAGAATGCTGATTTTGAGCGGAAAAAGCTTGCTAGTGTTGCTGACGGTTCGCAGATTACTGAGGTTCAGGCGAAGCTGGACACGATGCACAACCTCTTAATGGGAAAGACGAAGAAGGCTGTACACTTTGCTGAGGAAGTAGAGAACATTGAAGATGAGACAGAGGATGTTAACTACATTGGTGGTTCTGGTTTTCAGGGTCAGCAATTTGGTTAC
>CM049188.1:6591825-6952521 GCA_026770425.1 Boechera divaricarpa | reverse complement strand
AAGTCATCGGTTGAGTGTCAGAGACGGTTGATCCCGAACCAGAAGGAGGTTGTCAGGAAAGAGGTGATGAAGCTGCTCGAAGCGGGGATTATCTATGCGATCTCAGATAGTTCTTGGGTTAGCCCTGTTCATGTCGTACCTAAGAAGGGTGGTATCACAGTGGTAAAGAATGATAAGAACGAGCTGATTCCGACACGGACTATCACTGGTCATAGGATGTGTATCGACTACAGGAAGTTGAATGCTGCTACTCGAAAGGATCATTTTCCTTTACCTTTCATTGACCAGATGTTGGAGCGCTTGGCGAGTCACCCATACTACTATTTTCTTGATGGCTATTCAGGCTTTTTCCAGATCCCCATTCACCCAGAGGATCAAGGGAAGACAACCTTTACATGTCCTTATGGCACTTTCGCATACCGCAGAATGCCGTTCGGACTATGTAACGCCCCCGCCACTTTCCAGAGATGCATGATTTCGATCTTCACTGATATGATCGAGGAGTTTATGGAGGTATTCATGGATGATTTCTCTGTTTATGGGTCTTCATTCAAAGATTGTCTGGACAGCTTATGTAAGGTGCTTCAGCGATGCGAAAAGAAGCATCTAGTTCTTAATTGGGAAAAGTGTCACTTCATGGTGCAAGCTGGGATTGTTTTGGGTCACAAGGTTTCAGAGAGAGGGATTGAGGTCGACGAAGCCAAATGATATGCTCAAATTAATACCTTATGATGATACTAAAGCAGTTGCTGCAGTAAAGTTAGGGGTCGAACACAAGAACTCAAGAAAACTCACTCAGTAGATGAAAGATGCAGATTGTGCTAAGCAAACAGTGAATGACGAGAAAACAAATGATCAAATTAAACTTAGGTTGAATTAATATGGATGGGAGCTAGGCTCAGGGAAATTCTCAGGAAATCAATGATAGATAATAAATAAATCAATTAAGGTTCAATTCAATTAAGCGCCGTTCTTGAACTCAAACACGAAAGTATAGTTAACCAACTGTCGTTGCGAAAACTAACTGATTCTAAAGTCTAAAATTCCAAATCTCTTTGCAAATCCTACACAGTAAACCAGCAATCAATTCAAGTTTGATATGTTCACAATTCGATTAAACTAAATCTCTTTGCAGATAATCCAATTGCCCACCCTAGATTTTATCAAATTACTCAATTGCACTGTCGTGCCTAATCGATTAATCTAGGTTCTATGTTCTAAGTGATCAGGTTAGAAATAGCTTTGAGAACAACCTATGGTGAAGAACTATTCAGATTTTGAACCCTAACAAATCAATTATCATAAATCAGAGAAATCCATATGAGAAATCCCTAAACCTAAAATGAGACTACTCAGACATGATAGATGAAACAAATAACATAACTGAATAAATCATGAAATTAAACAAAGGAATAAAAACAAGGGTTCGGGATCTTCTCTATGATGAACAAAGTCTTGGATCCGTCTCCCTCACAAAAGCTCTCAAATCTCAATGGTGGCTCAAGAATAAAAGTGAAAAGTAAAGTCTCTTTTCAACCTAGTGACTAAAAGTTTGCTTAAATAAACCTAAAATCACGAGCTGGGCTTCTTATGTAAATAAAGGGGATAATTGGGCTTCTTATGGGCTTCCTTGAAAATCCC
Organism: Boechera divaricarpa; assembly: GCA_026770425.1. NCBI lineage: Eukaryota > Viridiplantae > Streptophyta > Magnoliopsida > Brassicales > Brassicaceae > Boechera > Boechera divaricarpa. The sequence goes on along the minus strand of CM049188.1, from coordinate 6,950,880 downwards.
TTCTGCGCGTTGATTACGTCGGTATCGATCGATACCATGATGGTGTCGATCGATGCTAAAGCTTCAAAACGGGTACTTTCTTCGGTTTGCTCCAAAAAAGGTTCCAAATGTCTCCAAAATCTCCAATTTCGTCCCAAACGTGCTAAAACCTGAAAAGACTCTAAAATGATAGAAAAAACACTAGAAAGACTCGATAAAACGACTTATATCATGGCTAAAAACGGGTAAAATCCATGATATATCAACTCCCCCAGACTTAGCCTTTTGCTTGCCCTCAAGCAAAACAGAAAACTAAGTGAGAGAAAGAGGTTTGAAAAACCTTAGAGATCCTGATCTGGTACCGAAATCTCTGTAATGATCCCTCTTCCCAAGCGACCACTGCTGCCTGATCAGCTCCAGATCTAACCACCATGTACTTCTCCGTCGGAATTCCCAGCTTCCACAGACTTCACTTATTATCTCACACCAATATTCATCCAAGCTCTCATCGCCAGTTTCATTGCTGCAATCAGTGTTCAAGAACCTTCTAGATTCTTGCCCATACAATATCATAGCTAAAGAATCATTTATTCAACAACATTTTTTTTTTTTTCTCCGGTATTCTTTATCTCCCCCAGACTTATTTCATAATCAGTTCTAATTGGATTTCAACAGCGCAGGTTTATCTGAACAGCAAATACAAATCAAGGTCCGAAACGCGAGTATTGATAGTGTTTGCTACCGAATCCCCGGTTCTTACCTTCTCAATGTATCAAAAGTCTTAGGTGAATAATGGGGTCATAAGAAATTTTCCTACCCCTCATTTCAGGCCTTTGTGTGATCATTCCTTATCCAAGTAGAATAATGGGGTCATAGGAAATTTTCCTACCCCTCGACTCGGCGGAAATCATTTCATCTTTTATAATGATTTTACCTGTTTTAACGCAAATATGTATCCAACAATTTTCACGGGAGAGATATACCACAATTTTCAAGCATGATGGGTTCCTTAGCCAGATATGAATGATGAATCAAGCTCTAAGAACACTAACCGCCTAGATGAAGTGCAAAATTTGGCTAAAGCTTGTGAAGAACCTTGCTCGAGACATGAGTGATTTCTAGCTGGCTGGTTATCCCTTGGATTTTTCATTAGTCGAACTGAAACTAATCCTGTAACAGTGGTCACTCAAAAGCAAAATCAGAACAACAAATTCAAGCAAAAGACAGATCTTCAAGTGGTTTTGACTCAATAAAAACATATAATAAATAAGAAAACAAAAAGTCAATGTCAGTGACTACCTCCCCCAGACTTAAGCAACACTGTCCCCAGTGTTTATCAAGCCCAGAGAAGGTGAAAGAAATCAAAGGACAAAACGAAATAGGTCAAGAACAAGAGGTGTTACCATAGAGCGATGGTGTTGATCGATACGGAACAAAAACGACCATCCTTCTTCCGACGTGATTCGCAAGACACAACAAAACACAAAAACAAAAACTCATATTTATAGACTTACCAGTGGGTTGCCTCCCACTAAGCGCTTGTTTAATGTCACGAGCTTGACTTGGCTAAAATATCAGTCAGGACAAGGTGGAGAACTCACTCCGAAATAAGCTCCACAACCAGACATCTCCAGCTTCAAGGTTTTGCTCATCATATCCTCTTCTTTCTCTTTCATCTCCGTAGGAATGAGAATTCTAACCTTAGAGAAAGGTTTCGAGGTTCCCTTGCATTTCACCTTATATTCGATCGAATCTCCATCACACTTCTGAGGAATCAAAGTGAAATTAGCGGCACCGTTGATCTTCTTGCTCGTCGCCTTCCTCTTTGTTGCCTTGGTCTTCTCCACAACTTTCTTGGGGTGTTGGGGGGGTTCATTTGAAACATCTGCGACTTTTGGTTCATCATAAGACTCATCGAGCAGATCAATCATCAGAGTCTCGCCCGAGGCAATGGTGATGCACGAGACATGTCTGGGTGCTCCTCCAGAAGGAATGGCATCGTAGAAGACGTCTCCGTCAATGCAAGACAAAGAGATTCTCTTATTAGGCGTGTCCATGATCGCGCCAACAGTAGCCATAAATGGTCTTCCCAAAATCAAGGGCACCTTGGATCCTTGGCTCATCTCCACAACGTGAAAATCAGTAGGAATCAGACAGTCGCCTATTTTAACAGGTAAATCAAGAATTGTAGCGTAAGGGAGTGAGCTAGAAGAATCCGCGTATGTGAGAAGCGTGTTAGGAGATCTCATATCAGCTTTCAATCTCTCTGCAATCGCCCTTGACATGACGTTGACACTAGACCCTGAGTCAACGAGAGACTCCTTGAAGTTTACTCTAGAGATGGAGCATGGAACTGAGAATTTCCCTGGGTCTTCCCTCTTTGTCAACTGTCTCAACGGTGGTGGTGTATCAGCAACGGGAGGTCCTGCAACCATTTTTTTTGACAAAAACTTGCTTCTAGCAGCCGTCCACTCCTCTCTTATCAGCTTGGGAAGAACAGGGTAAGGTAGGTTTGGTTTGTATACCCGTTCCTCAACCATCTCTGTCCTTTTCTCAGTTATTGATTCAGCCTGCGAAGGGTATCGACCGATACCAGATGAGTGTCGATCGATACTGGAGTTTTGTATCGTCTCTGCAGGTTGGTGTCAATCGACACAGGTAGGGGTGTCGATCGATACGCGTGGAATGTCAGAATCCTTATCTTCATCTTCAGCAACCTTCGAATCTACAGCAGGTCTCGGGAAGTATCGATCGATACCAGGCAGGTATCGGTCGATATTAGTATCACTGGATACGAACACAGTCATCGCAGGCTCAAAATCCTCTTCTCTAGCGCTCGAGGTGATTGCATTGACATGTCCATGCTGTGGTTGAACTATCTTTCCTTTGACAGCTGCTGATGTCTGAGCTATTTGATTTTCCAGCATCTTCTGATGGATTTCGAGAGCGTCGATTCTCCCATTCAGATCAATGTATAAATTATCCAGCTTTCTATTGAAATCCCCAGTCATCTTTTCTTGTCCCTGCAGAATTTGTTCCAAGAGGATCTCCGTCTTACTCTCTGTAGACCTCGGAGAATGCGGTTGGTACGCAGAATTACCGTATTGGCGAGTAAAATCACCGCTTTGAAGTTGTTTTTGGGCAAATTGAGTGGCACCAAAACCAGATTGGTTACCTCCAGACTTGTAACCACCTTGCTGATTGTTGTTGAAGCTTCGGTTGTTGTTGTAACCAAATCGCTGACCCTGAAAACCAGAACCACTAATGTAGTTAACATCCTCTGCTTCATCTTCAATGTTCTCTACTTCCTCATCGAAATGTACAGCCTTCTTCGTCTTTCCCACTAAGAGGTTGTCCATCATGTCCAGCTTCGCCTGAACCTCAGCAATCTGCGAACCGTCAGCAACACTAGCGAGCCTTTTCAGCTCAAAATCAGCATTCTTGGTGCTATTGCTAGACGCCAAGTTCTCAATCAGCTTCACAGCATCGGTTGGAATCCTAGTGTTGAAGTTCCCGTTGCTTGCAGAATCCAGTGCCATCTGATACCGCCAATCAATCCCTCTGTAAAAGATCCCGAGCAGCTGAACTTGACTAAAACCGTGATGCGGACAGTCTCTCTGGTAGGATCTGAATCGCACCCAAGCAGCCTTGAGTGCTTCTGTTGGACCTTGAGAAAATTGAGAGAGCTTGTTCCTGAGCTCCTCCGATCTCGCATCGTCATAGAAAATGTTCAGGAATGCGTTCTTGGTCTCGTTCCAAGTAGCGAGAGATCCGGGAGGTAACTGCTTCAGCCAGTAAGCTGCCTCTCCACTAAGAGAGTATGGAAAAAGCTTACAAAAGAGGTATTCCTGTGGTACTCCATTGTACTTCATACTGGTGACCAAGTCTTCGAATTTCTCGATGTGATCTATAGGGTGCTCATGAGAGAGACCGGTGAAGGGGTGCTGTCCAACAAGAGCGAAGTAAGCAGGCTTCAGCTCAAAGTCATTCCTCTGGAAAGTCGGAATACGGATCGCTGCACGATTGGCATAGAATTGATCCGGTCGGTTGTAATCGCCAAGTATCCGTTCAGCAACAGCTTGGGGTTGTTGTGGAGGAGGTAGTCGGCGTCCAGCCTCGGCAGGTAGTTGTTCACCTTCCTCATCATGCACCAAACCTTGTGGAAGATCCATCTCAACTGTAGTTCTTTTCCTTGTTCGACTCGTGCGTTCAAGCTCTGCTAGCTCTGTGAGGGAGAGATTGATCAGTGGTGTGTCCTTCTTTCTCCTGGTAGCACGCTGATGCATACACCTGAAAATCAAAAGACGAGAAAATAAGTAACCAAAATTCAAAAACAGACGTTCAGTGTCGATCGATACCAATGGAGTATCGATCGATACTCACGACGAACTTACCCAAAATCGACAACTAAAATTCTAATGGTGAATTTTTAGAGTCCCCGGCAACGACGCCAAATTTGATATGCTCAAATTAATACCCTATGATGATACTAAAGTAGTTGCTGCAGTAAAGTTAGGGGTCGAACACAAGAACTCAAGAAAACTCACTCAGTAGATGAAAGATGCAGATTGTGCTAAGCAAACAGTGAATGACGAGAAAACAAATGATCAAATTAAACTTAGGTTGAATTAATATGGATGGGAGCTAGGCTCAGGGAAATTCTCAGGAAATCAATGATAGATAATAAATAAATCAATTAAGGTTCAATTCAATTAAGCGCCGTTCTTGAACTCAAACACGAAAGTATAGTTAACCAACTGTCGTTGCGAAAACTAACTAAGTCTAAAGTCTAAAATTCCAAATCTCTTTGCAAATCCTACACAGTAAACCAGCAATCAATTCAAGTTTGATATGTTCACAATTCGATTAAACCAAATCTCTTTGCAGATAATCCAATTGCTCACCCTAGGTTTTATCAAATTACTCAATTGCACTGTCGTGCCTAATCGATTAATCTAGGTTATATGTTCTAAGTGATCAGGTTAGAAATAGCTTTGAGAACAACCTATGGTGAAGAACTATTCAGATTTTGAACCCTAACAAATCAATTATCATAAATTAGAGAAATCCATATGAGAAATCCCTAAACCTAAAATGAGACTACTCAGACATGATAGATGAAACAAATAACATAACTGAATAAATCATGAAATTAAACAAAGGAATAAAAACAATTGTTCGGGATCTTCTCTATGATGAACAAAGTCTTGGATCCGTCTCCCTCACAAAAGCTCTCAAATCTCAATGGTGGCTCAAGAATAAAAGTGAAAACTAAAGTCTCTTTTCAACCTAGTGACTAAAAGTTTGCTTAAATAAACCTAAAATCACGAGCTGGGCTTCTTATGTAAATAAAGGGGATGATTGGGCTTCTTATGGGCTTCCTTGAAAATCTCTTCTGCGCGTTGATTACGTCGGTATCGATCGATACCATTATGGTGTCGATCGATGCTAAAGCTTCAAAACGGGTACTTTCTTCGGTTTGCTCCAAAAAAGGTTCCAAATGTCTCCAAAATCTCCAATTTCGTCCCAAATGTGCTAAAACCTGAAAAAACTCTAAAATGATAGAAAAAACACTAGAAAGACTCGATAAAACGACTTATATCATGGCTAAAAACGGGTAAAATCCATGATATATCACCAAAGTTCAGGTCATCTCAAGTTTGCAACCCCCACGGTCAGTTTCTGAGATCCGAAGCTTCCTGGGTCATGCTGGTTTCTACAGGCGATTCATGAAGGATTTCTCCAAAATTGCTAGACCACTCACTGCTCTTTTGTGTAAGGAAGTGAAATTTGACTTCACTCCTGCTTGTCTTGCTGCTTTCGAAGCTATCAAAGCGGCGCTAGTAAGCGCACCTGTTGTTCAGCCTCCGGATTGGAACTTACCTTTTGAGGTTATGTGCGATGCAAGTGATTTTGCTGTAGGTGCTGTGCTGGGTCAGAGGAAAGATAAGAAGTTGCATGTCATCTATTATGCCAGCCGAACGTTGGATGATGCCCAACACAACTACAGCACAACCGAGAAAGAGCTACTAGCAGTTGTCTTCTCTTTTGAGAAATTTCGATCCTATTTGGTTGGAATCAAAGTGGTTGTTCACACTGATCATGCTGCCCTCAGGTACCTATTTCAGAACAAAGACCTCAAGCCTCGTCTCTGTCGATGGGTGCTCTTGCTTCAGGGTTTTGACATAGAGGTTAAAGACAAGAAAGGGATCGAGAATGGAGCTGCTGATCACTTGTCACGAATGCGCATAGATGGGGACGTGCCTATTGATGATTTCCTGCCAGAAAAACGCATCTACTTCATTGCTACAGAAGATCCGGCCGATTTGGGGGATAATTCTGACGTCTCTCACGATCTGAGTTCCAGCGTCGATCGATACCACCTAGGTATCGATCGATACCAGTTGGCTGATTGTGCAATTTTATCGACAGATGAAGTCAGCTCGTATGATGTTTACTCAGCTGCTGTTGCAACTTCTTCCAGACCTTGGTATGCTGATATCGCCAACTATTTAACTACAGAGACTGAGCCGAACCACGCAAACCCTTATGCGAGGAAGAAGTTCCTACGAGAAATAAGGCGTTTCTTCTGGGATGAACCTTATCTGTACAAGCATTGCTCTGACGGTCTTTACAGGAAGTGCCTTGCTGAGTCTGAAGTACCAGATGTTCTCTTTCATTATCATGGTTCTGAATATGCTGGTCACTTCGCTACCTTCAAGACAGTCTATAAGGTTCTCCAAGCCGGGTTTTGGTCGCCAACTATGTTTAAATATGCTAATGCTTTTGTTGCTCAGTGCGATGCCTGTCAGCGGAGAGGGAAGATAAGTAAGCGACATGAGATGCCACAAAACTTCATCCTCGAGGTCGAAGTGTTTGATTGCTGGGGTATTGACTTCATGGGTCCTTTTCCATCCTCGCACCAGAACAGATACATCTTGGTTGCCGTTGACTATGTCTCCAAGTGGGTAGAAACGATTGCAAGTCCGACCAATGATCATACGGTGGTTCTTAGGCTGTTTAAGACCATCATCTTTCCACGATTTGGAGTCCCGCGAATTGTCATCAGTGATGGTGGCAGTCACTTCATCAACAAGGTTTTCGAGCGATTGTTGAAGAAGTACGGGGTTAATCATCGTGTCGCTACTCCATACCATCCTCAGACTAGTGGACAGGTTGAGGTTTCCAACAGGCAGATCAAGGAGATCCTTGAGAAGACTGTAGGTACTTCGCGGAAGGACTGGTCTACTAAGCTGAACGATGCACTCTGGGCGTATAGGACTGCTTTCAAGACACCGCTGGGGATTACACCGTTCCACCTACTGTATGGGAAAGCATGTCACCTTCCTGTTGAGCTCGAACACAAAGGAATCTAGGCAACTAAGCTACTCAACTATGACATCAAACAAGCTGCTGAGCGGAGATTGATTCAGTTGAATGAGCTCGACGAGATCAGGTATCACGCCTACGAAAATTCGAAGTTGTACAAGGAACGAGTTAAAGCTTATCATGATAAGAAGATCCTTTCCCGTTACTTCGAACCGAATGACCAGGTTCTTCTGTATAACTCTCGTTTGCACTTGTTTCCTGGTAAACTTCGTTCTCGTTGGTCAGGTCCTTTCACTATCAAGGAGGTGCGACCACATGGTGCTATCGTGCTGATTAATTCGTCAGGAGACGAATTCACTGTGAATGGGCAAAGGGTTAAACACTATTGGGCAAAAGCCGAGATTCCAGCAGGACAAATCGTGCCTCTGCCTAATCCACCCACTCCCTATTCGTCATTAAAGTCAAGCTCGTGACATTAAACAAGCGCTTGGTGGGAGGCAACCCACTGTTAGGTCTGTACATACTAATTCCCGTTTTTGTTTTCTTTTGTGTAGTGAATCAGATTTTGGGCATCAGTATCGAACGATACCAGCTGGGTATCGTTCGACACTAGTCGGCCAGTTAAGTGCCTCTATGGATGTCAGTATCGAACGATACCATCTGGGTATCGGTCGATACCAGTCGGGCAAGTAAGTGCTTCTATAAAACCCTTAGGGTTGTATCGCACAACCCTCATAACCTATCGCTCGACACAAAAACACCCAAGTCGCCTCTTTTTCGTTTCTCAACGGTTTTGAGTGATTCTTTTGCTGTTTCCACTCGGTTTTGCACCCCCATTAACAAGATCTACTCCTTTCGATCGATTAAACAAGATGCCTCCTAGAAAGAAGTCACGAACTGCTGACAGAGCCAGCTCTCCTCCGCACGAGTTCCGTTTACTGGAACCTGTCAAGATTTTCGACGGGTATGATTGGCTCTCCGGACAAATGACGGCCATATTGGACAAAGGGCTTCAGGTGGTATACGATGGATCCACTGAGAGGTTCTTCGTTTTGACGGACCGAGTCCGAGCTGTTCCAGCACCGTCTTCTTCTCGTCCGCCTCGCGCTGCTCCATCTTCATCTCAGCCGTCTCGCGGACTTTCACCTGGTATCGATCGATACCAACCTGATGTCGATCGACGCCCCTCCTCCTCAGCCACGCCTGCCACCACATCTAGGCCACCTTGGCCTAAAAGGAATGAGAAGGCCAAGCTTCGCATCACTACACCTTTCGAGGGAGAGCACAAGGCGATCATTGAGAGCACCGCCTGCACACAGCGTCCCATCTCTGACGATTGGGATGACTATGACTCTATCTTGTACAACGCATGGCAGCACGTCGAGATCAAGCCGACCAGATTCGCAGACACAGCTACCATGCGTTGCCTGGGTTTTGATGGAGAGTTACACAGGTTCCTGCAGAAGATCGGGCTGGGGACGATGGCTACGAGGTGGTACCCGCTATATCCAGACCTCGTCCGCCAATTTTTAGCCTCCGTTCGTGTCTACTACACCGGAGAGGCCCCTGTTACTGCTCAGCAGGGCGTGCTGACATTTATGATTCGCGGAGTGAGGTACCGTCTACCCTTTCAGGACCTCTGCAGCATTTACGGTTTTCGTACAGATTTCTCCCGATGCGAGCTGCCCGCCAAGTTCTACGACATTCAGAACTTCTGGCGACATTTTGGACATGGCACCTACAACAGCAAGACAACGACACAGACTGATATCCGCCATCCAGTCTTGCGGTGCCTAGCTCAGATTCTAAGCAACACATTGTTGTGCAAGATGGAGCCCAACAAGATGCGGGTATCTGAGCTGATTGTTATGTCCATGGCCATTGGGGATATCATTGATGATGAGGAGTACGAGTGGCCTGAGCTGGACCTAGCGGTCAACCTGGGTGCAGTATTCGCGCATCATTTAGAGTCACTGAAGGTTAACCCCTTCACCTCGCGCAGCAAGAGTGGCAAGACTTCAGGTCGCGCCAAGACTGAGTCCGTTGGTAGCCTTCTCACTCCCATTTTCCTCCACTTTGGGATTGACACCACGAGCTGCTCGATAGTCTCTACTCGGGCTGTTATGGATGAGTCACACCTGGAGCATCTACACTGGCTTAAGCCAGGACGACGTTGGGTTTTCAGCACCTCTGAGGGGGACTTCCTTGTCCAGCTGCCCAACACAGATTTGACAGTCATCGGTTCAGATGCGGCTAAGCTGTTCTTCACCCCTGCCCCGACAGACATGACTCGAGCACCAGCTACTCGACGCCGTGGTGCACCCGCTGGAGTCCGTACTACTGCTGCTAAGGAGGACACGCTAGCTCAGATTCCTGCTCCTGCACCTGCTGCTACCTTTCCTCCTGTGCCTACCATGGACCTGGACCCGTTTCAGCAGTACGTCGTTTAGAGTCTTCAGGCGATATGGAGCACCATTTCTCGATGCAGCTGCATGACTCCGCCGGCTCCTCGCTCGCCCCGCGCACCGACCGCTGCAGGATCATCACGCACAGCTGGTGCTGATGCTTCTGAGGACTCCGACTCCGACGCTACAGAGGATTAGCCATCCCTCTCTGATTCACATGTTTTCTCTTTTGTTTTTCTTTTTCTTTTGCTTTTGTTATGAACTAATGTCAGTTTCTCTTTTATGTGTGCATAAATGGTTTAATGGTTATGCTCTTTTGATTATCTATAACTCGTGTTTGAATGTATCTCAGTTTCTAACTTGGATCATTTAACACGGTCAGCTCATTCATGCAGAGAAAGAGGTTTTTCATTTCGATTTTCACCGGGTATCGATCGATACCAACCTGGTGTCGATCGATACCACCCGTCTGTGGTAACGCCTCTTGTTCTTCATCTTTGCCATTTTCTCCATTTGTTTTCCTTCACGTTCTCTAGGCTTGATACACACTAGGGACAGTGTTGTTTAAGTCTGGGGGAGGTAGTTACTGACATTGTGTTCATTTTGTGATCTAAAAAAAAAACCTTTGTTTAATTGAGTCAAAACAACTCAGAGATTTCTGGATCGTGCTTGTTTTTGTTATTCTGATTTTGCTTTTGAGTAACCACTGTTACAGGATTAGTTTCAGTTCGACTAATGAAAAATCCAAGGGATAACCAGCCAGCTAGAAATCAGTCATGTCTCCAGCAATGTTCTTCACAAACTTTAGCCAAATTTTGCACTTCATCTACGCGGTTAGTGTTCTTAGAGCTTGATTCATCATTCATATCTGGCTAAGGAACCCATCATGCTTGAAAATTGTGGTATATCTCTCCCGTGAAAATTGTTGGATACATATTTGCGTTAAACAGGTAAAATCATTATAAAAGATGAAATGATTTCCGCCGAGTAGAGGGGTAGGAAAATTTCCTATGACCCCATTATTCACCTAAGACTTTTGATACATTGAGAGGGTAAGAACCGGGGATTCGGTAGCAAACACTATCAATACTCGCGTTTCGGACCTTGATTTGTATTTGCTGTTCAGATAAACCTGCGCTGTTGAAATCCAATTAGAACTGATTATGAAATAAGTCTGGGAGAGATAAAGAATACCGGAGTTAAAAAAAAAAAATGTTGTTGAATAAATGGTTCTTTAGCTATGATATTGTATGGGCAAGAATCTAGAAGGTTCTTGAACACTGATTGCAGCGATGAAACTGGCGATGAGAGATTGGATGAATATTGGTGTGAGATAATAAGTGAAGTCTTGGGAAGTTGGGGCTCCTACGGAGAAGTACATGGTGGTTAGATCTGGAGCTGATCAGGCAGCAGTGGGCGCTTGGGAAAAGGATCATTACAGCGATGTCGGTAACAGGTCAGGTCTCTAAGATTTTTCAAACCTCTTTTTCTAACTTAGTTTTCTGTTTTGCTTGAGGGCAAGCAAAAGGCTAAGTCTGGGGGAGTTGATATATCATGGTTTTTACCCGTTTTTAGCCATGATATAAGTTGTTTTATCGAGTCTTTCTAGTGTTTTTTGTATCGTTCTGGAGTTTTTTTAGGTCTTAGCACGTTTGGGACGAAATTGGAGATTTTGGAACCATTTGGAGCTTTTTGGAGCAAACCGAAGAAAGTACCCGTTTTGAAGCCTGAGTATCGATCGACACCACCCCGGTATCGATCGATACCGACGTAACTGACGCGGAATAAAGAGATATCCAAGGAAGAAAATTCTCACCATAAGAAGCCCAATACCTTCCCTTATTTACAAAGAGACCCAGCTCGTGTTTTTAGACCTATTTAAGCAAACTTTTAGTCATTAGGCTAGAGAGAGGCAGATTTTACTTTTCACTATTATTCTTGAGCCACCATTGAGATTTGAGAGCTTTTGTGAGGGAGACGGATCCAATACTTTGTTCATCATAGAGAAGATCCCGAACCCTTGTTTTTATTCCTTTATTTAATTTCATGATTTATTCAGTTATGTTATTTGTTTCATCTATCATGTCTGAGTAGTCTCATTTTAGGTTCAGGGTTTTCTCATATGGATTTCTCTGATTTATGATGATTGATTTGTTAGGGTTCATAATCTGAATAGTTCTTCACCATAGGTTGTTCTCAAAGCTATTTCTAGTCTGATCACCTAGAACATAGAACTTAGATTAATCGATTAGGCACGACAGTGCAATTGAGTAATCTGATAAAACGTAGGGGGAGCAATTCGGTTATCTGCAAAGAGATTTGGTTTAATCGAATTGTGAACATATCAAACTTGAATTAATTGCTGGTTTAATTTGTAGGATTTGCAAAGAGATTTGGAATTCTAGATTTTAGACTTAGTTAGTTTTCACAACGACAGTTGGTTGACTTTATTATCGTGTTTGAGTTCAAGAACGACGCTTAATTGAATTGAACCTTAATTGATTTATTTATTATCTATCATTGATTTCCTGAAAATTTCCCTGAGCCTAGCTCCCATCCATATTAATACAACCTAAGTTTAATTTGATCATTTGTTTTCTCGTCATTCACTGTTTGCTTAGCACAATCTGCATCTTTCATCTACTGAGTGAGTTTTCTTGAGTTCTTGTGTTCGACCCCTGACTTTACTGCAGCAACTGCTTTAGTATCATCATAGGGTATTAATTTGAGCATATCAGTACCCATGGAGTATGAAGTCACGCCGGACTCGACCACATATGCCCAAGCCCAAGGATCAAGCCAGAAGGGCCGGAAGTCTCGCTTGAGCACCCACACTCGAGCCGGTGAAACGAGGCGAGTCACCCGTGTCACGCGTGAGGGACAAGACCAAATGGAGGCTATCCCGCATCTACGCGATGAAGAAACAGAGGAAGACGAGCCTCAGTTGATGAGGAAGCCTCGGCGGATGAGCACCCACGCTCGAGCTGGAGGGTCGGGACAAGCTACTACGGTATCAGACAAGAAGCTCACTCAGGTCAAGCGTGAAGGAAAAGCACCAATCAAGCCGAGTATGCATCAAGGTGGTGAAGAAACAGAGGAAGACGAGCCTAAGTTGATAAGACAACCCCGAAAGAAGAACACCAAACCCTCTGCAACCAAGTACCTAGAGGCCCTCCTTGAACGCAATTTTGAAGGAACGAGGTACCCGCACAAAGAAACAATGCAAGCACTCGGGATTGCTAGAGATATGGAGTATCTCTTTGAGGCGGGAGGTATAAGACAATTCATGAACAAACCGCTGGAAGCCTACAAGGAAGAGACGTGCCACTTCCTCTCGTCCCTCAGGGTTCATTTCTACGATGAGGAGCCTGATGTTGAACCCGATGACGGCCCTGGCTTCATCACCTTCGCGTGCAGAGGACAATGCTATGCCCTTACCATCGCGCAAATCTGCAACCTATATGGTTTTTCTGGAGGTGACGAACTGATTCAAGATTTTGATCATGAGGAACTCCAACAATTATGGTCGACCATAGGAGACAGCACCAAACCTTTCTCCTCCTCTAGAAGCAAGAGCTCAAGCATCCGAAGCCCTGTCCTGAGGTACCTACAAAAGACAATAGCAAGCTCTATGTTTGCAAGGAAAGTGACCGGGACGGTGAATGAAGGTGAACTAAGGATGCTGGACTTATGCTTACTGCCACTTCTGGGGAGCACAAGAGATGGGCGGAAGATGCAGGGAGATAGAGCAGATGCTAACCTCGCCCTTGTTCTGATGGAGCAATTCCTAAACTACAAGGACTGGGCGATAAAGATGGGCAAGATGAAGATGGATGGCGCAGGTGACCTCTGTATTGGGGGTATCATCACCCCGATACTTGTTGCTTGTGACGTAGAGCTATGATCAGCACCCTATCCACCCAAATGGATAGATATCGACTTCTTGAGGAGGTGCAGGTTCCTGGACCATACAACGCCTCCAGACGAGTACATCTATCAGTTCATGCATCCGACAGCTGGGGAAGCGAAGCTGCGCCTGCCTTGCATCGATCTCACCAAGGTACGCCAGGGCCGAAACATTGATTTCCATCCTCCTCTCGATAGACTCTACAATCAAGACGAGGAGATCATGGAACAAGGAATGGGGTCAGACGATCAAGATGCTGTTCTGGAAGAGGTTAATCCAACAGAAAGGTACTCGTTTGAGGAGTACAAGCTCAAACCCACACATAGTCCAGCCCTGAAGGAGGCACACAAGCGGATTAATCTCCTTCAAAGGTGGAACAAGTTTCAAGGGAAGACCGTCGCCGCACTCAAGGGTACCGTGAAGGACCTGAAAGACCAAGTGAAGGATGTGAAGGACCAGCTCAAGGACTTCACGCTAAAGTTAAAATCCCCTACACCCAAGAAAACCATCGTACCTGGGAGAATTCTGACGGGGAGCGGGTCGTTTTGCGAGGAACCAAGACATCATGCACCCGAGATGGAACCACCACGAGCCTCCTCCTTCGAGCCAAGGCAGCCGAGGCAGTTTCAACACGCGAGGAAGAGACGCCAAGCAGGAGGAGCATCTAGCTCACGCACCCGGCTCGAGCAAGGACGTCGAGACAGACACTTCGGAGCATCTGGCTCACGCACCCATCTCGACCACTACCAGGTCGAGTCGACATACTCACCATAATCACCAAGGTACCCGTACTGACCCTTTCTGTATATATTAGATGCATCGTTTTTATTGTTTTCTGTTATCTCTTAGCCTCTCTTTCCAAATTTTTATTACACAAGGAACTGTGTAATTTAAGTTTGGGAGAAGGGTTAAGTTCTGTATTGATGTGTTTTCTCTATTCTTATTTTGATTTTGTGCATCCTTGAGTCTGCATGCATCTATGGCATAGAAAAACCAAAAAAATCAAAAAAATCAAAAAAATTTCGAAAATGATTTCACAAAAACAGAGTGTTCATTTAGTTGCATTTACATTTTAGGATCGAGTCTAGATTGTTTCATACAGGGCTGTTGCATATGCATAGGGGATGATGATGATTTAAAACCTTGTATACTTGCTGATTCAACTGCATGACTTCAATGCCCTCGTTTCTAGTTGTTCAATGCATTGATGTTGAGGTTGAAGTAAGACCGAACCATGTTCTGAATGCACGACTAGATCGAGTCTTAGCTGAAGCATGCTGCGATTTTCTGTCATTCCCCATCTATTTAAACCTGAATTTGACTTATAATTATCATGTCTAGGCATAGAATTTGAACTCATGGATACTGTATACATACTTGGATTCCCTTTCATCTGTTTATACCACTCTTTGCCAATCCAAGTAGCTGATTCTCATTGTTAGATCAGTTTTACCATGCCCTTACCCTAGCCTCCTTTCAAGCCACGCTATTACTTTAATGAGTGTGTTAGGCCTATTTCCGAATGAGCTTGGTAGAAAGTGTTAGGTTTGAGCCGACAAGGATAGAATCTCATGTAAGTTCTGGTTTGCAATTTTCAAATCAGATAGGATTAGGTGGGATCTTGATCGTTGGGTATTGAGGTTAGTTCTGTGGATAGAAAAGAATGAGAAAAACTTGGAAAAAGAAAAAAAAAAAAAAGGGGTAAGAGTTCTTAGGAGGGAAATGATCTGAATGTTTGAGTATTTAGTAAAGGATTGGGGGATGTGCATAGCAAAAGAAAAAGAAAAGGCAGAAAGCTCAAAAGTCTGAAAAAAACACAAAAACGCCTAAGCTAAGTTAAGAAAAGAACCCCAATCCGCTAGATGTATATGTGTATAACCCCTCCTAGAACCAAAAAAAAACAAAAAGAAAAGATGAAACTGAAGGGTAGAATTAGGATGACTGTCTGGGTTTTAGACTAAGGGATAAGACCGCTTGTGTAGGACTGGGTAGATGGGAGTCTATTCTTGTATGCATAGGTTGGTTCTTACCTTTAGCATTCTACTAAAGCTCATTCCGTTTCATTGAGAGACCCTTGTTCTGAAACGTCAATACCGTACTGAAGGGACCATTTTTGTCTCTTGACCTTACCCTTAGCCAAATGAGTTCATTGAATATGTTTAGCTTGATTCATGGTTTCTGTTCTAATGAATGTTAAGGGGAATGATAGAATTGAATGCATGACTAGGTTGAGGTTTGATTGAACTTGTGCTGCGAAGAGTATGGCTAACGCTTTTAAGTAGAGCTCATAAACTTTGCATTCTAGAGTTAGTAACTTGGACATTGAGGTCATCCGTTATTATCTGCAAGTTTTGGTTTTGAGTCCCCATTTTCAACCCTCTTCTCCTTTCTCATTCCTTTGTTTGCTTGAGGGCAAGCAAAGACTAAGTTTGGGGGAGTTGATATGTTTGCATTTTACATCGTTTTAGCTTGCATAAATCATACGTTTTGACGTGTTATTCACCCCGTTCTTGTTATTTATTCCGAGTTTTGCATACTTAGAGTGTTTTGCATTAGGTCCGCATACATCCTGCATATTTGGCTTGTTATAGGTACTTTCAGGTGATTTTGGAGAAGTTAGACCAGAAGCTGTCTGGGGCATGCTGATCGAGTCCATACAGAGCAGTTCTGATCGAGTCCGTGCTGAGCAGAAGCTGTCTGGGACATTCTGATCGAGTCCGTGCTGAGCAGAAGCTGTCTGGGACATTCTGATCGAGTCCGTGCTGAGCAGAAGTTGTCTGGGGCATGCTGATCGAGTCCGTGCAGGATACCCATGCAGACGTGATCGAGTCTAAGCAGGAGATGGAGCAGAAGCTCAGTTCGAGCACCCATGCTCGAGCTGTATGATCAAGCAGAGACAAAAGGTGGCGTCTTGAAGTTTCAGAACCCAGCTCGAGCCCCTGCAATCGAGTGGACTACTCAAGCTCATCTCAGAAAAATGCAGTCTTGATTTCGTCTGCTTGAGCACACCACTCGACTAAGACATAGCCGAGCTGGACCTTATCCTGCGCGTTTTACTATTTTGCGCATGACGTTTTAGGGTTTTTAAGACTTAGTATAAATACCTAAAGAGGATCAATACTAGGGGAAGAACGTTTTTATCTCTAATATTTCGAGTTTTTCCTTGTGTTCTTCTCTGTTCTTAGTTTCCAGAACTTGTAATTTGATTTCTACTTGTTATTTTGAGTTTGTTCCTTCTGTTCTATCATTATCTCTGTCTATTTCTATCATCTATGCAAGTTTTTATGATTTCTGGGTTTGTGTTCTTGATGTTCTTCATGAGTTTTGAGTAGTCATTAGGGTTCTTGAGGATGGGATAGATTAGGTGTAGAATCTTGGTCTTTCAGGTGGTTTAAGTGTAGATCGTTTGATTTCCCTTCTAAATCAGTGTTCTTAATGCTAGTTTCTTTCTGATCAATTGGAATTAGAACTTAGGTGTTTTTCCACCCAGAAGGTGTTTGATAAAATGCTTGAATTAACTGATGTTAGAGATTTGCATACCTAGCCTAAGGGATTAGTTGTCTAGGGTGTTTATCGACAATATTGAACTGAATCGTATTGCCTGCTAGGGTAGATTTCGCCAAGGGATTGGGTCTGGAACTGGTCTAGTTTGAGGTTACTTACCACGGGAGTGGACTTAACTGGTTTTGATGTTTTATGTCTAGGGAATAGCTTGATTGAGTTTTGTTAAACCACTTGAACAGGCTAAGAGGACACACTGAGTCGATTACCCCCATCCTTAGGAACTTCTCTTGCATTGTTGAATTTGCTGCTAGTCCTATACGCTGCTCTTTACCCCCATATGCTATTTCTGTTATTGCTTGGTTTCTGCTAGTTCTTGTTAGTCCTATACGGTACCTGTTTTAGTGTCCATTCTCAGTTTTTGTCTAGGTTGCTAGACCCCAATACGCTATTTGCTTGACTTGACTTGAATTGCTTGATCGCATCCTTTTTGGTTAATATCTTCACCCTTATGGATTGACACCTTACTACTACAACGAAAACTCGGTCTAGTAAGGAATTGACTTATACCATCTTGAAAGTAGCAAAGTGACCCCCATAAACCGAACAATGGCAGTGCTCCAAAACTCCCTGTGCTTTTTCTTCAGCAATGCACCTCCTAAAAAGACCATATGAACCTCTCTTGTACAAGTATGGCTCATCCGAGAAGTAATGGTTCACATCTCTAAGAAACTTCTTTCTTCTATAAGCGTCCAGACTCTCAGGGATTTCACCGCTTACAAGGTAATTGGCAAAATCTGCATACCAAGGCAGCTTCTCTTCTTCTAGCACCTTGACTTCATTGATCTTAACAGCATCATGATAGCCTTTTATGGCTTTCTTGACTACCATGAGCTGTTTTTCAGGTAGAGAGTCATCAATTGGCAACGCATCCTCTATCCTCATCCTTAACAAGTGATCAGGTACTCCATTCTCTATACCCTTCTTATCAGCAATCTCCATGTCAAACTCCTGTAGCAAAAGTATCCATCTGAGCAGTCTTGGCTTAGTCTCCTTCTTTGCATAGATATGCCTGAGTGCTGCATGGTCTGTGTAGACTATCACCTTAGACCCTACTAGATAGCTCCTGAACTTCTCAAACGCGAATACAACAGCTAGCAACTCCTTCTCTATTGTTGCATATCTCCCTTGAGCTTCATCTAGTGTCCTGCTTGCATAGTATATCATATGCAGCTTCTTATCAATCTTTTGACCCAAAACAACTCCTACAGCCTAATCCGAAGCATCACACATGATTTCGAACGGATAGTCCAAGTTTGGTGCTTGGACTATTGGAGCTGAGACCAAAGCTTCCTTATCAGCTGGAAAGCTCTCAAACACTAAGAATCGAAGATGAACTCCTGTTTCTTGCATAATAGCCGAGTGAGTGGTCTAGCTATTTTTGAGAAGTCTTTGATGAACCTTCTATAGAACCCAGCATGCCCAAGGAAACTTCTGATATCCTTGATGTTCTTAGGTGGTTGCAGCTGCATCATCACATCAACCTTGGCTTTGTCCACCTCTATCCCATTCTCAGAAATTTTGTGCCCCAAGATAATCCCTTCTCTGACCATAAAGTAGCATTTCTCCCAATTCAGGACCACATTTGTCTCCTCGCACCAAGTAAGCACCCTGCAAAGGTTCAACAGGCAGGAGGAGAAAGAGGAGCCATACACGAAAAAATCATCCATGAATACCTCCATAGTCTCCTCTATTAAATACGAGAATATAGAAATCATGCATCTCTGAAAAGTAGCAGGTGCATTACAAAGATCAAAAGACATTCTCCTATAAGCAAATGTTTCATATGGACAAGTGAAAGTAGTTTTTTCTTGATCATTAGGATGAATAGGAATTAGAAAGAAACCACTATACCCATCTAAAAAACAATAATAAGGATGATTTGCAAGCCTTTCTAACATCTGATCAATGAATAGCAATGGAAAATGATCCTTTCTAGATGCAGCATTTAATTTCTTGTAATCAATACACATCCTATGACCAGTGATAGTTCTAGTGGGTATCAGTTCATCTTTATCATTCCTAACAACAATTATACCCCTTTTCTTTCGAACACAATGCACAGGAGAAAGCCAAGTACTATCAGATATAGGATAGATAATTCCAGCTTCTAGCAACTTAAGAATTTCCTTTTTAACCATTTCTTTCAAATTCGGGTTTAATCTCCTCGGAGGTTCAATGCTAGCATATGATTCATTTTCAAGGTGAATTCTATGAGTACACAAACTAGGTGAAATTCCTTTAATATCATCTAGAGAATACCCAATTGCTCTTTTGAATTTCCTCAATTCAGTCCATAGCAAATGTAACTCATCATCACTAAGCATATCATTGACTATGATTGGGTACGTAGAATTGAGTTCAAGAAAGGCATACCTTAGCCCAGCAGGAAGTGGTTTGAGGTCTACCTTAGGTGCTCTGAGTTCTGACCAGTCGTCTGATGTAGAGAGGTCTAGCTCGACCTGGGGATCGAGCTGTGTCGAGTCTGGCGCTGAGTGTAGTCTGGCTCGACCTGGTTAGTCGAGCTAGGTGGTGGCGCCAGTGCGTTCTGTAGCAAAAACCTCTGTTTCGACCCCAGTCAGATCTTCAAAGTCCTCTGACCCTTCCAAAACTTTATATGAGTTCAAGATCATCTCAAAACCCAAGGTTTCATCGTGTAGATACCCATCTTTCCCACTCTTTGTCAAGGCAGTCTGAAGGTGATCTTCCTCATTAAGTTCCTCCAGAAGTTCATCAGCAAGTTGATCCATTTCCTCAATATAGAAGATCTGTCCTTCTATTTCTGGCTTTCTCATTGTGTCTTTGATGTCAAATATCATTTTGAAATCACTCCCAAGATTAAGATCAATCTTTCCCTTTCGAACATCAATAACTACCCCAGCTGTAGCTAAAAGGTCTTCCTAGAATCAGAGGATCTCTCGGTTCTTCATCCATCGCCAGCACTATGAAGTCTGTAGGTATCTCAACTGTTCCAACCCGTAGAGATAGATCTTGTAACATGCCATGCGGAGTTCTAACAGATCTGTCTGCAAGTACCAAAGAGATGTTGCAAGGCTTGTAATTGCTGAATCATAACCTATTTGCAACTGAGAGTGGCATGAGACTGATAGATGCTCCAAGATCACAAAGGGACTTCTTGAAAATCAATGGACCTAGAGAATATGGTAGAGTGAATGAACCAGGATCACTTAGATTTTCCTTGATAATCCTCTTCTCGATAATGGCATTGCACTCTTCTGACAAACCACCATACCCTGAATCTTCTTTTGTCTTTCATTCAATGCATCCTTCAAGAACTTCTGATATGGAGGTACAAGTGCAAAGGCATCCAACAGAGGCATCTTGACTTCGATTTCTCTCATATGCTTATCAAAGAGTGTTCTATACTTTGTCAATTTCTCCTTTTTGAATCTTCTTGGGAAGGGAAGTTTAGGTTTGTAAGGAGGGGGAACAAAGTGTGCTTTTTTTTTCTTTGGAACAATAGGTTTTGCAGCAGGTGGAGGGCTAGCTCGACCATGGTGGTCAAGCTGGTTGCTAGAGTCAGCCTCCAGACAAGTTTCTTGGTCTTCTCTGCAGCTCAAATCCTCCCCATCTTTAACTGCACTATCTTCAGTGACTTTAACTGATCCTTCCCTCTTAGGTAACTCCTTTCCACTTCTTAAAGTGATGGCATTGATGTGAGCATAGTCCTTTAGGTTTTGGACTACCTTTCCTAGGAGTTGGGATGAGCTAGAAGTGGATGCAGTCGCACCCTCCATGCACTTAATCTTGGAGTTCAAGGACTCGATCTTGCTGTTGAGATCATTGTAGGTGTAATCCATCTGGGTTTTGATTTCACCAAATTTCTTAGTTGCGTCCATTGCACCAGCTGCTTGACCTTGTAGAATCTGTTGCAGCATGGTTGTCATCTGTTGATCCAGAGCTGTAGAAGGCTGAGCTTGGTGATGTTGAAAACCCGGTGGTGGACCCAGGACTTCGTGTTGCGGATGGTTGCTCTGGTAGTGTGGCTGAGGAACAAAACCCTGATTTTAGTTGTAAGTGGCAAAAGGCTTGGACGGAGACGGTTATTACTGAGGCGGGTAGACCTGATCCTGTGGGTTAGCAACGTTGGTGCTCCTGTAAGAGAAATTCGGGTTGTGCTTATAGTTGATGAAACCTTTGTTGTAGCTACCCTGATTCTGAGCATAGCTGACCTCTTCCATACCAGTATCCTCCCCATCCTGAACCTGAAAAACCGTATCTTCATTGGCAAAGTGGACATGCTTTTACTGGTGTAGTAGTTGATCTAACTTGGCATTCATAACTTTCATCTCCTTTCTATGCCTCTCCTTTGAATCAACACTACCCCTTACACTTCGATAATACTCCGCAGTGTAGTTTCCATCTGATTGAGCAAGGTTCTCCACAAGCTCCCATCCTTCATCAACATCTTTGTTCAGGAAGTTACCATTGCTGGCTGTATCAAGAAGCATTCGGACCTTTGGGAGAACTCCTCTGTAAAGTGTGCTAAGGAGGGACTCATTGCTGAAACCGTGGTGAGGACATTGAGTGGTGTAGCCTTTGAATCGTTCCCAGCATTCGCAGAATATCTCCCCATCTTTTTGAGAAAATCCGGATATCTCGTTCCGGAGGCGAGCTGTTCGAGCATTGGAGAAGAACTTGGCAAGGAAAGCTCTCTTGCAATCATCCCATGAAGTGAGGGAGCCATGGGATAGATTCTTCTCCCAGAGATGGGCTTTGTCACCAAGAGAGAATGGAAAGAGTCGCAGCTATAAACCATCTTCACTGACTCCATTGATCTTGGTAAGGCTGCAGAGCCTATCAAACTCGTCTAAGTGATCAACTGGATCTTCCATAGGCAGCCCATAGAATTTGTTGCTTTGTACCATAGCTATTAAACCACTCTTGATCTCAAAGTTGTTGTTCTGGACTGTAGGAGGTACAATTCCTTGCCTGTTAGTGTGAGTGTTAGAAGCATCTCCCGCACCAATCAGACGTTGCCTCCTCGGATAGGGCATATGTTCAGGCTGTGGTGGTGGATTGTCATCAGCCATATCTAGGAGATCCTGTTGATCTACTTTGAGATGTTCTCTCTGCTCTCTCAACTGTTGTAGTAGCTTGTTAATATTGTTGAGGTAGCGGATGAGGTTCTTGCTTCCTTTTGATCTCGTTTGCATGCAGGTGGAAGATGACTCGATGGGCTGACTCAACGTGGAGAGGTCGAGCTAGGCTAGTCGAGTCAGTGATAGTACCTGAAATGCAAAGACAAAGAAAGAAAGACGAAGTGAGTAACAGAGGAGACTGAAAAAAAACTTGATCTAAAATAATTTGAAATCCTAAATGTAACAAACAACACCCAAATGGCAACGGCGCCAAATTGATATACTTAATTTAATGTAAGTCAAACTGATAAGGGTCAACTCCCTAATGCACTATCATTGTAGCACAGAAAGGTGTCAATCCAAATGAGTGCGATATTATCCAGAAAAGATGTCATTGGTATAAGTCAATTCCTTACTAGACCGAGTTTTCGTTGTAGTAGTAAGGTGTCAATCGATAAGGGTGAAGATATTAACCAAAAAGGATGCGATCAAGCAATTCAAGTCAAGCCAAGCAAATAGCGTATTGGGGTAAAGAGCAGCGTATAGGACTAGCAGCAAATTCAACAATGCAAGAGAAGTTCCTAAGGATGGGGGTAATCGACTCAGTGTGTCCTCTTAGCCTATTCAAGTGGTTTAACAAAACTCAATCAAGCTATTCCCTAGACATCAAACATCAAAACCAGTTAAGTCCACTCCCGTGGTAAGTAACCTCAAACTAGACCTGTTCCAGCAGGCAATACGATTCAGTTCAATATTGTCAATAAACACCCTAGACAACTAATCCCTTAGGCTAGGTATGCAAATCTCTAACATCAGTTCATTCAAGCATTTTATCAAACACCTTCTGGGCGGAAAAACACCTAAGTTCTAATTCCAATTGATCAGAAAGAAACTAGCATTAAGAACACTTATTTAGAAGGGAAATCAAACGATCTACACTTAAACCACCTGAAAGACCAAGATTCTACACCTAATCTATCCCATCCTCAAGAACCCTAATGACTACTCAAAACTCATGAAGAACATCAAGAACACAAACCCAGAAATCATAAAAACTTGCATAGATGATAGAAATAGATAGAGATAATGATAGAACAGAAGGAACAAACTCAAAATAACAAGTAGAAATCAAATTACAAGTTCTGGAAACTAAGAACAGAGAAGAACACAAGGAAAAACTCGAAATATTAGAGATAAAAACGTTCTTCCCCTAGTATTGATCCTCTTTAGGTATTTATACTAAGTCTTAAAAACCCTAAAACGTCATGCGCAAAATAGTAAAACGCGCAGGATAAGGTCCAGCTCGGCTATGTCTTGGTCGAGTGGTGTGCTCAAGCAGACGAAATCAAGACTGCATTTTTCTGAGATGAGCTTGAGTAGTCCACTCGATTGCAGGGGCTCGAGCTGGGTTTTGAAACTTCAAGACGCCACCTTTTGTCTCTGCTTGATCATACAGCTCGAGCATGGGTGCTCGAGCTGAGCTTCTGCTCCATCTCCTGCTCAGACTCGATCACGTCTGCATGGGTATCCTACACAGACTCGATCAGCATGCCCCAGACAACTTCTGCTCAGCACGGACTCGATCAGAATGTCCCAGACAGCTTCTGCTCAGCACAGACTCGATCAGAATGTCCCAGACAGCTTCTGCTCAGCACGGACTCGATCAGAACTGCTCTGTATGGACTCGATCAGCATGCCCCAGACAGCTTCTGGTCTAACTTCTCCAAAATCACCCGAAAGTACCTATAACAAGCCAAATATGCAGGATGTATGCGGACCTAATGCAAAACACTCTAAGTATGCAAAACTTGGAATAAATAACAAGAACGGGGTGAATAACACGTCAAAACGTATGATTTATGCAAGCTAAAACGATGTAAAATGCAAACATATCAGTCATCAAACAGTTTAAGTTAAGCCAAGCAAGTAATAGGTTGTGAAACCATCAAACTAAGAAAGCAATAATCAAAAGCAATAACAGCAAATAACAACAGAAACTAACAAAGGCTAACAAACGATAGTTACTAACAGAGACTAGCAAAAGCAGTAAAACAGAAATCAATCAAGCAAGAGAAGCTCCTAAGGATAGGGTTATTGACTTGGTGTATCCTCTTAATCTACCTAGATGGTTTAACAAAACTCAAGCAGAGCTAATCTCTAGACAATAAACTCATAAGGATTTAAGTCCATTCCCATGATAAGTAACCTCAAGCTAATCCAGTTCCAGACCTAAATCCCTTTAGCGAAATCTAGCTTAGCAGGCATTAAGATTCAGCTTATTAAACTTAATAAACACCCTAGACAACTATTTGATATGTCTACATTTTATATGGTTTTAGAATGCATAATTCATACATTTAGCCTTGATTATTAGCATGTTCTTAGGATTTGTCTCTAGTTTTGCATACTTAGAGTGTTTTGCATTAGGTTTGCATGCATTTTGCATTTTGGACTTGTTTCAGGTGCAATCAGGTGATATTAGAGATGTTAAAGTCAAATAGAGAAAAATGAGAGCTTAAATCGGCTAAGAAATTCTCTTGGAGCTTGTAACCATCACCCAGCTCGAGCCAGCAGGTCGAGCCAGTGCATTCTGCACCAAAAACTGCACTTTGAGCCCAGCTCTAGCAAGCAGGTCGAGCCCCCTGATCGAGTCCACCATAAAAATGCCATCTTGAAGTTTTCTCGCCTACTTCGACCATCCCTGGTCGAGCTACCACGTCGAGCCCAAGATAAAAGAGTCGTCTTGAAGTTTTGGACCCAGCTCGACCACCCATGGTCGAGCTGGTTGATCGAGCTCTCCAGAAAAATGCAATCTTGGAGCTCTGAAGTCTAGCTCGACCACCCATGGTCGAGCTCGTTGATCGAGCTGCAGAATAAAAGTGCAATCTTGAAGTTTTAGCCCAGCTCGACCTAAGCACTCGACCTCCAGGTCGAGTGCACCCCCGAATTTAGCCTATTTTATCTTTTTGTGATTTAGGGTTTCTAACTATTAGTATAAATACTCTGTATTAGTTTAAGAGAACAAGAACTCGTTTTTTAAGCTTTCTTCATCTGTTCTTGCTTCCTGGATCCTATAACTTTGAATCTTCTTGTTATTTTTGTTTGACTCTTTCTAATCTATCTATTCTCTTCTTTATCTTTCTGATTATGCAAGTTTTTATGATTTCTGGATTTGTGATTTTGATGTTGTTCATGTGTTCTGAGTAGTCATTAGGGTTCATAAGGATGGGATAGATTAGGTGTGGAATCTTGGTCTCCTGGGTGGTTTAAGTGTAGATTGCTTGATTTCCTTTCTGGATTAGTGTTCTTAATGCTAATTACTCTCTGATCAATTGGAATTAGAACTTAGGTATTTCCACACCTAGAAGGTGTTTGATGAAATGCCTGACAGAACTAATTCCAGAGATTTACATTCCTAGCCTAAGGGATTAGTTCTCTAGGGTGTCTATTGACTTTTATAAGCTGAATTTTAATGCCTGCTAAGATAGATTTCGCTAAAGGGATTTAGGTCTGGAACTGGATTACCTTGAGGTAACTTATCATGAGAATGGACTTAACTGCTTATGAGTTTATTGTCTAGGGATTAGCTCAGCTTGAGTTTTGTTAAACCATCTAGGTAGATTAAGAGGATACACCAAGTCAATAACCCCATCCTTAGGAGCTTCTCTTGCTTGATTGATTTCTGTTTCATTGCCCTTGCTAGTTTCTGTTAGTAGTTATCGCTCTGTTTTTGCTCTGTTTTCGTTCTGTTAGTTGCTGCTAGACTCTGTTTTTAGTTTCTGTTTAGGTTGATAGATTCACATCTCATTGCTTGGCTTGACTTAAACTGTTTGATTGCATCCTTTCTGGTTAATATCGCACCCATTTGGATTGATACCTTTCTGTGTTACAATGACATAATAGTACGTTAGGAATTGACATATATCAATTTGACATATATCAATTTGGCGTCGTTGCCATTTGGGTGTTCTTTGTTACATTTAGGATTTCAAATCGTTTTAGATCAAGTTCTTTTCAGTCTCCTCTGTTATTCACTTCGTCTTTCTTTCTTTGTCTTTGCATTTCAGGTATATCTTAGACTCGACCACGCCAGCTCGACCTCCCTAGCTCGAGTTAGCCCATCGAGTCCTCCTCTACCTGCATGCAAACGAGATCAAAAGGAAGTCAGAACCTCATCCGCTACCTCGATAATATTAACAAGCTACCAAGACAGTTACGAGAGCAGGGAGAACAACATATCAGAGTAGATCAACCGGACGAAGTGGGAGTGGAAGAAAACCCACAAGGACAGAATAAACAAGGACCTCCTCCGAGGAGGCCAAGATTGATTGGAGCAGGAGATGCTCCTAATACTCACACTCACAGGCAAGGGATTATGCCTCCTACAGTACAGAATAACAACTTTGAGATCAAGAGTGGTTTGATTGCTATGGTGCAAAGCAACAAATTCCATGGGCTGCCTATGGAAGATCCACTTGATCACTTGGACGAGTTTGATAGGCTCTGCAGCCTCACCAAGATCAATGGAGTCAGTGAAGATGGTTTTAAGCTGCGACTTTTTCCATTCTCTCTTGGTGACAAAGCCCATCTGTGGGAGAAGAATTTACCTCCTGGATTAATTACATCCTGGGATGACTGCAAAAAGGCTTTTGTTCGCCAAGTTCTTCTCAAACTCAAGGACAGCAAGATTCTGCAACGAGATCTCTGGATTTACACAGAAGAATGGTGAAACTTTCTGTGAAGCTTAGGAAAGATACAAGAGCTACCAATCTCAGTGTCCTCATCATGGATTCAGCAATGAGTCCATTCTTATCACTCTTTACAGAGGAGTTCTCCCAAAGATAAGGATGCTATTAGACACAGCCAGCAATGGAAACTTCCTAAACAAAGATGTTGGATAAGGCTGGGAGCTAGTGGAGAACCTTGCTCAATCTGATGGGAACTACAATGAGGATTATGATAGGAGCGTAAGGAGGAATGCGGATTCCGGTGAGAAGTATAAGCAAGAAATCAAGGATCTTAATGAGAAGTTGGATAAGCTCCTCCTAGTCCAGCAAAAGCAAGTTCACTTTGTCAGTGAAGAAGGGCAACTTCAAGTTCAGGATAGGGAGAGCTGTCAGCTAGAAGAGATAAGCTATATTCAGAACCAGGGAGGCTATAACAACGGTTTCATCAACTACAAGACCAACCTCAATCTCTCATATAGGAGCACCAACGTTGCTAACCCTCAGGATCAAGTCTACCCGCCTCAGCAACAGCTTAATCAGTCCAAGCTTTTTGCTGCTTACAATCAACATCAGAGTTTTATACCTAAGCAGCACTACCAGAGCAGTTATCCACCACCTGGTTTTACACCTCAGCAAGCTCCATCTCCTATAGCTCCGGATCTACAAATGATGAACATGCTGCAACAACTTCTTCAGGGACAGGCAGCTGGTGCAATGGAAGCGGCTAAGAAATTTGGTGAACTCAACACCCATCTAGATTATAACTACAATGCTCTCAACAGCAAGGTTGAGACATTGAACTCCAGGATTAAGTACTTGGAGGGCAAAACTGCATCTACTTTCTCCACAACACCTATTGGACAACTTCTTGGTAAAGCAATCCCGACCCCAAAGGAGTATTGCAATTCCATATTTTCAATGGAATCAAGTCCCATTGCTGATCATGAAGCTGCAGTTAGAGAAATTGAGTTTTTGCTTTATGGTTCAGATGCTAACACCAATGTAATCACCTTAAGGAGTGGAAATGAGTTACCTAAGAGGGAAGGATCAGTTAAAGTCACTGAGGATAGTGAGGTTGCAGATGGGGAGGATTTGAGCTGCAAAAATGACCAAAAAACTCGTCTGGAAGCTGGCGCTAGCAACCAGCTCGACCACCCTGGTCGAGCTAGTCCTCTACCTGCTGCACAACCTGCTGTTCCAGAAAAAAAAAGCACCCTTTGTTCCCCCTCCTTACAAACCTAAACTGCCTTTCCCAAAACGATTCAAAAAGGACTTAATGGAGAAGTATAGAGCGATTTTTGACAAGCACATGAGGGAAGCAGAGATTAAGATACCTCTCATTGATACCTTCTCAATGTTTCCTGCATATCAGAAATTCTTGAAAGATGTAGTGAATGAGAAAGCCAAGGAGATTCAGAGTTTGGTGGTCTTGACAGAAGAATGCAGTGAAGTCGGAGATGGGGAGGATTTGAATTGCAAAGAATACCAAGAAACTCAACTGGAGACTGACTCTACCAAGCAGGTCGAGTCAGTAGGTCGAGCTAGCACACTACCTGCTGAAAAATCAGTTTCTTCTAAGGAAAGAAAATCACCCTTTGCTCTACCTCCATACAAGCCCAAACTCTCATTCCTAGGAAGATTCAAGAAAGATAAGGACGTAATCATGGTTGAATACAAGGGTAGTGTTGATTGCATTGATTCACCAAGCATGACAAGGATTGAGCCTCAGTCTCTCCCCAAGCTTGGGAATCCTGGTATGTTCTCCATATCCTGCTTTTTTGGTGATTTGAAAATTGAGGATGCTCTATGCGACTCCGGTTCAAGTGTGAATGTCATGTCCCATGAGATGTTAAAGAGTCTAGGGATAAGAAGCATCACTCATCACCCATCACCCATCACTTTTGGAGACGCTCATTCATGAAAACCACTTGGTCTTCTTGAAGATTACGCACTTAAAGTTGGGGATTGTATAGTCTCAACAGACTTCGTTGTTATGGAAATGAAGAAGGCCAATAAGTTCCCACTCCTCCTTGGAACCTCCTTCCTCAACACTACTGGTGCAAACATGGACTTCAAGAACCAAAGGGTAGTTCTTATTAATGTGAATGACAAGGTCTCCTACCCAATAACAGCTTCTTCCAACAAGCTATGTGGCACAATCACTATCAAAGATGACGGCTACCGTGATGAGGAAGCAATGTATACTGGTACAATTGAAAAGGTCAATGAAGCTCCACCCCTAAAGGTTTATAAAGACAAAGGGAAGTCTCTGGAAAGAAAGGATGGAGCTGAGAGCACAATGAATGAGCAAGGGGTCCAGCCATTCATACATGGTCAGATCATTGCAGAAGAGACCTCAGTTCCCCTCCATGAACCACCATAGACCTAAGAAAAAGGAAGTCAAACTTAGAGATTTTAAAAAAGCTCACTTGGAGGAAGTCCCATGTCTATCTTTGTATATATTGTTTTAATTTTCTTTTTTTAAAACCATCGTTTAAGTGTGCTAAATTCTTGTTTTTGTCTTACTGGTGTGATTTCAGGAGTGTATGAGCGTTGAAACACGAAGAAAAGAAAGAAGCAGGCAAGATCACAGAGCGGACAGT
Organism: Boechera divaricarpa; assembly: GCA_026770425.1. Taxonomy (NCBI): domain Eukaryota; kingdom Viridiplantae; phylum Streptophyta; class Magnoliopsida; order Brassicales; family Brassicaceae; genus Boechera; species Boechera divaricarpa. The sequence goes on along the minus strand of CM049188.1, from coordinate 6,921,267 downwards.
CTAGCTCGACCATCTAGCTCGATCAAGGTGATCGAGCCAGCCATCTCTCTGCGACAGGCGCGTCTAGCTATCTCTCTGCGACAGGCGCGACTACCCAGCTCGAGCTCGACCTCGAGTCAAGCTCCCACGCTGCTTACACTCCGGAAAGCATGGAGGATTCAATCTCCTCTCTCTTCTCCAACCCTTGAGGTACCTGTTCTATTCATTTTTGTCTATATCATTTGCATTTCTTTCTTGCTTTTTGTTGTTTCTTAAACCTTCTTTCTAAATTTTTATTACACAAGGGACTGTGTAATTTAAGTTTGGGGGAAGGGTTAAGATGTGTTTGATTTGTTCTTTGTGTTCTTATTTTTAATTCTTGAGTCTGCATACATCTAAGGCATAGAAAAACCAAAAAAACATTTTTGAAAAATTTTCGAAAAAGATTACAAAATCATAATGTTCATGTAGTTGCATTTACATTTTAGGATTGAGTCTAGATTGTTTTCATATAGGGATGTTGCATATGCATAGGAGATTATGATGTCTATAACCTGGCAAGCTTGCTGATTCATTACGATAGTCTCAATGCCCTCGTTTCTAGTTATCTAATGCATTATTAATGAACTTGAAGTAAGACTGCACCATACTTTGAATGCACAACTAGATTATGTCTCAATTGTAGCATGCTGTGATTTGATACCATTCTCTATCTATTTGAACCTGAACTTGACTTATAATTATCATGTCTGTGCACTGCATTTGAACTCATGGATACCATATACATACTTGAATTTTCTTTCACCTGTTTACCACTCTTGCTAATCCAAGTAGCTGTTCTTATTTTTAGAACAGTTTTACCATACCCTTAACCTAGCCTTCTTTCAAGCCTTGTTATACTTTATTGAGTGTATGAGGCCTGTTTTTGAATGAGCTTGGTAGAAATTGTTAGGTTTGAGCCGACAAGGATAAAATCTCATGTAGTTCTGGTTTGCAATTTTTGAATCAGATAAGACTAGGTGGGATCTTGATCATTGGGTATAGGATTTGGTTCTGTGAAAAGAAAAAAAGAAAACTTGGAGAAAGATGAAAGAAAAAGGTTAAGAGTTCTTAGGAGAGGAATAATCTGAAAGAGTATGAATCTAGTAAAGGATTAAGGGGATGTACTCAGTATAAAAAAAAAGGGGCAAGAAGCTTAAAGTCTGAAAAACATAGAAAAAGCCTAAGCTGGTTGTGAAAAACCATAAGAAAACCCCCAATCCGCTAGCAGTGTATAGAGCCTCTCCTAGAACAAGAACAAAAAGAAAGGAAATGAATCCGATCCAAGAAAAGCTCAAGGCAAAATGCCTGAGGGTTAAGGGTAGAATTAGGATGACTTTCTGGGTTTAGAACTAGGGGTTAAAAACACTTATGAATGGTTGGGTAGATGAGAGTCTATTCTTGTATGCATAGGTTGGTTCTTACCTTTAGCATTCTACTGAAGCTCATTCTTTTTCCTGAGAGATACCTGTTTTGAACTGATCAAACCATATGGAAGGGACCATCTTTGTCTCTTGACCTTACCCTTAGCCAAATGAGTTCAATGAATGTGGATAGCTTGATTCATAGTTTCTGCTTAATTGAATGTTAAAAGGAATGATGGATTTGAATGCATGTCTAGGTTGAGACTTGATTAAAATTGTGCTGTGAAGAGTATGACTAAAGTTTTTAAGAAGAGTTCATATACTTTGCATTCTAGAACTAGCAATTTGGACATTGAGATCATCTATTATATCAGCATGCTTTGGTTCTAAATCCCCATTTTCAAATCTCTTCTCCATTCTTCTTCTTATATTTGCTTGAGGGCAAACAAAGACTAAGTTTGGGGGAGTTGATATGTCTGCATTTTATATGGTTTTAGAATGCATAATTCATACATTTAGCCTTGATTATTAGCATCTTCTTAGCATTTGTCTCTAGTTTTGCATACTTAGAGTGTTTTGCATTAGGTTTGCATGCATTTTGCATTTTGGACTTGTTTCAGGTGCAATCAGGTGATATTGGAGATGTTAAAGTCAAATGGAGAAAAAAGAGAGCTTAAAGAGTCGTCTTAAAGTTTTGGACCCAGCTCGACCTAAGCACTCGACCCCCAGGTCGAGTGCACTCCCGAATTTAGCCTATTTTGTTTTTTTGTGATTTAAAGTTTCTAACTATTAGTATAAATACTATGTATTAGTTTAAGAGAACAAGAACTCGTTTTTTAAGCTTTTTTCATCTGTGATTTTGATGTTCTTCATGTGTTCTGAGTAGTCATTAGGGTTCTTAAGGATGGGATAGATTAGGTGTGGAATCTTGGTCTCCTGGGTGGTTTAAGTGTAGATTGCTTGATTTCTTTTCTGGATTTGTGTTCTTAATGCTAATTACTCTCTGATCAATTGGAATTAGAACTTAGGTATTTCCACACCCAAAAGGTGTTTGATGAAATGCCTGACAGAACTAATTCCAGAGATTTACATTCCTAGCCTAAGGGATTAGTTGTCTAGGGTGTTTATTGACTTTAATAAGCTGAATTTTAATGCCTGCTAAGATAGATTTCGCTAAAGGGATTTAGGTCTGGAACTGGATTAGCTTGAGGTTACTTATCATGGAAATGGACTTAACTGCTTATTAGTTTATTGTCTAGGAATTAGCTCTGCTTGAGTTTTGTTAAACAATCTAGGTAGATTAAGAGGATACACCAAGTCAATAACCCCATCCTTAGGAGCTTTTCTTGCTTGATTGATTTCTGTTTCATTGTCCTTGCTAGTTTCTGTTAGTAGTTATCGCTCTGTTTTTGTTCTGTTTTCGTTCTGTTAGTTGCTGCTAGACTCTGTTTTTTAGTTTCTATTTAGGTTGATAGATTCACATCTTATTGTTTGGCTTGACTTAAACTGTTTGATTGCATCCTTTCTGGTTAATATCGCACCCATTTGGATTGATACATTTCTGTGCTACAATGACATAATAGTACGTTAGGAATTGATGATATATCATGGATTTTACCCGTTTTTAGCCATGATATAAGTCGCTTTATCGAGTCTTTCTAGTGTTTTTTCTATCATTTTAGAGTCTTTTCAGGTTTTAGCACGTTTGGGACGAAATTGGAGATTTTGGAGACATTTGGAGCCTTTTTGGAGCAAACCGAAGAAAGTACCCGTTTTGAAGCCTGAGTATCGATCGACACCATTCTGAGTATCGATCGACACCATTCCGAGTATCAATCGACACCATTCCGAGTATCGATCGACACCATTCCGGTATCGATCGATACCGACGACTGACGCGGGATAGAGAGATATCCAAGGAAGAGAATTCTCACCATAAGAAGCCCAATACTTTCCCTTATTTACAAAGAGGCCCAGCTCGTGTTTTTAGACCTATTTAAGTAAGTTTTTAGTCATTAGGTCAAGGGGGGACGGAAGACTTTACTTTTGACTATTATTTGAGCCACCATTGAGATTTGAGAGCTTTTGTGAGGGAGACGGATCCAAGACTCTGTTCATCATAGAGAAGATCCCGAACCCTTGTTTTTATTCTTTTGCTATATTTAATTTCATGATCTATTCAGTTATGTTATTTGTTTCATCTATCATGTCTGAGTAGTCTCTTTTTAGGTTCAGGGTTTTCTCATATGGATTTCTCTGATTTATTATGATTGATTAGTTAGGGTTCAAAATCTGAATAGTTCTTCACCATAGGTTGTTCTCAAAGCTATTTCTAACCTGATCACTTAGAACATAGAACCTAGATTAATCGATTAGGCACGACAGTGCAATTGAGTAATCTGATAAAACCTAGGGTGAGCAATTGGATTATCTGCAAAGAGATTTGGTTTAATCGAATTGTGAACATATCAAACTTGAATTGATTGCTGGTTTACTGTGTAGGATTTGCAAAGAGATTTGGAATTTTAGACTTTAGACTTAGTTAGTTTTCGCAACGACAGTTGGTTAACTATACTTTCGTGTTTGAGTTCGAGAACGGCGCTTAATTGAATTGAACCTTAATTGATTAATTGTTATCTATCATTGACTTCCTGAGAATTTCCCTGAGCCTAGTTTCCCCTCATATAAATCAACCTAAGTTTAATTCGATCATTTGTTTTCTCATCAATCATTTGTTTGCTTAGCACAATCTGCATCTTTCATCCATTGCATGAATTTTCTTGAGTTCTTGTGTTCGACCCCTAACTTTACTGCAGCAACTGCTTTAGTACATTATAGGGTATTAATTTGAGCATATCAAATTTGGCGCCGTTGCCGGGGACTCTAAAAATTCACCCTTAGAGTTTTAGTTGTCGATTTTGTCTAAGTTCGTGGTCAGTATCGATCGATACTCCATTGGTATCGATCAACACTGAACGTCTGTTTTTAAATTTTGGTTACTTATCTTCTCGTTTTCTTTTGATTTTCAGGTGTATGCATCAGCGTACCACCAGGAGAACGAAGAACACACCACTGATTAATCTCTCCAACTCAGAGCTAGCAGAGCTTGAACGCACGAGTCGAACAAGGAAAAGAACTACAGTTGAGATGGATCTTCCACAAGGTTTGGTGCATGATGAGGAAGGTGAACAACTACCTCCTCCACAACAACCCCAAGCTGTTGCTGAACGGACACTTGGCGATTACAACCGACCGGATCAATTCTATGCCAATCGTGCAGCGATCCGTATTCCGACTTTCCAGAGAAATGACTTTGAGCTGAAGCCTGCTTACTTCGCTCTTGTTGGACAGCACCCCTTCACCGGTCTCTCTCATGAGCACCCTATGGATCACATCGAGAAATTCGAGGACTTGGTCACCAGCATGAAGTACAATGGAGTGCCACAGGAATATCTCTTTTGTAAGCTCTTCCCATACTCTCTTGGTGGAGAAGTAGCTTACTGCCTGAAGCAGCTACCTCCCGGATCTCTCGCTACTTGGAATGAGACCAAGAACGCTTTCCTGAACAACTTTTATGACGATGCGAGATCAGAGGAACTCAGGAACAAGATATCTCAATTTTCTCAGGGTCCAACAGAAGCACTCAAGGCTGCTTGGGTGCGATTCAGATCCTACCAGAGAGACTGTCTGCATCACGGTTTCAGTCAAGTTCAACTGCTCGGGATCTTTTACAGAGGAATTGATTGGCGGTATCAGATGGCACTGGATTCTGCAAGCAACGGGAACTTTAACACTAGGATTCCAACCGATGCTGTGAAACTGATTGAGAACTTGGCGTCTAGCAATAGCACCAAGAATGCTGATTTTGAGCGGAAGAGGCTCGCTAGTGTTGCTGACAGTCCGTAGATTGCTGAGGTTCAGGCAAAGCTGGACACGATGCACAACCTCTTAGTGGGAAAGACGAAGAAGGCTGTACATTTTGCTGAGGAAGTAGAGAACATCGAAGATGAAACAGAAGATGTTAACTACATTGGTGATTCTGGTTTTCAGGGTCAGCGATTTGGTTACAACAACAGAAGCCTCAACAACAATCAGCAAGGTGGTTACAAATCTGGTGGTAACCAATCTGGTTTTGGTGCCACACAATTCGCCCAAAAACCACTTCAGAGCAATGACTTTACTCGCCAATACGGTAATTCATCTTACCAACCGCATTCTCCGAGGTCTACAGAGAGTAAGACAGAGATCCTCTTGGAACAAATTCTGCAGGGACAAGAAAAAATGACTGTGGATTTTAATAGAAAGCTGGCTAATGTGTACACTGATCTGAATGGGAAAATCAACGCTCTCGAAATCCATCAGAAGATGCTAGAAAGTCAAATAGCTCAGACATCAGCAGCTGTCAAGGGAAAGATAGTTCAACCACAGCATGGACATGTCAATGCAATCACCTCGAGCGCTAGAGAAGAGGATTTTGAGCCTGCGATGACTGTGTTCGTATGCAGTGATACTAGTATCGACCGATACCTGCCTGGTATCGATCGACACTTCCCGAGATCTGCTGTAGATTCGAAGGTTGCTGAAGATGAAGATAAGAATTCTGACATTCCACGCGTATCGATCGATACCCCTACCTGTGTCGATCGACACCAACCTGCAGAGACGATACAAAACTCCAGTATCGATCGACACTCATCTGGTATCGGTCGATACCCTTCGCAGGCTGAATCAATAACTGAGAAAAGGACAGAGATGGTTGAGGAACGGGTATACAAACCAAAGCTACCTTACCCTGTTCTTCCCAAGCTGACAAGAGAGGAGTGGGAGGCTGCTAGAAGCAAGTGTTTATAAAAAAAAATGGTTGCAGGACCTCCCGTTGCTGATGCACCACCACCGCTGAGACAGTTGACAAAGAGGAAGACCCAGGGAAATTCTCAGTTCCATGCTCCATCTCTAGAGTAAACTTCAAGGAGTCTCTCGTTGACTCAGGGTCTAGTGTCAACGTCATGTCAAGGGCGATTGCAGAGAGATTGAAAGCTGATATGAAATCTCCTAACACGCTTCTCACATACGCGGATTCTTCTAGCTCACTCCCTTACGCTACAATTCTTGATTTACCTGTTAAAATAGGAGATTGTCTGATTCCTACTGATTTTCAGGTTGTGGAGATGAGCCAAGGATCCAAGGTGCCCTTGATTTTGGGAAGACCATTTATGGCTACTGTTGGCGCGATCATGGACACGCCTAATAAGAGAATCTCTTTCTCTTGCATTGACGGAGAAGTCTTCTACGATGCCATTCCTTCTGGAGGAGCACCCAGACATGTCTCGTGCATCACCATTGCCTCGGGCGAGACTCTGATGATCGATCTGCTCGATGAGTCTTATGATGAACCAAAAGTCGCAGATGTTTCAAATGAACCCCCCCAACACCCCAAGAAAGTTGTGGAGAAGACCAAGGCAACAAAGAGGACGGCGACGCGCAAGAAGATCAACAGTGCTGCTAATTTCACTTTGATTCCTCAGAAGTGTAATGGAGATTCGATCGAATATAAGGTGAAGTGCAAGGGAACCTCGAAACCTTTCTCTAAGGCTAGAATTCTCATTCCTCCGGAGATGAAAGAGAAAGAAGAGGATATGATGAGCAAAACTTTGAAGCTGCAGATGTCTGATTGTGGAGCTTATTTTGGAGTGAGTTCTCCACCTTGTCCTGACTGATATTTTAGCCAAGTCAAGCTCGTGACATTAAACAAGCGCTTAGTGGGAGGCAACCCACTGGTAAGTCTATAAATAGTAGTTTTTGTTTTTGTGTTTTGTTGTGTCTTGCGAATCAGGTCGGAAGAAGGATGGTCGTTTTTGTTCCGTATCGATCGACACCACCTTGGTATCGATCGACACCACTGCTCTATGGTAACACCTCTTGTTCTTGACCTATTTCGTTTTGTTCTTTGCTTTCTTTCACCTTCTCTGGGCTTGATAAACACTGGGGACAGTGTTGCTTAAGTCTGGGGGAGGTAGTTACTGACATTGTGTTCATTTTGTTTTTGTAAAAAAAAAAAAAAATTTTGTTTTAATTGAGTCAAAACAACTTAGAGTTTTCTGGAGTGTGCTTGGCTTTGTTGTTCTGATTTTGTTTTTGAGTGACCACTGTTACAGGATTAGTTTCAGTTCGACTAATGAAAAATCCAAGGGATAACCAGCCAGCTAGAAATCACCGATGTCTCCAGCAAGGTTCTTCACAAGCTTTAGCCAAATTTTGCACCTCATCTACGCGGTTAGTGTTCTTAGAGCTTGATTCATCATTCATATCTGGCTAAGGAACCCATCATGCTTGAAAATTGTGGTATATCTCTCCCGTGAAAATTGTTGGATACATATTTGCGTTAAAACAGGTAAAATCTATATAAAAGATGAAATGATTTCCGCCGAGTAGAGGGGTAGGAAAATTTCCTATGACCCCATTATTCTACTTGGATAAGGAATGATCACACAAAGGCCTGAAGTGAGGGGTAGGAAAATTTCCTATGACCCCATTATTCACCTAAGACTTTTGATACATTGAGAGGGTAAGAACCGGGGATTCGGTAGCAAACACTATCAATACTCGCGTGTCGGACCTTGATTTGTATATGTTGTTCAGATAAACCTGCGCTGTTGAAATCTAATGAGAACTGATTATGAAATAAGTCTGGGGGAGATGAAGAATACCAGAAAGCAATAAATGTTGTTGAATAAATGGTTCCTTAGCTATGATATTGTATGGGCAAGAATCTAGAAAGTTCTTGAACACTGATTGCAGCGATGAAACTGGCGATGAAAGCTTGGATGAATATTGGTGTGAGATAGCAAGTGAAATCTTGGGAAGTTGGGGTTCCTACGGAGAAGTACATGGTGGTTAGATCTGGAGCTCATCAGGCAGCAGTGGGCGCTTGGGAAAAAGGATCATTACAGCGATTTCGGTAAGAGGTCAGATCTCTAAGGTTTTTCAAACCTCTTTCTCTAACTTAGTTTTCTGTTTTGCTTGAGGGCAAGCAAAAGGCTAAGTCTGGGGGCGTGATATATCATGGATTTTACCCGTTTTTAGCCATGATATAAGTCGCTTTATCGAGTCTTTCTAGTGCTTTTTCTATCATTTTAGAGTCTTTTCAGGTTTTAGCACGTTTGGGACGAAATTGGAGATTTTGGAGACATTTGGAGCATTTTTGGAGCAAACCGAAGAAAGTACCCGTTTTGAAGCCTGAGTATCGATCGACACCATTTTGAGTATCGATCGACACCATTCTGAGTATCGATCGACACCATTCCGAGTATCGATCGACACCATTCCGAGTATCGATCGACACCATTCCGGTATCGATCGATATCGACGACTGACGCGGGATAGAGAGATATCCAAGGAAGAGAATTCTCACCATAAGAAGCCCAATACTTTCCCTTATTTACAAAGAGGCCCAGCTCGTGTTTTTAGACCTATTTAAGTAAGTTTTTAGTCATTAGGTCAAGGGGGACGGCAGACTTTACTTTTGACTATTATTTGAGCCAACCATTGAGATTTGAGAGCTTTTGTGAGGGAGACGGATCCAAGACTCTGTTCATCATAGAGAAGATCCCGAACCCTTGTTTTTATTCTTTTGCTATATTTAATTTCATGATCTATTCAGTTATGTTATTTGTTTCATCTATCATGTCTGAGTAGTCTCTTTTTAGGTTCAGGGTTTTCTCATATGGATTTCTCTGATTTATTATGATTGATTAGTTAGGGTTCAAAATCTGAACAGTTCTTCACCATAGGTTGTTCTCAAAGCTATTTCTAACCTGATCACTTAGAACATAGAACCTAGATTAATCGATTAGGCACGACAGTGCAATTGAGTAATCTGATAAAACCTAGGGTGAGCAATTGGATTATCTGCAAAGAGATTTGGTTTAATCGAATTGTGAACATATCAAACTTGAATTGATTGCTGGTTTACTGTGTAGGATTTGCAAAGAGATTTGGAATTTTAGACTTTAGACTTAGTTAGTTTTCGCAACGACAGTTGGTTAACTATACTTTCGTGTTTGAGTTCGAGAACGGCGCTTAATTGAATTGAACCTTAATTGATTAATTGTTATCTATCATTGACTTCCTGAGAATTTCCCTGAGCCTAGTTTCCCTTCATATAAATCAACCTAAGTTTAATTCGATCATTTGTTTTCTCATCAATCATTTGTTTGCTTAGCACAATCTGCATCTTTCATCTATTGCGTGAATTTTCTTGAGTTCTTGTGTTCGACCCCTAACTTTACTGCAGCAACTGCTTTAGTATCATTATAGGGTATTAATTTGAGCATATCAATTGACATATATCAATTTGACGTATATCACTAATCCCTTAGGCTAGGAATGTAAATCTCTAGAATTAGTTCTGTCAGGCATTTCATCAAACACCTTCTGGGTGTGGAAATACCTAAGTTCTAATTCCAATTGACCTGAGAGTAATTAGCGTTAAGAACACTAATCCACCTAGGAGACTAAGATTCCACACCTAATCTATTCCATCCTTAAGAACCCTAATGACTACTCAGAACACAAGAAGAACAGCAAGAACACAAACTCAAAAATCATAAAAACTTGCATAATTGGAAAGATTAAGAAGAGAATAGATAGATTAGAAAGATTCAAATAAAAATAACAAGTGGATTCAAAGTAATCAAATCACAAAAGCAAAAGACAGGTTCAGAAAGCTTAAAAACGAGTTCCGTTTTCTTAAACTGATACAGAGTATTTATACTCATAATTAGAAACCCTAAATCACAAAAAAACAAAATAGGCTAAATTCTTAAGTGCACACGACCATGGAGGCCGAGTGCTTAGGTCGAGCTGGGCAAAACTTCAAGATTGCACTTTTATTCTGCAGCTCGATCAACGAGCTCGACCATGGGTTGTCGAGCTAGACTTCAGATCTCCAAGATTGCATTTTTCTGGAGGACTCAATCAACGGGCTCGACCTAGCTTGGTCGAGTTGGCCTTTAGACTTCAAGATGGCATTTTTCTGGATGAGATCGACCAACGGGCTCTAGCTCCATGATAAAGCTTGCTTGCAAGGTGTCCGTATTGTGCTCCACTCGACCTCCATCGTCGAGTGCATGGTTGAGCCAGACTCTCCTCTTTCTTCACTTGACTCCAAAAACTCCAATAATCCTTAAATGCACCTGAAACAGCTCCAAAATGCAAAATGTATGTAATTCTAATGCAAAACACTCTAAGTATGCAAAACTAGAAACAAATGCTAAGAACATGCTATTAAACAAGGCTAAATGGGTGATAAGTGCATGCTAAAACCATGTAAAATATAGACATATCAGTCCGCTTGTTGGTCGCCTTTTCTTTTGCCTTGAGTACTGTCTTAACTGCTGCCTTGGCTCGTATGATGATGCTCTGGGTGGTTCCATGGCTGCACTAGACCTTGGTTCTGCACAAAGTGATACACTTCTTAACAATACTCTCTTTGGCAAGATCACCTTCTTCGAGGAAGAACCACTGAATTTGTTCTGGAATTCTTTGAAATGATCTTTTACATCCTTCATCTGTTCCTTTAGGTCTTTCACCATACCCTTCAAAGCAGCAATGGTTTTAACCTGAAGCTTGTTCCATTTCTAGAGCAATCCAATACGCCTGTGTGCTTCTGTCAAAGCAGGGCTTTTTCTTTACATGTGATACTCATCAAAGCCGAATTTTGTTGACGCATCTTCATCATCTTCACTAACTAAATCATCCGAATCCCCTGGCTGGGGAGTTTCTTAAAAAAGGTTGTAGAGCCTGTCAAGCGGTGGGATAAAATCTATGTTGGCACCTACTCTAATTTTGATAATTTTAGTGCAAGGAAGACGCAGCTTAGCCTCTCCAGCGGTTAGGTGAGTGAACTGGTACATGTACTCATTGGATGGCGAGCTGGCGTCAAGGAACTTAGCTCTCCTCAAGTGCTCAATGTCTATCCATCTGGGATCATATGGTTTTGATGTTAGCTCCACACCACAAGCGACGAGAATTGGAGTAATTATCCCTCTAATGCTAAGTTCTCCTTCCGAATTCATCTGATGCATCCTTAAAGTCCAATCTTTATAACACAGTAGCTGTCCCAATAGAACAAAAGTAAGGCTCGTGTGTATCCTATCTCCCATTAGTTCTCTTCCATTCCTTGTGCAATCCAAGATATTTTTCAAGGCTACATCCAGCATTTACAATTCGCCCTTGTTGACATTTCCAGTGACTTTCCTTGCGAACATGGTACTGGCAAGAGATTTGTGAAGATACCTCAATACGGGATTTCGGATCTGAGAATTTTTGGTAGGGCTTGTCATCGCCAATGGTAGACCATAGTGCTTGCAGCTCCACGCTATCAATATCCTGCATTGTTCCCGTTCTGCTTGTAAATCCATACAGGGTGTCCAACTTCCTTATAGTGAGGGAGTAAAGCAAACCCCTGCACGCGAAGGTACTGAAGCCTGAGCCTCCATCGGATTCGTATTCCGTTTCATCTTCGTAGAACTGGGCTTCGAGTGAAGAGAGGAAGTGGCATGTTTCCTCCCGGTAAGCTGCAAGTTGATACTTCATGAATGTACTAAGGTTGCTCATTTCGTATAAGTACTCCACATCTCTTGCAATGTCAAGCTTCGTACAAGTTTCTCGGTGCGGATATCTTGTTTCTGCATAGCCTCTAGCAAGGAGGATGGTTAGGTATTCTTCTTTGGAGAGTTCCTGCCTAGGCTTTCCTGGTTGTTTTTTAGCCACTTTGATCTCCTCTTTTTCACCCTCGCTGCCATCATCCAGCTTGCTTGGCCCCTCTGGTTTTTTTCCTCAAGCAATGTCACGTTTATCTCGCGAGAATTCCCTAGCCCCTGTCTTATCGCTTTGACTCAAGCCACGAACTCCAACAGGGTGCTCGAGTCTGTCTTTATCAATCTCCATCGGTTCCCTTTGTGGAGATACCGGTCCTCTCAGCCTCTAGATCTGTCTCAACACGGCCTTAGCAGATGGACGACAACCGGTTCCCCTTTCTGAGATCTTTTGGGCTTGGTGAAAAGGAATTGGTTGATCATTTTCAGGAATTTGAAGAGCTAGGTGAAAAAGAATTGGTTGAACTCGAAACTCTCTTATATAGGCGTGGAGAGGAGCTGGAGGACAAGGGTGGAGCATGTATTGTCGGAATTCGAATTTGAAAGTACCACCCAAACTGACTCGACCAACTGACTTGAGTGAGACAGGTCGAGTTTGACGTATCGTCTTGTCAGAATTCAAGTTTGAATCTAGGTGCCAAGCTGACTCGACCACCTGACTCGAGTGGGACCAGTCGAGTCTGTCACGTGTTCTGTTTTCTCTTCCTTTTCTTCATCATTTAGTGCTCAAACTCCCCTCTAATTATTCCTGTAAACCAAAGACACTAATTAACATAATAAATACCAAAAATCTAAAGCATTATGTACAAAGATAGACATGAGACTTCCTTCCAAGTGAGCTTGTTTAAAGTCTCTAAGCTTGACTTCCCTTTTTCTCAGGCTTGGAGAGGTTCATCAAGAGGGATTGAGGTTCCCTCTGGGATGATACAGTCAGCCATATATGGTTTGAGCGTTTGCCCGTTCACTGTGAACTCGGATTCATTTTTTCCAATCAGAGTAACTGCTCCAGAGGGTGAAACTTCTTTGATGCTGAATGGTCCTGACCATCTAGACTTCAGCTTTCTGGGAAACAACTTGAGCCTAGAGTTGAAAGAAGCACCTGATCACCAGTCTTGAACCCTTTGTGCAGAATCTTCCTGTCATTGAAAGCTTTAGTTCTTTCCTTGTACACCTTAGAGCTCTCATAAGCATCCAGTCTAATCTCCTCTAGTTCATGCAAATCCATTACTCTCTTCTCCTGAGCAGTCTTAATATCCAGGTTCAGAAGTTTTGTTGCCATAGTGCTCTGTATTCGATCTCAACTGGTAGATGGCAAGCTTTATCGTAGAGTAGTTAGAACGGTGTTCTTCCAATTGGTGTTTTGAATGCAGTTCGATATGCCTAAAAAGTCTCATCAAGCTTAGAAGACCAATCTCTCTTTGAAACCTCCACTACCCTTGCCAAAATAGCCTTGATTTGCTTGTTGGACACTTCTACTTGCCCACTGGTCTGAGGATGGTAGGGTGTAGCTACCTTGTGCCTCACCCCATGCTTCTTCAGCAGATTCTCGAAGGATTTGTTGATGAAGTGAGACCCTCCATCGCTGATTACTACCCTTGGCACTCCAAATCTGGAGAAAATAACACTCTTGAATATCTTCAAAATAATCTTCGCATCATTAGTAGGGCAGACTATTGCTTCAACCTATTTTGAAACATAATCAACAGCGACCAAGATGTAGTTGTTCCCATAAGATGGTGGGTTGAAAGGCTCCATGAAGTCAATGCCCCACACATCAAATACTTCAACTTCCAGAATCGGATTATGAGGCATCTCGTTTCTTCTACTTATGTTCCCCATTCGCTGTCAAGGATCACACTTGGTAATGAAGGCTTGAGCATTCTTAAACATTGATGGCCACCATAAGCCTGCTTGGAGTATCTTCTGGATAGTCTTGAAGGTGGCAAAGTGACCTCCATAAGTTGAACCATGGCAATGCTCCAAAACTCTCTTTGCTTCTTCTTCAGCTATGCATCTCCTAAAAAGACCATCCGAACCTCTCTTGTATAAGTATGGTTCATCCCAGAAGTAATGGTTCACATCTCTCAAAAACTTCTTTCTCCTGTATGCATCCAGACTTTTAGGGATTTCGCCGCTTATAAAGTAATTGGCGAAATCCGCATACCAAGGCAGCTCCTCTTCTTCTAGCACCTTGACTTCATTGATTTTAACATCATCATGATAGCCTTTTATGGCAGTTTTGATAACCATGAGCTGTTCTTCAGGCATGGAATCATCAATTGGCAATGCATTTTCTATCTTCATCCTTGATAAGTGATTAGCTACTTCATTCTCTATGTTATTCTTGTCAACAATCTCCATGTCGAACTCCTGAAGCAAAAGGATCAATCTGAGTAGTCTTGGCTTAGTCTCCTTCTTTGCATAGATGTGCCTTGTGTTGCTTGATCGATGTAGACTATCACCTTGGAACCCACTAGATAGCTTCTGAACTTCTCGAAAGCGAATACAACAGCTAGCAACTCCTTCTCTGTTGTTGTATACCTCCCTTGAGCTTCATCTAGTGTTATGCTTGCATAATATATCACATGCAGCTTCTTCTCTACCCTTTGTCCTAAAACAGCTCCCACAGAATAGTCCGAGGCATACACATGATTTCGAACAGATAATCCCAATTTGGAGCTTGGACTATTGGGGTTGTGATCAAGGCTTCCTTAATCAGCTGGAAAGCCCTCAGGCACTCAGAATCAAAGTTGAACTCTTGCTCCTTGCACAGTAGTTTATTGAGTGGTCTGGCTATTTTTTAGAAATCTTTGATGAACCGCCTGTAGAACCCAGCATGTCCAAGGAAACTCCTGATATCCTTGGCGTTCTTAGGTGGTTGCAACTGCATCATTACATCAACTTTAGCCTTGTCTACCTCTATCCCATTCTCAAAAATCTTGTGCCCCAAAACAATCCCTTCTCTGACCATAAAATGACATTTCTCCCAATTCAGAACCAGGTTTATCTCTTCACACCTAGTAAGCACCCTACACAAATTCAACAAACAAGAGGAGAAAGAGGAGCCATACACGGAGAAGTCGTCCATGAATACCTCCACCGTCTCCTCGATTAAATCCGAAAAGATAGAGGTCATACACCTCATCATCATTTTTCAAATTTGTGTTTAATCTTCTCTGAGGTTCAATGCTAGCATATGATTCATTTTCAAGGTGAATTATATGAGTACATAAGCTAGGTGAAATTCTTTTAATGTCATCTAGAGAATACCCAATGGCTCTTCTAAATTTCCTCAATTCAGTCAATAGCAAATGCAACTCATCATCATTAAGTTTATCATTGACTATGATTGGATATGTGGAGTTAGGTTCTAGAAAAACGTACCTTATCCCTACAGGAAGTGGTTTGAGGTCTATCTTAGGTGCTTTGAGTTCTGACCAGTCGTCGGATGCAGGGAGGCTTGACTTGAACTTGGAGTCGAGTGTGCTGGTCGAGTCAGCACATTCTGTTCTCTGGATTGACGGACTCGACCTGGGGCTCGAGTTGGTCGGTCGAGTTAAGGTCGGTGTTGTACCATTTGCAGCCAAAACCTCTCCTTCAACCCCAATCAGATCTTCGAAGACTTCTAACCCTTCTACAGCCTTATGTGAGTCCAATATCATCTCATAGCCTAAGGTCTCATTGTAGAGTTACCCATCTTTATCACTCTTTGTCAAAGCAGTTTCAAGGTGATCTTCTTCATTAACCTCCTCTAGAAATTCATCAGCAAGTTGATCCATTTTTCCAATCCAAAAGATCTGCCCGTCTATTGCAGATTTTCTCATTGTGTCTTTGATGTGAATGTCATTTTGAAGTCTTTTCCTAGATTAAGATCAATTTTTCCCTTTCGAACATCAATAACTGCCCCAACTGTAGCCAAGAAAGATCTTCCTAGAATCAGAGGGTCTCTCGGTTCTTCATCCATTTCCAATACTATGAAATCTGGGTATCTTAACGATTCCAATCCTTAGAGGTAGGTCTTCTAACATGCCATGAGCGGTTCTAACAGACCTTTCGGCTAGGACCAAAGAGATGTTGCAAGCTTTGTAATTGCTGAACCCTAACCTCCTAGCTACCGAGAGTGGCATGAGGCTGATAGATGCTCCAAGATCACAAAGGCAATTCTTTGAAGTCAGTGGACCTAAGGAGCATGGCAGAGTGAACGAGCCAGGGTCACTTAGCTTCTCTTTAATAACCCTCTTTTGTATAATAGCACTGCATTCTTCAGTTAAGATCACCATACCTTGAATCTCCTTTACTCTCTCATTTAATGCATCTTTCAAGAATTTCTGATATGGAGGTATAAGTGTAAAGGCATCCAAAAGAGGCATCCTGACCTCGATTTCTCTCATATGCTTATCAAAAAGTGCTCTATACTTCTCCAATTTCTCCTTCTTGAATTTTCCTGGGAAGGGGAGTTTAGGTTTGTAAGGAGGGGGAACAAAAGGTTCTTTATTTTCCTCGGAAGCAACTAGTTTTTTAGCAGGTAGTGTGCTGACTCGAACTAGGACTCGAGTTGGTTGGTCGAGTCTGTCAATCGAGTCTGGTTTCTCAGCTTGGCCTTCTTTGCAATTCAAATCCTCTTCATCGTCGCCTTCACTGTCCACAGTGACTTGAACTGATCCTTCCCTTACAGGTAACTCTCTTCCACTCCTTAAGGTGATGGCATTGATTTGAGCAAAGTCTTTGGGATTTTGGATTGCTTTTCCTAGAAGCTATCCAATAGGCTTTGTGGAGGAAGTGGATGCAGTGTTGTTCTCCAAGTATTTGATTTTGGAGTTCAATGTCTCAATCTTGCTGTTGAGATCATTGTATGTGTAATCCATCTGGGTTTTGACTTCACCAAATTTCTTAGCTGCTTTCATCGCACGAGCTGCTTGACCTTGTAGAAGTTGTTGCATGATATATCATGGATTTTACCCGTTTTTAGCCATGATATAAGTCGTTTTATCGAGTCTTTCTAGTGCTTTTTCTATCATTTTAGAGTCTTTTCAGGTTTTAGCACGTTTAGGACGAAATTGGAGATTTTGGAGACATTTAGAGCCTTTTTGGAGCAAACCGAAGAAAGTACCCGTTTTGAAGCTTTAGCATCGATCGACACCATCATGGTATCGATCGATACCGACGTAATCAACGCGCAGAAGAGATTTTCAAGGAAGCCCATAAGAAGTCCAATCATCCCCTTTATTTACATATGAAGCCCAGCTCGTGATTTTAGGTTTATTTAAGCAAACTTTTAGTCACTAGGTTGAGGCAGACTTTACTTTTGACTATTATTCTTGAGCCACCATTGAGATTTGGAGAGCTTTTGTAAAGGAGACGGATCCAAGACTCTGTTCATCATAGAGAAGATCCCGAACCCTTATTTTTATTCTTTTGTTTAATTTCCTGATTTATTCAGTTATGCTTTGTTTCTCATCAATCATGTCTGAGTAGTCTCATTTTAGGTTTAGGGATTTCTCATATGGATTTCTCTGATTTATGATAATTGATTTGTTAGGGTTCAAAATCTGAATAGTTCTTCACCATAGGTTGTTCTCGAAGCTATTTCTAGTCTGATCACCTAGAACATAGAACTTAGATTAATCGATTAGGCACGACAGTGCAATTGAGTAATCTGATAAAACCTAGGGTGAGCAATTTGATTATCTGCAAAGAGATTTGGTTTAATTGAATTGTGAACATATCAAACTTAATTTGATTGCTGGTTTAATGTGTAGGATTTGCAAAGAGATTTGGAATTCTGGATTTTAGACTTAGTTAGTTTTCACAACGACAGTTGGTTAACTATATTATCGTGTTTGAGTTCAAGAACGGCGCTTAATTGAATTGAATCTTAACTGATTAATTGTTGTTTATCATTGATTTCCTGAGAATTTCCCTGAGCCTAGTTTTCTTCTATACAAATCGACCTAAGTTTAATTCGATCATTTGTTTTCTCATCAATCATTTGTTTGCTTAGCACAATCTGCATCTTTCATCTATTGCGTGAGTTTTCTTGAGTTCTTGTGTTCGACCCCTAATTTTACTGCAGCAACTGCTTTAGTATCATTATAGGGTATTAATTTGAGCATATCAAATTTTACGCCGTTGCTGGAGACTCTAAAAATTCACCATTAGAATTTTAGTTGTCGATTTTTGTCTAAGTTCGTCGTCAGTATCGATCGATACTCCATTGGTATCGATCGACACTGAACGTCTGTTTTTGAATTTTGGTTACTTATTTTCTCGTCTTTTGATTTTCAGGTGTATGCATCAGCGTGCTACCAGGAGAAAGAAGGACACACCACTGATCAATCTCTCCCTCACACAGCTAGCAGAGCTTGAACGCACAAATCGGACAATGAAGAGGACTACAGTTGAGATGGATCTTCCACATGGTTTGGTGCATGATGAGGAAGGTGGACGCCAACTTCCTGCCGAGGCTGGACGTCAACCTCAGCAACCTCACGCCGAGGCTGAACGGACGCTTGGCGAGTACAACCGACCGGATCAGTTCTATGCCAATCGTGCAGCGATCCGTATTCCGACTTTCCAGAGGAATGACTTTGAGCTGAAGCCTGCTTACTTCGCTCTTGTTGGACAACACCCTTTCACCGGTCTTTCTCATGAGCACCCTATGGATCACATTGAGAAATTCGAGGACTTGGTCACCAGTATGAAGTACAATGGAGTGCCACATGAATACCTCTTTTGTAAGCTCTTTCCATACTCTCTTGGTGGAGAGGCAGCTTACTGGCTGAAGCAGTTACCTCCCGGATCTCTCACTACTTGGAACGAGACCAAGAACGCATTCTTGAACAATTTCTATGACGATGCGAGGTCGGAGGAGCTCAGGAACAAGCTCTCTCAATTTTCTCAAGGTCCAACAGAAGCACTCAAGGCTGCTTGGGTGCGATTCAGATCCTACCAGAGAGACTGTCCGCATCACGGTTTCAGTCAAGTTCAGCTGCTCGGGATCTTTTACAGAGGGATTGATTGGCGGTATTAGATGGCACTGGATTCTGCAAGCAACGGGAACTTCAACACTAGGATTCTAACCGATGCTGTGAAGCTGATTGAGAACTTGGCGTCTAGCAATAGCACCAAGAATGCTGATTTTGAGCGGAAGAGGCTCGATAGTGTTGCTGACAGTTCGCAGATTGCTGAGGTTCAGGCGAAGCTAGACACAATGCACAACCTGCTAGTGGGGAAGACAAAGAAGGCTGTACATTTTGCTGAGGAAGTAGAGGAGATTAAAGATGAAGCAGAAGATGTTAACTACATTGGTGATTCTGGTTTTCAGGGTCAGCGATTTGGTTACAACAACAACCGAAACTTCAACAACAATCAGCAAGGTGGTTACAAGTCTGGAGGTAACCAATCTGGTTTTGGTGCCACTCAATTCGCCCAAAAACCACTTCAAAGCGGTGATTTTACTCGCCAATACGGTAATTCTGCGTACCATCCGCATTCTCCGAGGTCTACAGAGAGTAAGACGGAGATCCTCTTGGAACAAATTCTGTAGGGACAAGAAAAGATGACTGGGGATTTCAATAGAAAGCGGGATAATTTATACATTGATCTGAATGGGAGAATCGACGCTCTCGAAATCCATCAGAAGATGCTGGAAAATCAAATAGCTCAGACATCAGCAGCTATCAAAGGAAAGATAGTTCAACTACAGCATGGACATGTCAATGCAATCACCTCGAGCGCTAGAGAAGAGGATTTTGAGCCTGCGATGACTGTGTTCGTATCCAGTGATACTAGTATCGACCGATACCTGCCTGGTATCGATCGATACTTTCCGAGACCTGCTGTAGATTCGAAGGTTGCTGAAGATGAAGATAAGGATCGATAAGTCGTTTTATCGAGTCTTTCTAGTGCTTTTTCTATCATTTTAGAGTTTTTTCAGGTTTTAGCACGTTTGGGACGAAATTGGAGATTTTGGAGACATTTGGAGCCTTTTTGGAGCAAACCGAAGAAAGTACCCGTTTTGAATCTTTAGCATCGATCGACACCATCATGGTATCGATCGATACCGACGTAATCAACGCGCAGAAGAGATTTTCAAGGAAGCCCATAAGAAGCCCAATCATCCCCTTTATTTACATAAGAAGCCTAGCTCGTGATTTTAGGTTTATTTAAGCAAACTTTTAGTCACTAGGTTGAGGCAGACTTTACTTTTGACTATTATTCTTGAGCCACCATTGAGATTTGGAGAGCTTTTGTGAAGGAGACGGATCCAAGACTCTGTTCATCATAGAGAAGATCCCGAACCCTTGTTTTTATTCTTTTGTTTAATTTCATGATTTATTCAGTTATGCTTTGTTTCTCATCAATCATGTCTGAGTAGTCTCATTTTAGGTTTAGGAATTTCTCATATGGATTTCTCTGATTTATGATAATTGATTTGTTAGGGTTCAAAATCTGAATAGTTCTTCACCATAGGTTGTTCTCAAAGCTATTTCTAGTCTGATCACCTAGAACATAGAACTTAGATTAATCGATTAGGCACGACAGTGCAATTGAGTAATCTGATAAAACCTAGGGTGAGCAATTTGATTATCTGCAAAGAGATTTGGTTTAATTGAATTGTGAACATATCAAACTTAATTTGATTGCTGGTTTAATGTGTAGGATTTGCAAAGAGATTTGGAATTCTGGATTTTAGACTTAGTTAGTTTTCACAACGACAGTTGGTTAACTATATTATCGTGTTTGAGTTCAAGAACGGCGCTTAATTGAATTGAATCTTAACTGATTAATTGTTGTTTATCATTGATTTCCTGAGAATTTCCCTGAGCCTAGTTTCCTTCTATACAAATCGACCTAAGTTTAATTCGATCATTTGTTTTTTCATCAATCATTTGTTTGCTTAGCACAATCTGCATCTTTCATCTATTGCGTGAGTTTTCTTGAGTTCTTGTGTTCGACCCCTAACTTTACTGCAGCAACTGCTTTAGTATCATTATAGGGTATTAATTTAAGCATATCATTACAGCATGTTTGTCATATGTTTATCTTGAGCGTTAGAAAGCAGAGCGTGGTGAAGTGTAAAACCAGGTGGTGGACCCGTGACTCCATGTTACAGATAGCTTCCCTGGTAGTGCTGCTTAGGGGCAAAACTTTACTGTTGAGTATAAGGAACACATGGCTTATTCAGATTCGGTTGTTGCTGAGGCGGGTAGACTTGATCCTGTGGATTGGCAACACTGGTGCTCCGATATGATAAATTTGGGTTGTTCTTATAGTTGATGAAACATTTGTTGTATTCTCCCTGATTCTGAACATAGCTGACTTCTGCCGTAGTAGTACCCTCTCCATCTTGAACCTGAAAGATCGTGTCCTCACTTGCAAAGTGAACGTGCTTTTGTTGGTTGAGGAGGAGTTGATCCAATTTGGCATTCAAAGATTTGATGTCTTTCCTAGTCCTCTCATCAGAATCAACACTTCCCCTCACGTTTCGGTCATAGTCTGCAGTGTAGTTTCCATCTGATTGAGCAAGGTTCTCCACTAGTTCCCAGCCTTCATCGACATCTTTGTTGAGGAAATTGTCATTGCTTAATGTATCGAGAATCATCCTTATCTTGGGCAGAACTCCTCTGTAAAAGGTACTGAGTAGGGACTCATTGCTGAAACCATGGTGAGGACATTGAGTAGTGTAGCCTTTGAATCTTTCCCAGGATTCGCAGAAGGTCTCCCCATCTTTCTGGGTAAATCCGGATATCTCATTCTGGAGGCGAGCTGTTCGAGCATTGGAGAAGAACTTGGCAATGAAAGCTTTCTTGCAGTCATCCCATGAAGTGATGGAGCAATGGAGTAGATTCTTCTCCCACAGATGGGCTTTGTCACCAAGAGAGAAGGGGAAAAGTCGAAGTTTAAAGCCATCTTCACTGACTCCATTGATCTTAGTGAGGCTGCAGAGCCTATCAAACTCGTCCAACTGATCAAAAGGATCCTGCATAGGTAACCCATGGAATTTGTTGCTTTGCACCATAGCTATCAAACCACTCTTGATCTCAAAGTTGTTGTTTTGGATTGTAGGAGGTACAATTCTTTGCCTATGAGTGTGAGTATTAGGAGCATCTCTTGCTCCAATCAACCGTGGCCTCCTCGGAGGAAGTCTTTGTTCGTTCTATCATTGGGGTTTTCTTCCATTTCCACTTGATCCTGTTGATATATTCTGATGTGTTCTCTCTTCTCACGCAACCATCTTGGTTGATTAATATAGTCGCGGGGCAGGAGGTTCTGGTTTCCTTTTGATCTCTTGTGCATGCAGGTGAAGGTAGACTTGATTGACTGACTCGAACTGGGACTCGAGTTGGTTGGTCGATCGAGTCAGAACAGGGCACAGATAGAGTCTGTTTGATGACATGTATAAGTACCTGAGATGCAAAGACAATGAAGGAAACACAAGGTGAGTAGCAAATTAGACGTAAAAGAACTTGATCTGAAATGATTTGAAATCCTAATTGTAACAAACAATATCCAAATTGGCAACGGCGCCAAATTGATATGGGTCAATTTTTTAATGCATTATCATCATGTCATTGCAGCACATAAAGGTGTCAATCCAATTGGGTGAGCTATTAACCAGAAAGGATGTAATCAAACCGAATTAAGTCAAGCCAAGCAGTAGATTATAAGATTAACAATCTAACAGAACAATAATTAAAAGCATTACAGAAACTAATAACAGAACTCGTAGTTACTAACAAAAGCTACCGAAGCAATGCAAATATAATTCAATCAACTAAACAGAAGTTCCTAAGGATGGAGTTATTGATTAGTGTATCCTTTTAATCCACCTACGTGTTTAATATACTCAAACAGAGCTAATCCCTAGACAATAAACATCATCAGCAGTTAAATCCATTCTCATGACAGATAACCTCAAGCTAAACCAGTTCCAGACCTAAATCTCTTTAGCGAAATCTAACCTAGCAGACATTAATATTCAGTCTATTAAAACCAGTAAACACCCTAGACAACCAATCTCTTAGGCTAGGCATGTAAATCTCTGGAATTAGTTAGTTCAGGCATTTCATCAAACACTTAGTGGGCGTGGAAATGCCTAAGTCTAATTGATCAAGTAATCTAAGCTTAAACCACCTAGGAGACTAAGATTCCACACTTAATCTATCCCATCCTTAAAAACCCTAAAGACTACTCAGAACCCATGAGGAATATCAAGAACACAAATCCAGAAATCATTAAAACTTGCATAAATGGAAAAAACAAGGTGAAAATAGAGAGACTACTGAGAATTAAACACAAGTACTAAACAAATTAAAACAAATCTGATTACAAAGCAAGAATAAATTTTTGAGGCAGAGAAAAACCCGGCAGACTCTCTATTTGCCCAGTGGTCAATATAGGGTATTTATAGATTTGGTCAAAACCCTAGCTCACAAATAGACAAAATAGCTAAGTTCGGAGGTGTACTCGAGCTGTGGGTCGAGTCTTTCGGTCGAGTCAGGCAAAAATCTTCAAGATGGCAACTCTGTGGTGGACTCGAGTGGTGACTCGAGTGGGTGGCTCGAGTCGGCTTCAAGGTGCAGTCTTTGGTGCTGACTCGAGGTACTGACTCGAGTGATTGGTTAGAGTTAGTCTCCAAGTTCTCTTCTTTGGTTCCACTCGACTCTCTACTCGAGTTCTTCTTCGAGTCCGGTTCCAAGGTCTCTGTTTTGTGCTCCACTCGAGTCTCTTGGTCGAGTGCATGGTCGAGTTAAGCTCTCCCTTCCTTCTTTCTCTCTATTTGACCTCAACATCTTCAATATTCCTTGAATGTACCTGATATAGCTCCAAAATACAATATGCATGCAATCCTAATGTAAAACACTCTAAGTATGCAAAACTGGAAACAAGTGACATGAAATGGTAAGAATATGCTATGAGACAAGGTTAAATGGATGATAAATGCATGCTAAAATCATGTAAAATATAGACATATTAAAAACCCGCAAGATCAGACATAGCCACCCATGAGAGCACCCGCCCAGTCATTCCAGCGAGGAGGTTTTCGGCAAACATCTTAGTTTCAATAACCGTTCTACTCTCAACAACAAAATCAAGGCCAAGGAAGATAAAATTTTCAACCAAAGGAGGAGAAGTACGAAGGAATGCTTCAACGAATTCTTGAGGGGCAAGCTAAGGCTTTAATGGAGATATCTAAAGGTTGCAAGAATGTCCATAGAAGGTGCAATGAGCTGAACAACAAGTTTGACGGACTTGCTTCGCGCATTAATGTGTTGGAGACACAAACCCCTCAAGTCGCATCTTCGGCTCAAAGCCAAGTAATTCTCCCAAGGAATCCTTAAATGAACCCTAAAGAGTATGTCAATATCATCACGATAAGGAGTAACAAGACGGTGGAAGAAAAAGGTATTAGCCGTGCTAAGACGGGGAGCATCGACCACCACCATCGCATGGGTCTGGTTGATGGTCTCAGAAGCAGACAAAAACATCGACCGGCCAGGGTTGATGCTAGATTTGACTAGAGACCCATCAAACAACCGCATCGACTCCACTCTATCGATGCTAACTTAATGCACAGACCTGTTGGACAACACCATCGACCAGGAGAGGTCGATGGTCCCTCAGAAGCAGCCACCGTACCACTACATCGATCAGGCGAGATCGATGGCTTCTCTGGAGCAACTGCTGACCCACATTGACCCCACGCGGTCGGCAGTCTCCTAGAAGCTCATACCGACCCTCAGCATCGACCCCACCAGGTCGATGCCAAGCCTAAAACCAGCGATGATATTGCAGAAGATTACGATACACCGTTAGACCGCATGAAGAAATAATTCATAGACCCTGTGAACAGAAGGAGATTCCAAGTACTAGTCTACTCCATCCCAAAGAACATTACTTTCAAGGACGCATGGAAACAGTATCCTTTGAAAGACTTCTTCAAAGGCACTGATGATACGATTCAAGACATAGAACAACATTTCCGAGGAACTCGTTTCTCAAGGAACTCTCAGTTAGGCCGACCACACCAACCAACAAAGGCATATGACACGACTTGGTTCTTTAGACGAGTAAGCAAGGAGAAGTTACGCATATTCAAACGTGTCAAATCACTCCCGGTGAACATCACCATCGGGCAAGCTCTCTTCAAGTACAATCTCGATCTCTACTTCACGGACACTAAGGAAACCATAGAGGACATATGCGCACTTTACATGGAGACCTGACTTAAAGAAACAGTCATCACTCTCCCTAAGCGAGACGATTCTGGACTTTAAAAGGTATATTCCTCTATACTAGGTCGTGAATTTAATGATGCACTATGTGATTCCGTTGCCACCATAAATGGGATGTCCATGGAGAGAGCGAAGGCATTAGGACTCAATGATCTAAAAAGATCAAACGTTTGCATCGGTTTAGCCAAATGCCGAGATTATACAATCATACAGAATAGCCGAGGACGTGATCGTGTGGATTGAGAACTGTCGTATCTCCGCCGATTTCCATGTGATCGACATGAGGGAAGATGATAACACTCCACTCATCTTTGGTGGACCATTTCTTACAACAGTTGGAGCGGTCATCGATTGGACGAAGAAAAGAATCTCGGTCACATATGTGAACCGAGACGTGTTCTACAAAGCCAAACCGGCTGATCAAATGCCACCGCCCTCTCCATCTATTGCCCACTCTGTAATCCCGTCGAGAAAACGACGTTAAATAACACTCTATCTTTGTAAATACATTTTTAATTTTTAAATTATAAATTTTCAGTTTTTATTTTTCAATTCTTTTTAAAATTTTTAAGATATTTTTAGTTTGTTTTTGTTTTGCTATTTTTCCCTTTTGTGTTTTAAAATTTTCAGGTGATTATTCACTATAATAAAAAAAAAATAAAGCAAGGACTTGAAACCGTAGGAGCTGCCAACCCACACACCCGATAAGAGAATTACGGTAAATTTCTCTTGCTTTTTACCCCTTTACAGTTTCCATCACAACGCGGACGTTGTGATTTAAGTGTGGGGGAGAATCTTGCGATCTGTAGAGGTAATTCTTTTTCCTTGACATATTTTGATGGAAGTTTTACCACAAGTTTTTCGTAATTTTGAGAGATTGTTATACTCTTTTCCTCGTTCATAAGTTTAAGAACATGTGAAAAGGTTTTTAATAAGGTAGCAATAAAACTTGTTAATTGTGTTATTTATGCTAATGTTTGGATGTTTTGTTGGATAATGTGTGATCTTTACTAGGAAATTTTCAAAATCCATGAGTGGATTGACAAACCCCAAAAGGATCATTTTTCTGGAGACTTAGACAAATCGGAGTTGACTTCTCACCCTAATGAACTTTAATTTCTCTCGATTTAGGGCTTGAGATACATTGGACATGATACCTCTATGAGATCTGCAAGGCTCGACTAGGTAAGTGCAATTCCCCTCTTTCTTCCCTTCGATTGGATAAGAAAAGAAAGAAGAAAAGAAAGAGAAGAGAAAAGAAAGAAAAGGATATAGAAGCGAACCGGACATAGGAAGCAACCACTTTCAATGTTCACGTCTCGAGAAAATTTGTCTTAGAAAATAGCTTAAGAGAAAAGGCGATGAATAAAAAAAAATGATACCCTAGAAAAGTAGGGAGAAATCGATCAACCTTAAAGTGAGAAAAGGAAGAGGAAAGGAATTGTAATAAGACAGTCTTGAGCTTACAGAAATCCGAAAGAGTAAGTGTTCATGTCCTTTGATCGATATTCCCAAGTTGAGAACCATGCTTAGAATAAAAAGGAGGAGTCAACAATGAGGAGAACTAAGGTGAGTTGCTATGCTCATGGCAAAGTACATAAGTACGGTAGAGATCATTCCACTTCCACAAGGTCAAAAAGCATTAAGCACAGCAATGTCACAAAGTACAAGTTCACTCTCCTTATCTTTATTTTTTTTAGCATTTCTTCACCATACTTAGCGTTTGTTTGCTTGAGGACAAGCAAAAAGGTAAGTGTGGGAGAGTTGATAGCATCGTATTTTACATGCTTTGTTGCATACATTTAGCTTAGTTTTATATGTTTCTAACGAGCATTTAAGATAGTTCTAGTGCATTTGCGTTTGTTTATGTGTTTATAGGTACTTGGAGGAAATCATACACTTTTAGAGTGTTTTGGAGTCTTAAGATGCTGGGGTACAGATCATCATGAAGAGACATCTCAAGAGCCTCAAGAAGGAAGTACTGACCCTAGAATCGACCAAGGATCGTCGATGCTCTTCCTAAATCCAAACCAGAAGCCAAAGACGAGGACCATCGATGTAAGCATTAACCAGAAGTAGTCGTTGTCCATCTTGAGCCTTAACATCGACCAAGAGCATCGACCAGAACGGGTCGATGCTAACTCACTAGGCAGAAAAGGAAACTTCGGTTAATGCGAATGCAAGATATGGAAGCTCTGGATCTCGAGTTAATACCTTCTAGAAGCTTTTAAGGACGCCCTAAGACTCCCCCAAGCCTCCTAGACTCTATATAAACTCATGTGTTCTCACTAGAAACAAGCTTAGACTCTCTTAGCCACCTTTTGTTTCATCTTAAATAAAGAGTTCTTCTTTAGGTTTCTCTCTTCCTTATGTTTTTGTTTATGTTTATGCTTTGATTTACTATACTGTTCTTAGTCTTTAGTTTATTTTTTTTACTGTTTTATGATCTAATTCCTTGTCCCTACCGACACCCTCGGAGAGACAAGAGAGTAGATCCTTTAGACCACTAGGATGGTGGTCGATGATGGGATCGAAGATTTAGGATTCAGTATGTGCGATTGTTCTTAACCGATCTAGCTACTCTAATTTGCATTCTTAATGCTAAGCTATGTCCTCTGGGATTGCTTAAGATTATAATCGAGAGGTTATATAAATAAAAGCTCTTAGCACCACGAGAGTGGGTTAAAAGTTCAGACTTGCATATTAGAGAGTATTAGTTATGGTCGAGATTATTGTTTGATGGAACATCTCAATGTTTGCCTAGTTGTGGCCAAGCTAGTTATTGATCTCGGGAACACTTTATCACGAAAACGGTATCGTGTTCTGGAAATAGATATGTCATTCACTCTTCGTCTTAGACATGCTCTAACTCAAGCTAATCACTTGGTTAATCGTTGGATGGTGTGACAGCCTCCAACCGATGTGTCTCTCATATATAAGAGTAATCGATGATGGGGTTGCGTTTAATGCGTGAAGGTTGCCATGAAAGTGGGTCTGACATAGTGTCTAGTTTATCACGAGAGTGGTCACTAGCCTATTTCTAATATCCCTAGATTGACAATATAAACTTAATTCGTAAAGACATGAATCCTATAATCTAAAATCCTTGTAAATCGACTACCACCCAGTTCTCTATAAATATATATATTTTAAGTATGTTATTTATGTTATTTTATTTATGTTTATTTATTTATGCAATTTATATTTCTATAGTTTAATTTATGCAATTTACTTTCCGCACTTTAATTTATGCAATTTATATTTATGCAATTTAATTTATGCAATTTACTTTCCGCACTTTAATTTATGCACTTTTATTTTATGCACTTTATTTTCTGTTATTTATTTTATGTAATTTATTTTAAGTACTTTAATTTATGCAATTTAATTAAGCTATTTAATTTAAAGTTATTTAATTTAAGTTATTTATTTTATGTTTTAGTTTATTTAATTGTTTTATCTTATTTTATGTTTTATTTATTTTGCATCATATAGTTTAGGACTCGATACCACCCTGCTTTATTATCCCGCCTATATTAGATTTGCATTTACATTATCTGTGTGTTATTCTATTCTCTTTGTGGATCGACTCCGTACGTACTACAATTGCATGACTGTGCACTTGCGGTCTTTTGGGTTAAACTCTCGAGACTACTTTCTAGTAGCACTCGGATGAAACCTGATTGGAGGTGAACGACAAAACATATTTGCATAACCATAATCGATCTCCCCTCCGCTCCTATCAGTTACCCATCAACAGATTTTCCTCAGATTTGCTCTTCTGGTAGGTACTGAACATGTTCTTATCCTTGCAGATGTGAATGGTAGCCCCGATGTCATACCACCACTCCAATGGGTTTTCATCAGCCATCACCACGTTAGCTTCTGTGCTCGCAGCACACAGGTCAGCTTCTGTCAGATTGGCCTGATTTTGAGTCTTCAGTTTGTTGCGACATTCAGAAGACTTTTGGCCTGGTTTACCACAGTAGTTGCATTTTCCCACAAACTTCTTGATGTTTTTGGGAGATGCTTCTACTTTCTTCTTAAAGCTGGTTGAAGCTTGAGGCGCAACTTTGTTAGGCACAACATGAGCTTTACCTTTACCCTTATACTCAGCCACGTTTGCATTATGACCTTGAACGGACCTAGCTTTATCACGTTTCAATGATTCATTTTGCAGCCTAGAGATCAAGTTCGCAAAAGTCAGAGGCTTTTGCTTGTAAGCAATATAGTTTTGGAAGTCCTCCTAACTTGGAGGTAGCTTCTTGACAATGGAATTCACTGTGAATGTCTCACAGATCTTCATTCCTTCATCAGCTATGTCTTGACATATCAATTGTAACTCATGAACTTATTCTATGATGGGTTTTGAATCCACCATTTTGAAGTTCCGAAAATTCGATGTAGCAAATTGTCCAGAGCCTACATTAAAAATCTTGTACTTCTTTTCCAAAGCATCCCAAAGGTACTTGGAAGTACTGACTTCACTATACACATTGTACAGCTCATCTACCAGGCGGTTAAGAACGTGACCTTTGCAAAGATAATCCCCATGGATCCAAGCTTCGACATTGGCGAGAGCTAGGGGTCGGTGTTATCTCGAGGCAATATTGGTTTGACCTCAGTGAGATATCTCGACAAGTTCAAATTGTGGAGAAAGAAATGCATCTTTTTCTGCCACGATTTGAAATTTGACCCATCGAATTTTTCTGGTTGTAAGCCAGTAAATATTGTGCTCGGCACAGAAGGGGCTTTAGGGGCCTCGATTGATGCTAGTCTGAGTGGCTGACCGCTCCCAGGAAGGGGTGTCAATTCACTGGTTCTTTCAGCACCATCATTTGAGTTGCTAGCGATCTCAGTTGCGTTTGTCATTTTTTGTTCAAAGAATAAACACTTCAGTCAGTACTTAGAGAGAGAATAGCAAATATTAGCGTTTAAATATTTAAATTGCTAAATTGCCATTCTAATAAAGTTGATTTCGGATTTCACCGGAAAACCATCGAAATTATTTAGTAGAATTTTTCAGCCATAAAATATTTAATTTATGCCGTAAATATTTCGGATTTCACCGGGAAACCATCAAAATATTTATAATTTATGCCGTTAAAATTTTAGATTTTACCTAGAAACCATAGAAATATGTATATAGCATAACTCCGCTTAAATTTTGGATTTCACCGGGAAACTATCGAAATTAGTGTTTCGCAAAACTGCCTAACGACCTTCACGTAAACAGTATATTGCAGATTGTTCGGTTCTTGTTTTCCGAAAAAATGTTTGAAAAACTGTTCGCAGTTTTCAATCTGTTCACATCGATAAGCGGAAACGGAATTATTGAATTAAGACTGTAGGACCTGCGACATCTGGATTTGAAAACCGCATATAGAAAACCGAACCAACATGGAGGCGAGACAATATCTCTTTCCTTAATTCAATAAATCTCCTGCAGTGTGGCGGTTTAGGAATTCTCGAATCCCGGGATACAACCATGACTAGACCCGGTTAAGAAATTTACCGAACTATAGATCTACTAATACTTTTAAGACTAACCTTTTGTGGGAGAGAGTTTTTTTCGCTTAGAAGCTCTTTAGTTTTCGTTGTGAGTGAATAATGAATGAATGAGGAGTCTCCATTTATAGAGAGTAGGGAGGGCAGTTTTCGTTAATTGTCGCAGAGCATATTCGCAGCATAATCCGAGTATATTCTCTAACGTACGAGCTCGTTTGGAGAAAAACTCGCGCAGGTGAGAAGAACTTGGATCTCGGCGCTGGTGGGTGAGAACGTGCAGCGCAAGACTCGGTCATTTGCTTATTGTCTGCGCATGATTTTAGTTTATTATATAGTTTTTAAACTATATATTATGCAAGAAATATAGGGAATTTGGTCCAAAATCCAATAGAAATTTGGCCCAAAAAGAAATTTGGCTCGGCTAGGCACGGCGGAGCGCGCGTGTGTGTGTTTTTGCATAACGGCCCATATCTCCCATTCTCCATAGTGTTCCCTTAACCAAGCTAGTGAACCATGGTGTTGAAGCAACACTATATATACTAGTGAAGAATTTTTCATTCTTCCAATGTGGGATATTTGCACTAGGTTGACTTTTTAGCCATCATTTCTCATTCATTTTAACTCCAATTTTGATATTTAATTACACTATGTTATAGTGCTCATTACTAGGAATCCAAAGAATCCATAATCCGGTCATTTCAGTGACGGAGTTCACCAGAAAAGTTGCCGAAAAATTGGCCGGAGTCATTTGTCAAAATTTGAGTTCCAACACATCTCGCATCGGTATCCTTAACCGGAGATCCGCCCTTGCTATCTACCTCCGCCTGCAGCTGCCGCCGGATTCTCACCAGAGGGAAGAGGAGCGTTTCAGAAGCGGCACATGCAGGATCGATACTATAAATACTAAAACTGATAGCAGCGCACTTACAACATAATCATGTGTAGTTATTTAAATTTTATTTACATGATTTGTTTATTGAAAACTACGCACACATCATACTCTCAAACCGCTCTAGGCCCGGACAGTCAAGGAATATCACACTGATAGTTCACATGAACAAATGTTCGAGGTTAGTGGAACAAATCTGTTCACCCTAAACTTCCATTCATATGAACCATCCCACTCAGTAACAAACTCAGGCTTTCCAACGGTTGCGGTAACCTCTTATTGTGTCGATCCAGAGAAGATCTACATCACTTGGTACACCATAAAGTCATTTACAAACCCGTTTGATTCCACATTTATATTTTACATATTTAACATTTTACCAAGTCTTATCTTATATGCTGATCCTTTTTCACAAACTATACATAATATACATTATTTATCTTACAAAGCCATGAAAACCTACACTGGTGACCTACACAATCTTAATTCTTTCTACTGGCTTACTCCCACTACGGTTACATGTAAAACGAGTAGAGTTTGGAGTAATCTTATATGTTAATATCCCATCCCATTTTTTTCCCTAATCACAAGGAATTAATATTAACAACAAAAACAATAATAATCATAGAACTCACAAGGACGTTAACAATGTCCTCAAACTATGATTATATGCACACTAATCCCAACTACCCTTGTGTTTATAATCCTTTCATCTCGCACCAAGACAATGACTTCCCCTCGTAGAAACTGTCTTGATACACCCTTGATCTCGTTTAGAAGACTGGTGATAATGGATGAACGAATGATGGTGATGGAAGATGGATCGATTGGTGCCACAAAGGGGTGCGGAATAACCCATTGATAAACCGGTTTTGATTCTTCAGATATGACACACTAAAGAGATCAATTTGCTGGATATTACTCACCAACAAAGACACAAGTTTAAGAAGTGATTTTGATAGATAAAACTTGAGTGTTTACAAAGGAGAATTCGACCAGAATATAAAAGAGAAGGAAGGAGAGTGTTCAAAGACAAATTAATAAAAACAGACATAGGAAATAACACATAATAAATAAGAGTCTTGCATGAAGACTTAGATTTCGAATTTGAAGGCTTCATGGGCTGTTTTTCCCTCTTCTTTGGTCGAAAAGCACTCCATAAGGTCAGCTGAATATCGGTCCAAAATAGCATGCTAACAGATTTAAATAAACGGACATACAAGTATCTATCTTATGCCTCATTAAAAATCTTGGTGAGAAAAACCCGATTTGGGACAAAAACTCGACCAAGGAAAAAAGAGTACTAAGATAGACACTTTTCCCGTTCATTTAAATCAATTAGCTTGGACCAACATCAACGTACCTTTGTGGGGATGTTCTTGAATCTTTATTCACTTGACTAGGCTCTCCACAGTCTGATTGAGCCATTTGGTCTTTGGACTCGTCATTGGACCCGTCGGTATCACCAAGGCATCCTCAGCTACGAGCTTGCTTTCCTCTCCATGATCCATGCTCTCCTCAGCTACTAGCTTGTCTGTGTCCATGCTCGCATCATCCTCTCCCACTTGAAAAGGATTTGTCCTCAAATCTGTTTGATCTGCCACAAATGAAACTAAGTTAGAAACATTAAAACTAGGACTCACATTATACTTACCTTGAAGATCAAGCTGGTAGGCGTTGTTGTTGATCTTCTTGATGATTCTAAACGGTCCATCAATCCTGGGCATAAGCTTAGATTTCCTTTCAGCTGGAAACTGTTCCTTCCTTAAATGAATCCAAACAGAATCTCCAACTTCAAAGATCATTTCCTTTCAGCCTTTGTTTGCCTTTTCAGCATATTGCTTTGTTTTCTCTTCTATGTTCTTTCTTGCTTGTTCATGGATATGTTTCACCATCTCAGCTTTCTTTTCACCATCAAAGCTAGTTCTTTCACTCAAAGGTAAAGGTATTAAATCCAAAGGAGACATAGGATTAAAACCATACACAATCTGAAAAGGGGAATACTTGGAAGCAGAATGCACAAAATGATTATATGCAAATTCGACATGAGGTAAACATGCTTCCCAAGTTTTCAAGTTCTTCTTAATCAAAGCTCTCAGCAAAGTGGACAAGGTTCTATTAACTACTTCAGTTTGCCGATCAGTTTGTGGGTGACAAGTAGTAGAAAAGACAAGTTTAGTACCTAGTTTAGCCCACAATTTTTCCAGAAATAACTGAAAAACTTAGTATCCCTATCAGATACAACCGTCCTAGGCATGCCATGCAACCTCACAATTTTCCTAAAGAACAATTCAACTACACGAGATGCATCATCAGCTTTATTACATGCTATGAAATGCGCTATTTTAGAAAACCTATCAACAACCACAAAGATTGAGTTTTTTCTAGTTTTAGTTCTAGGCAATCCTAACACAAAATCCATTGAAATATCAGTCAATGGATGAGTAGGGATAGGGAGAGGAGTGTACAAACCGAATGGCTGAACCTTAGACTATGCCTGTTTACAAGTGATACACCGATTGCATATCCTCTCGACGTCTCTCTTCATATGCGGCCAATAGAAGTGATCCTGCATCACTTTAAGAGTTTTGGCTATACCGAAGTGTCCCATCAAACCTCCTCCATGTGCTTCCCTGACTAACAAATCTCTCATAGAGCAATTAGACACACA
The DNA here is from genome assembly GCA_026770425.1 of Boechera divaricarpa. Lineage (NCBI taxonomy): Eukaryota > Viridiplantae > Streptophyta > Magnoliopsida > Brassicales > Brassicaceae > Boechera > Boechera divaricarpa. The sequence continues at coordinate 6,886,921 of CM049188.1, read as the reverse complement.
CAAATGTTGAGCATTAAACAGAAAACCATCTTGACGAAAATACTGTCCATGACCAATTTCTCACACGATTTATAGATTTTTTGAAAGTCAGCATCATATTCATATAATTCTTTCAGTTGTTCAAATCCCAAATGCTTTGCATCAAGAGTAGAGAGTAAGGCATACCTCCGGGATAGTGCATCAGCCACTATATTTTCTTTACCTTGTTTATACTTGATGACATATAGAAATGTCTCAATGAACTCTACCCACCTGGCGTGTCTTTTGTTGAGCTTTTGCTGGCCTTTCAAATATTTAAGGGACTCATGATCAGTGTGAATAACAAACTCCTTGGGCCATAAATAGTGTTACCACGTTTGTAAAGCTCGGACCAATGCATACAACTCTTTATCATATGTTGGGTAATTCAAGGTGGCTCCTCCAAGCTTTTCACTAAAGTATGCGATAGGCCTCTTTTCCTGCATCAAAACAGCTCCAATTCCAACACTAGAAGCATCACATTGGATTTCAAAAGTTTTCAAAAAATTAGGCAAAATCAAAAGAGGGCATTAGAAAGCTTATCTTTAAGCATTTGGAACGCTTGTTCCTGAGGTTCTCCCCATTTGAATCCTACATCTTTCTTGATAACTTCAGTAAGTGGTGCTGCTAAGGTGTTAAAGTCCTTGACAAATCTCCTATAAAATCCAGCAAGTCCATGAAAGCTTCTAACTTCTCCTACAGATTTTGGACTCGGCCATTCTCTAATTGCTTTCACCTTTTCTTCATCGACTTTAACTCCATCTGCACTTACAACAAAACCTAGAAACACCACATTATCCGTGTAGAAAGTGCATTTACTCATGTTAGCAAACAGCTTTTCTTTTCTAAGCACATTCAGAACCGATTTCAGGTGACTAGCATGTTCTTCTAGATTTTTGCTTTATATCAGAATATCATCAAAATAGACCACAACAAATATGCCAATGAACGCCCTAAGAACATGATTCATCAATCTCATAAATGTACTAGGTGCGTTAGTCAGCCCAAATGGCATCACTAGCCATTCATATAATCTATGCTTCGTTTTAAAGGCTGTTTTCCACTCATCACCTTCTTTCATTCTAATCTGATGATAGCCACTTTTAAGATTAATTTTAGAAAATACACTAGAACCATGCAATTCATCAAGCATATCATCAAGTCTAGGTATAGGGTGTCGATATTCACCGTGATTTGGTTGATTACTCTACAATTAACACACATGCGCCAAGTACCATCCTTCTTTGGTACCAGCAAGACGAGAACAACACAAGGGCTCATACTCTCACGAATATGTCCCTTTTCCATCAACTCATCGATTTGTCTTTGCAACTCCTTAGTCTCCACGGGATTGGTACGGTACGCTGGTCTATTTGGAAGAGACGCTCCGGGAACAAAGTCTATTTGATGTTCTATCCCACAGATTGGTGGTAGTCCCTTAGAGCCTTTCTCTGAAAATACATCTTCATAATCCTGTAAAAGAAACTTAATCTCACTTGGTAATACCGGTGTAGGTTAGTCAAACTAGTGAGGGCTTCCTTGAACACAAATAAAAGCATTGGATGTCTAGAACATTCAGCTTGGTTAATAGCTCCACGATCAACATAAAAATTAGATGACTCTCTCACGGGTTCCTTTTGACTTTTAAGATGAATCTAATCTTGCCTTACCTCTTAAGGAGTCATAGGAACTAAAACCGTTTTTCTGCCCTGGAATTCAAAAGAGTGTCGGTTTGAAAATCCATCATGTGTCACCTTTCGATCTGATTGCCATGGCCTCCCTAGCAGAATATGACCTGCTTCCATAGGTAAAACATCACATAAAACATTATCTTCATACTTACCAATTGAGAGTGGCACGATAACTTGGGTTTTGACCCTCATTTCACCGCTGTCATTAAGCCATTGGAGATCATATGGATTTGGATGTTTTTGCTCCTTTAGACCAAGTTTCTTGACCATTGTTTTACTTGCAACGTTGGCACAGCTTCCTCCATCGATGATGAGGCTACACACTTTACCTTGAACGACACATCTAGTCTGAAACAAGTTTTCTCTTTGTTCATGCTCTTTAGACTTGTTTTGCACGCTTAAGGTTCTTCTTACTACAAGCAGCTCTCTAGACATAGGTAGCTCTTCATGTTCCTCCATTTATGCTTCAAAGTCTGATGGTTCAAAATCTGGTGGCTCATCCGCAGAATCAATCTCACCATTATCTTTAAGAATCATGATCCTCTTGTTTGAGCACTCGTTGGCGTAGTGTTCTCTTCCCTGACATTTAAAACACCGAACGTTACTAGTTTTAATTTCAGCTTTATCTTTAGATACCTGAGTAAGAGATGTTTTATTCTCTGGTTTTGACGTAGGGAATGGCTTGTCGTGCCCTTGGTAAGTAGATTTCTCTTCTCAGACATAGCTTGGTTTAGAAAAACTGTTTCCAGCCCCATAGTTGGTTCTTGAGGATCCCTTCCTCTTAAGTTGTTGTTCGACCAGAATAGCTTTGTGTAGCATTTCCTCAAGGTCCAGGTAGTGCTGCATCTCAAGCCGGTCTTGTATTTTACGGTTAAGACCTCCCAAAAACCGAGATATAGTAGCTTCACTATCTTCTTGTAAATCTACCCAAATTATCAAGGTTTCCATCTCTTGATAATAATCTTCTACTGACCGGTTCCCTTGAGCCAATCCTCAGTTTGTTGTGTAGTTCCCTATGGTAGTGGCTTGGAACAAATCTCTTCCTCATGATGTCTTTCATTTCAGCCCAGGTCTCAACGGGATACTCTTGGTTTCTTCTTCTTGATGTAACGAGTTGATCCCACCAGCTGAGTGCATAATCATAGAATTCTGTTGCAGCCAAACGAACACGATTAACCTCGGTATAGTGCTGGCAATCAAAGACTAATTCGATCTTCTTTTCCCACTCCAAATAGGCATCCGGATCATTCTTTCCATGGAACGGTGGGATTTTGATTTTGTAACCAAAGGGTTCTGGTTGTCTAGCTTCATGTACACGTCTAGGTCTCCTTCGGCTACCATGAGAAGCACTACTTTGATGGTTGTTGTAGTACTCGGCCGTTTCTTCATCTCTTGGATTTCTCTGAAAATTTTGTGGCTGTCTTGACTGTTGGCATCTAGAGTCACGATCTGAGTTGTCTCCTATCTTACGGCGTAAGGACTCCATTTGATTGTTCATATGCTCCATTTTATCGTTCATGAGTTGCTCCATCCTCGCTGTCATAGCCTCAATTAGGAGTTTGTTGTTTCGATTCTGGCTAGTCTCTTCATTCTCTGATCCAGCCATATTTTCCTGAGAATCAAACACGCAAACCCCAGTAAAACGTTCTTTAGAAAGACTTAGAACAGATCACAAGTGAACAACAAGAATTTTATGCACACAATCACAAAGAACAGAAGATGAACAGACAAAATCGCAGACAGACAGGGGTGTATTCAAAATTCAATTTAAATTTCAAATCAACTCCGAAAATCCTGATTCCAATTTTAAAATTAAGTTAACTCACCCTAGAACCAGAATCAATTAACGAAACATCAAAACAAACAACAGCCATTTTATAAAATTAAAACAAAACAGTAGACGAACAAACAGTTTTCGCAAAACAGTCCTAACTGCATATCCAGAATTCGAACAGGTATAACTAGCAGGAAACGAACTAGAACAAGACGATTCCACAGCAAAACTGAAAGATTAGACTCTGAATAACAAGATATGATTGGTTTGAAACGATTTCGACGAACGGATTCAGAACGAGTACACTTAACTTCTAAATGCTGCTCTGATACCACTTGATACACCCTTGATCTTGTTTAAAAGATTGGTGATGATGGATGAACGAATGATGGTGATGGAAGATGGATCGATTGGTGCCACAAAGGGGTGCGGAATAACCCTTTGATAAACCGATTTTGATTCTTCAGATATGACACACTAAAGAGATCAATTTGCTGGATATTACTCACCAACAAAGACACAAGTTTAAGAAGTGATTTTAATAGATAAAACTTGAGTGTTTACAAAGGAGAATTCAACCAGAATATAAAGGAGAAGGAAGGAGAGTGTTCAAATAAAAATTAATAAAAACAGACATAGGAAATAACACATAATAAATAAGGGCCTTGCATGAAGACTTATATTTCGAATTTGAAGGCTTCATGGGCTGTTTTTCCCTCTTCTTTGGTCGAAAAGCACTCCATAAGGTCAGCTGAATATCGGTCCAAAATAGCATGCTAACAGATTTAAATAAACGGACATACAAGTATCTATCTTATGCCTCATTAAAAACTTTGGTGAGAAAAACCCGATTTGGGACAAAAACTCGACCAAGGGAAAAAGAGTACTAAGATAGACACTTTTCCCGTTCATTTAAATCAATTAGCTTGGACCAACATCAACGTACCTTTGTGGGGATGTTCTTGAATCTTTATTCGCTTGATTAGGCTCTCCACGGTCTGATTGAGCCATTTGGTCTTTAATCTCGTCATTGGACCCATCGGTATCACCAAGGCATCCTTAGCTATGAGCTTGCTTTCCTCTCCATGATCCATGCTCTCCTCAGCTACTAGCTTGTCTGTGTCAATGCTCGCATCAGTCTACACGAGGATTTGGTTCCTTCTGGTAGCTAACCAAGCCATTAAGTTCTTGTAGTAAATGTATCATCATGAAAAAAATAACCTTATTATTAATTCTCATTAGATTTTTTTTGGTGCAACAAATTCTTAAAATAATAAAGTAACCTTTTGAATATTTGAAAGGACCTACCCCGGAACAATAAGACGGAACCCGCGGAAAATCCGAAATTTTTTTTTTTTTTTTAAAACATTATTAATCGGTGAATAATTAAAACTTACTTGTTACTCAAGCTAAAGACTCCACATCTAATACAAGATAAACACTTAAACCTTAATGCAATAGAGATCGATCGATCTTTCCCAGGATCGATCGATCTTATTCCCAAAAAACAGACCCGAAACTTCTGCCTTAAAAACGCCCATCAGGAACGGTCGATCCTCCCAAGAACGGTCGATCCTGACCCATAGGATCGATCGTTCACCCTTGGACCGATCGATCTTCACACCCTAAAACGATCCGGAAATTTTTACGTCAAAAACGGATCGATCGATCATACCTTGAACACGGGATCGGTCGATCCTAACCCCTAAAAACTGGCCAGAAATCTTCTGCTTCAAAAATAACCTACAGGATCGATCGATCCTATTTGGATCGGTCGATCTCTCCCTTGCCCTGCACCCAAAACATCTTCACTCAAGCAACACACAACAACAACCAACAACTAACCATGACATTTCTTAAGCATTCAAAACCATCTTAACATACCAATATGCATCATATCAAGTTCAAACATTGCATCCTAAGTACACAAGTTATAAACAACACAAAATATGCAAAAAGGAAACCTGTTATGCCTAAATCATCCATCTTCCTTCTCGGCCTTGGTTCCACGAGCTCCGCTATTTAAGACTTGTCCTTACCTGCACCAAAAGAGACGCGTAAGCATTGATAATGCTTAGTGAGGTGGTCATCCCGTTCCCACCGCAACACGAACATACAATTACCAACTTACCGCAATCAACGTGCAATGCAACAATCAAACCATAACATGATAGAGCTCTATCGTCACACATACAACACACACAAGGACTAGCCATAAATCACACCCCTATGGTCAAACCCTACATCACACATTAATCACCAAAAGTCTAATAATTGTATGACTACGCTACGGTCACGCACTCACCTCGAATACGGTTGAAACAAAGAACACTCCTTTGACGGTTTCCAAGCCTTAAGCTTGCTTCTTCTTGGCTCTTACTTAGCCAACACCAAGGTAGCACCAATCCCTAACAAAAGATCACCAAAACACTTCTCAAGAGGTGATAACAATCTCTCAAACTCGGATTATCCAAACCCCCAAATCGGATTCCTTTCTCCAAAAACAGGGCTTTCTTTAACCGATCATAACTTTTACCCTAGCTCAAATTTAAGAAATTCTTTCGGTGAACTTGAAGATGAAACTCTCAACAACCTACCTACCAAATTTCAGTCCAAACAAACTAGATTTGAGTGCCCAATCACTCCATCAAACTCGCCCCGTCGCTACAGCCCGAAAACAGAGTAGTCTAGGGAGAAAAATCATATCTCCCAAACCCCTGTCTGTCTGCGATTGAAGAACTTACCCACAAAATTACAGCTCAAACCGTGATCGTTTGATGCCCCGATCAAAGCTCACACTCCAACCCAAAAACTCTGCTTTTCAAGCTATTTTCTTCTCCTTCCTTCTCCTTCTCCTCCTTCTTCTCCTTCTTCTCTTCCTTTCTCTTCTTTTCTCTCTTCTCTCTCTCTCTAGATATTTTCTCCCCTTAGCAAAATGAGAAGAAGAGTGTGGAAGATTTTAGAAGGACGAAGGAGATGTATATACATGTTTGTATATAATCATTGGTTTAATCACAATTAAACCAATTAAACTACATTCATTAAACCGCAACAATTAATTCTTCCAATTAACCTCTTCTGTTCGGTTTAGCAGCTCCATTTAATTTCCCGAAATGTTCAAAACATCTCTCCGTCCCTAGATATGTCCCTCACTCCGTCAAACCTCGGAATTACCGTTAATTCCGCTCAAACCAACCACTCGGGATTACATCTTTTCGATCAATCCTTTGATCGAATCAACCCGCCTACCGCCCCTAGGGCCCCCAATTAAGCTCGGTATCGTCCCACACTCGGTTCAATAACACTCTCGGGTCTAACATCACAAGATCCTATATGGTCACCCAACGGCTAACTCGTCGAAATCCAATATCCCCGGATTCGAACAAGTTAAGTCCGTCAAACGACCTAGCATATTAGAATCCAATACCACAGGACCCTAATATACTAAGTCCCCGTGAGATCCAATATCGTAGGACCCCACCCCGGGCTACCGATCTAGGATATCACATAATCCTAATCAGTAAAAACCCTCTGAGATCATAAGATCTCACCCTGGGCTACCGATCTAGGATACCGCATATCCTAATCAGTAAAAACTCTCTGAGATCATAGGATCTCACCCTGGGCTAATGATCTAGGATACCGCATATCCTAATCAGTAAAAACCCACCCTGTTAGGATTATCAGGTAATCCTAACCAGCATCATTAGAGTCAAATATCATGACTCTAATGACCCCTCATTGGGGTTATATCACACAACCCCAATGACCCGTCAATAGGATTGAATATCACACAATCCTATCGACCCCAACCACGTATTAGGATCTAGTGATCTAAACCCAAAACTCCCCGAACCGAGACGGAACAACCACCGCTCCCAACTCTGCAACACATGAAATACCACATCATGTGTCAACCCGCCGATACATGAAATACCACATCATGTATTCGACATCCCTAATACATGAAATACCGCATCATGTATTAATCATTCTCAACAATTCGATAAACATCCACATATTAATAATTTCTCGTCAAATACAACAATCCTGAGGGTCCATTGCAACAAACATCAAATACAATTACAACTCGAGAGGATGACTAAGGAACACGGATGTTACAATTCTCCCCCACTAATTAGATTCGTCCTCGAATCTCACGTCTCAACTTGTTCTCTGAACCACTTGGAGAATTTTGCCCTTATCCTCCTCTCCGGTTCCCAAGTCTCCTCTTCAATCCCGTCATAATCCCATAAAATCCTAACTTCGGGAGTTCTCCTCCTCCCGTCAACCCTGATTCTACGATCTAGAATCTTTACAGGTCTCGCCTCGACCCTCAAACTCGGTGACAACTCAGGTGGAATCTCCTGTAACACTGGATCATCCCTACGCAAGCATTTCTTCAACTTCGCAACATAAAAGACATCGTGAAATGCCTGCATAGATGCTGGCAACTCTAGCCTCTAAGCAACAGGTCCAACTCGTTCCAATACCCAGAATGGTCCCAAATACCTCGGACTCAACTTGCCCTCTGAGATAGACCTGTTCGAACCCTTAAACATCGCCATCTTGAGATAAACCATATCTTCTACGGCGAACTCCAATTCTTTCTTGCGGTTATCCGCATAGCTCTTTTGTCGGTCCTGGGCTTCTTTCATGTTCAATTTCAAGACTCGGATCTTCTCTGTAGTCTCCTACACCAAGCTCTCGCCAAACATGCTTCGCTCCCCCACTTGACTCCAGCATAATGGCGTCCTGCAAGGCCTACCATACAAAGCCTCATATGGTGTCATCCCAATACTCGCCTAATAACTGTTATTATATGTGAACTCCACCAAGCTTAGGTAGTCGGCCCAATGGCCACCCCAATCCAGCACACACATCCTCAATAGATCCTCGAGAGTCTGAATGGTTCTCTCTGACTGCCCGTTCGTCTGAGGATGATATGCTGTACTTATGTGTACCTTAGTTCCCATCTCCCTCTAGAATTCTCGCCAGAAAACCGATGTGAACTTACTGTCACGGTCCGATACAATGCTCGCAGGTACACCATGTAACCTCACAATCTCATTGATGTACTTTTTTGCCAAAACCCGAGCTCCATCTATCTTCCTTATGGCTAGGAAGTGAGCAGACTTAGTCAATCGATCAACTACAACCCAAATAGCATCTCTGCCCTGCGAATTTGGTAACCCAACCACAAAATCCATAGTCACCATATCCCATTTCCACTCAGGGATGGGCAAACTCTGTAACAATCCATTGGGTACCTGATACTCAGCTTTTACTAACTGATAAGTCTCACAGCTAGCCACCCACTTGGCTACATCTCTGATATATCATGGATTTTACCCGTTTTTAGCCATGATATAAGTCGCTTTATCGAGTCTTTCTAGTGTTTTTTCTATCATTTTAGAGTCTTTTCAGGTTTTAGCACGTTTGGGACGAAATTGGAGATTTTGGAGACATTTGGAGCCTTTTTGGAGCAAACCGAAGAAAGTACCCGTTTTGAAGCCTGAGTATCGATCGACACCATTCTGAGTATCGATCGACACCATTCCGAGTATCGATCGACACCATTCCGAGTATCGATCGACACCATTCCGAGTATCGATCGACACCATTCCGGTATAGATCGATACCGATGACTGACGCGGGATAGAGAGATATCCAAGGAAGAGAATTCTCACCATAAGAAGCCCAATACTTTCCCTTATTTACAAAGAGGCCCAGCTCGTGTTTTTAGACCTATTTAAGTAAGTTTTTAGTCATTAGGTTAGGGGGGAGCAGACTTTACTTTTCACTTTTATTTTTGAGCCACCATTGAGATTTGAGAGCTTTTGTGAGGGAGACGGATCCAAGACTTTGTTCATCATAGAGAAGATCCCGAACCCTTGTTTTTATTCTTTTGTTATACTCAATTTCATGATCTATTCAGTTATGCTTTGTTTCTCATCAATCATGTCTGAGTAGTCTCATTTTAGGTTTAGGGATTTCTCATATGGATTTCTCTGATTTATGATAATTGATTTGTTAGGGTTCAAAATCTGAATAGTTCTTCACCATAGGTTGTTCTCAAAGCTATTTCTAACCTGATCACTTAGAACATAGAACCTAGATTAATCGATTAGGCACGACAGTGCAATTGAGTAATCTGATAAAACCTAGGGTGAGCAATTGGATTATCTGCAAAGAGATTTGGTTTAATCGAATTGTGAACATATCAAACTTGAATTGATTGCTGGTTTACTGTGTAGGATTTGCAAAGAGATTTGGAATTTTAGACTTTAGACTTAGTTAGTTTTCGCAACGACAGTTGGTTAACTATACTTTCGTGTTTGAGTTCAAGAACGGCGCTTAATTGAATTGAACCTTAATTGATTAATTGTTATCTATCATTGATTTTCTGAGAATTTCCCTGAGCCTAGTTTCCTCCCATATAAATCAACCTAAGTTTAATTCAATCATTTATTTTCTATTCAATCATTTGTTTGCTTAGCACAATCTGCATCTTTCATCTATTGCGTGAGTTTTCTTGAGTTCTTGTGTTCGACCCCTAACTTTACTGCAGCAACTGCTTTAGTATCATTTTAGGGTATTAATTTGAGCATATCAAATTTGGCGCCGTTGCCGGGGACTCTAAAAATTCACCATTAGAATTTTAGCTGTCGATTTTGTCTAAGTTCGTCGTCAGTATCGATCGATACTCCATTGGTATCGATCGACACTGAACGTCTGTTTTTAAATTTTGGTTACTTATCTTCTCGTTTTCTTTTGATTTTCAGGTGTATGCATCAGCGTACCACCAGGAGAACGAAGAACACACCACTGATTAATCTCTCCAACTCAGAGCTAGCAGAGCTTGAGCGCACGAGTCGAACAAGGAAAAGAACTACAGTTGAGATGGATCTTCCACAAGGTTTGGAGCATAATGAGGAAGGTGGACAACTACCTCCTCCACCACAACCCCAAGCTGTTGTTGAACGGACACTTGGCGATTACAACCGACCGGATCAATTCTATGCCAATCGTGCGGCGATCCGTATTCCGACTTTCCAGAGGAATGACTTTGAGCTGAAGCCTGCTTACTTCGCTCTTGTGGGACAGCACCCCTTCACCGGCCTTTCTCATGAACACCCTATGGATCACATTGAGAAATTTGAAGATTTGGTCACTAGCATGAAGTACAATGGAGTTCCACAGGAATATCTCTTTTGTAAGCTCTTCCCATACTCTCTTGGTGGAGAAGCAGCTTACTGGCTGAAGCAGTTGCCTCCTGGATCTCTCGCTACTTGGAATGAGACCAAGAACGCTTTCCTGAACAACTTTTATGACGATGCGAGATCAGAGGAACTCAGGAACAAGATATCTCAATTTTCTCAGGGTCCAACAGAAGCGCTCAAGGCTGCTTGGGTTCGATTCAGATCATATCAGAGAGACTGCCCGCATCATGGTTTCAGTCAAGTTCAGCTACTCGGGGTCTTTTACAGAGGGATTGATTGGCGGTATCAGATGGCACTGGATTCTGCAAGCAATGGAAACTTCAACACTAGAGTTCCAACCGACGCTGTGAAGCTGATTGAGAACTTGGCGTCTAGCAATAGCACCAAGAATGCTGATTTCGAGCGAAAACGGCTCGCTAGTGTTGCTGACGGTTCGCAGATTGCTGAGGTTTCGGCGAAGCTGGACACGATGCACAACCTCTTAGTGGGAAAGACAAAGAAGGCTGTACATTTTGCTGAGGAAGTAGAGAACATTGAAGATGAGGCAGAGGGTGTTAACTACATTGGTGGTTCTGGTTTTCAGGGTCAGCAATTTGGTTACAACAACAACCGAAACTTCAACAACAATCAGCAAGGTGGTTACAGGTCTGGAGGTAACCAATCTGGTTTTGGTACCGCTCAATTTGCCCAAAAACCACTTCAAAACGGTGATTTTACTCGCCAATATGGGAACTCTTCTTATCAACCTCATTCTCCCAAGACTACTGAGAGTAGAATAGAGACCCTCGTGGAACAGATTCTCCAGGGTCAACAAAAGATGACTGTGGATTTCAATAGAAAGCTGGATAATGTATACACTGATCTGAATGGGAAAATCGACGCTCTCGAAATCCATCAGAAGATGCTGGAAAATCAAATAGCTTAGACATCAGCAGCTGTCAAGGGAAAGATAGTTCAACCACAGCATGGACATGTCAATGCAATCGCCTCGAGCGCTAGAGAAGAGAATTTTGAGCCTGAGATGACTGTGTTCGTATTCAGTGATGCTAGTATCGATCGATACCTGCCTGGTATCGATCGACACTTCCCGAGACCTGCTGTAGATTCGAAGGTTGCTGAAGATGAAGATAAGAATTCTGACATTCCACGCGTATCGATCGATACCCCTACCTGTGTCGATCGACACCAACCTGCAGAGACGGTACCAAACTCCAGTACCGATCGACACTCATCCGGTATCGGTCGATACCCTTCGCAGGTTGCATCAATAACGGAGAAAAGGACAGAGAAGGTTGAGGAACGGGTATACAAGCCAAAGCTACCTTGCCCTGTTCTTCCCAAGCTGACAAGAGAGGAGTGGGAGGCTGCTATAAGCAAGTTTTTGTCAAAACAAATGGTTGCAGGACCTCCCGTTACCAATACACCACCACCGCTGAGACAGTTGACAAAGAGGGAAGACCCAGGGAAATTCTCAGTTCCATGCTCCATCTCTAGAGTAAACTTCAAGGAGTCTCTCGTTGACTCAGGGTCTAGTGTCAACGTCATGTCGAGGGCAATTGCAGAGAGATTGAAAGCAGATATGAGAACTCCTAACACGCTTCTCACATACGCGGATTCTTCTAGCTCACTCCCTTACGCTACAATTCTTGATTTACCTGTTAAAATAGGAGATTGTCTGATTCCTACTGATTTTCAGGTTGTGGAGATGAGCCAAGGATCCAAGGCGCCCTTGATATTGGGAAGACCATTTATGGCTACTGTTGGCGCGATCATGGACACGCATAACAAGAGAATCTCTTTCTCCTGCATTGACGGAAACGTCTTCTACGATGTCATTCCCTCTCGAGGAGCACCCAGACATGTTTCGTGCATCACCATTGCCTCGGGCGAGACTCTGATGATCGATCTGCTCGATGAGTCTTATGATGAACCAAAGGTCGCAGATGTTTCAAATGAACCCCCCCAACACCCCAAGAAAGTTGTGGAGAAGACCAAGGCAACAAAGAGGAAGGCGACGAGCAAGAAGATCAACGGTGCTGCTAATTTCACTTTGATTCCTCAGAAGTGTGATGGAGATTCGATCGAATATAAGGTGAAGTGCAAGGGAACCTCGAAACCTTTCTCTAAGGCTAGAATTCTCATTCCTCAGGAGATGAAAGAGAAAGAAGAGGATATGATGAGCAAAACTTTGAAGCTGCAGATGTCTGATTGTGGAGCTTATTTCGGAGTGAGTTCTCCACCTTGTCCTGACTGATATTTTAGCCAAGTCAAGCTCGTGACATTAAACAAGCGCTTAGTGGAAGGCAACCCACTGGTAAGTCTATATATATGAGTTTTTGTTTTTGTATTTTGTTGTGTCTTGCGAATCAGGTCGGAAGAAGGATGGTCGTTCTTGTTCCGTATCGATCGACACCACCTTGGTATCGATCGATACCAGCGCTCTATGGTAACACCTCTTGTTCTTGACCTATTTCGTTTTGTCCTTTGCTTTCTTTCACCTTCTCTGGGCTTGATAAACACTGGGGACAGTGTTGTTTAAGTCTGGGGGAGGTAGTTACTGACATTGTGTGTTCTTTTTGAAAAAAAAAAAATAAAAAAAAAAGGATTTTGAGTCAAAACAACTTAGAGATTTCTGGATTGTACTTGGTTTTGTTGTTCTGGTTTTGTTTTTGAGTGACCACTGTTACAGGATTAGTTTCAGTTCGACTAATGAAAAATCCAAGGGATAACCAGCCAGCTAGAAATCACTCATGTCTCCAGCAAGGTTCTTCACAAGTTTTAGCCAAATTTGGCACTTCATCTACGCGTTTAGTGTTCTTAGAGCTTGATTCATCATTCATATCTGGCTAAGAAACCCATCATGCTTGAAAATTGTGGTATATCTCTCCCGTGAAAATTGTTGGATACATATTTGCGTTAAAACAGGTAAAATCTATATAAAAGATGAAATGATTTCCGCCGAGTAGAGGGGTAGGAAAATTTCCTATGACCCCATTATTCTACTTGGATAAGGAATGATCACACAAAGGCCTGAAGTGAGGGGTAGGAAAATTTCCTATGACCCCATTATTCACCTAAGACTTTTGATACATTGAGAGGGTAAGAACCGGGAATTCGGTAGCAAACACTATCAATACTCGCGCTTCGGACCTTGATTTGTATATGCTGTTCAGATAAACCTGCGCTGTTGAAATCTAATGAGAACTGATTATGAAATAAGTCTGGGGGAGATAAAGAACACCAGAAAGCAATAAATGTTGATGAATAGATGGTTCTTTAGCTATGATATTGTATGGGCAAGAATCTAGAAAGTTCTTGAATACTGATTGCAGCGATGAAACTGGCGATGAGAGCTTAGATGAATATTGGTGTGAGATAATAAGTGAAGTCTTGGGAAGTTGGGGTCCCTACGGAGAAGTACATGGTGGTTAGATCTGGAGCTGATCAGGCAACAGTGGGCGCTTGGGAAGAGGGATCATTACAGCGATTTCGGTAACAGGTCAGGTCTCTAAGGTTTTTCAAACCTCTTTCTCTAACTTAGTTTTCTGTTTTGCTTGAGGGCAAGCAAAAGGCTAAGTCTGGGGGAGTGATATATCATGGATTTTACCCGTTTTTAGCCATGATATAAGTCGCTTTATCGAGTCTTTCTAGTGGTTTTTCTATCATTTTAGAGTCTTTTCAGGTTTTAGCACGTTTGGGACGAAATTGGAGATTTTGGAGACATTTGGAGCCTTTTTGGAGCAAACCGAAGAAAGTACCCGTTTTGAAGCCTGAGTATCGATCGACACCATTCTGAGTATCGATCGACACCATTCTGAGTATCGATCGACACCATTCCGAGTATCGATCGACACCATTCCGAGTATCGATCGACACCATTCCGAGTATCGATCGACACAATTCCGGTATCGATCGATACCGACGACTGACGCGGGATAGAGAGATATCCAAGGAAGAGAATTCTCACCATAAGAAGCCCAATACTTTCCCTTATTTACAAAGAGGCCCAGCTCGTGTTTTTAGACCTATTTAAGTAAGTTTTTAGTCATTAGGTTAGGGGGAGCAGACTTTACTTTTCACTTTTATTTTTGAGCCACCATTGAGATTTGAGAGCTTTTGTGAGGGAGACGGATCCAAGACTTTGTTCATCATAGAGAAGATCCCGAACCCTTGTTTTTATTCTTTTGTTATACTCAATTTCATGATCTATTCAGTTATGCTTTGTTTCTCATCAATCATGTCTGAGTAGTCTCATTTTAGGTTTAGGGATTTCTCATATGGATTTCTCTGATTTATGATAATTGATTTGTTAGGGTTTAAAATCTGAATAGTTCTTCACCATAGGTTGTTCTCAAAGCTATTTCTAACCTGATCACTTAGAACATAGAACCTAGATTAATCGATTAGGCACGACAGTGCAATTGAGTAATCTGATAAAACCTAGGGTGAGCAATTGGATTATCTGCAAAGAGATTTGGTTTAATCGAATTGTGAACATATCAAACTTGAATTGATTGCTGGTTTACTGTGTAGGATTTGCAAAGAGATTTGGAATTTTAGACTTTAGACTTAGTTAGTTTTCGCAACGACAGTTGGTTAACTATACTTTCGTGTTTGAGTTCAAGAACGGCGCTTAATTGAATTGAACCTTAATTGATTAATTGTTATCTATCATTGATTTTCTGAGAATTTCCCTGAGCCTAGTTTCCTCCCATATAAATCAACCTAAGTTTAATTCAATCATTTGTTTTCTATTCAATCATTTGTTTGCTTAGCACAATCTGCATCTTTCATCTATTGCGTGAGTTTTCTTGAGTTCTTGTGTTCGACCCCTAACTTTACTGCAGCAACTGCTTTAGTATCATTTTAGGGTATTAATTTGAGCATATCAATCTCTCTTCATCCCAACCCAATGATAATACCGCTTCAAGTCTTGGTACATCTTAGTCGCCCCAGGATTGATAGAAAACCGACTCTGGTGTGCCTTCCGAAGAATATCTCTCCTCAACTCCTCATCATTAGGCACACAAACTCGACCATGAACTAGAATGGTTCCATTATTCGAGACTTGATACTCAGACTTCTCATCTCTAGAAGCCTTAATCAAAGCTTCATCTTTCTCTTGAGCCGCTCGAACTCTACTCAAAATATCAGCTTGGTTAGCTGCCTCTAACCCCAACGGCTCTAACTCTTCAGAAATGACACATAGCTGCAAAGTACTAATCATATCTATCAATTCCTCGGCATACTTCTCTGTACTTGTAGCTACCCGCTTCCTGCTCAAGGCATCAGCAACGAGATTAACTTTTCCCGGGTGATAAGCTATCTCGAGATCATAATCCGCCATAAGCTCCATCCATCTCCTCTGTCTCAAGTTCAACTCAGGCTGAGTGAATACATACTTGAGACTCTTATGATCCGTGAACACCTGCACCTTACCACCATACAGATATGATCTCCATATCTTCAACGCAAACACCACCGCAGCCAACTCTAGATCATGAGTAAGGTAATTGGCCTTATGCTTCCTCAACTGTCTCGAAGCATAAACGATAACTTTCCCATGCTGCATCAAAACATAACCCAATCCTAGCCTCGAGGCATCCGTATAAACCACATATGGCTCCTTCGGATCCGGTAAAGCCAACACTGGAGCGGTAGTCAACATCTCCTTAAGTCTCAAGAAGCTCTCCTCACACTTCTGAGACCAAACAAAAGGAACATCTTTCCCCGTCAACTTCGTCATAGGTTGAGCAATACTCGCAAAACCTTTGCCGAACCTCCGGTAATATCCTGCTAAACCGAGAAAACTTCTTATCCCCGTAGCATTTTTGGGTCTCGGCCATTCCCTGATGGCCTTAATCTTTTCTGGGTCGACGAAAACTCCACTCTCATAAACCACGTGACCCAAAAACCCAATCTCTCTTTGCCAGAAACTACACTAACTTAGCTTGGCAAAAAGTTTATGTCCTCTTAACTTTTCTAATATCTTCCTCAAGTGATCACCATGCTCGTCAGGACTTTTCGAATACACCAATATGTCATCAATAAAGATGATCACGAATTCATCCAAATATTCTCGGAATACATCATTCATTAACCTCATAAACGCCGCTGGTGCATTCGTCAACCCAAAGGGCATCACTACAAACTCATAATGCCCATATCTCGTTCTAAACGTCGTCTTCTGAATGTCTGACTCCTTAGTAGGAATCTGATGGTACCCAGAAGCCAAGTCAATCTCTGAGAACCAAGTAGCACCTCTCAACTGATCCAATAACTCATCAATCCTGGGAAGAGGGTACTTGTTCTTTATTGTCACTTGGTTAAATCCTCGGTACTCAATGCATAATCTAAAACTCTCGTCCTTCTTCTTCACAAACAAGATGGGTGCTCCCCATGGCGAACTACTCGGTCTTATGAAACCCTTATCCAATAACTCTTCTAACTACTTCTTAAGCTCCGCCATCTCTACCGGTGCCATACGGTATGGAGCCTTAAAAATAGAAGCCGCCCCCGGTTCTAAATCAATCGTGAAGGGATCCGATCTCGGTGGCGGTAATCCCTTTAACGGTTGAAATACATCCTCAAATTTCCTCACCACGGGAATATTTTGAAGCATTGAATCTCCAACCTCCTTGGGTATCGAGATAGTTGCAAGATATGCTTCACATCCCTTCTCTATCATCTTCTCGGCTTGAATAGCTGAAATCACCAAACTTTCCGACGTAGGTCTCACACTCTGATACACCACTTTCCCATGATCACTCTCGAATACCACTCGACCTCGATGACAATCTAGATGAGCCTTATACTTTCCAAGCAAATCCATTCCCAAGATTACATCATATATCTCCACTGGCCACACAATCAAATCAGCTGGCTTCACTTCTCCAGCAATATGGACCTCGACATCTTTTACTAGACTATGAGTCTCAAAAGTTTGACCCCCCCGCCACTTTCACCCTTCTCAGACAATCACTAGACTCTTCTCGGAGCCTCCCCTCTCTCACTAATTCCGGAGTAACAAAACAATGAGATGCTCTGGAATCAAACAACACGTAAGATGTGACCCCTCCCACGTTCAGGGTTCCTACACATAGTCTATGCATTGAGACCACACAATAATAACAACCACAACACGCACAGAAATGACAACTCATAGTTACAACAAATTAATTAATAAGAGAAGAATTCTAACCAGTGATCGGCTTGGTGTTGCTCCCCTCTCCGGACTCAACGCTCAAAGAATAAACTCGAGGAGTCACTGCTGTCCTCTTAGCTAGTGGAGCTCCAGAACTTCCTCCACCTTAGGGTAGTTTGGGACATGAAGTCTTGATATGTCCTACCTCTTTATAATGGAAGTAAGTTCTGGTATCCTTATTAGGGCAGTTAACCGCTTTATGGCCTTTGCCTCCACATTTGAAGCATCCCGATTGAGTGCTAGACGCACTCTGAGAAGAACCCTCCCACTTTCTCTTCTGCCCTCCCATGAACTTGCCACCTCTCCCCGAATTAAAAGCAAAAGACTTCTTCCCTTAAGTCTGAGGCTTAGACGCTTTAGCCTCTTCTATCATACCCTTCTCAATCATGGCCGCCCTCTCCACTAACTCGGCCACCGATGCATACGATCTCACAATGCATCTATTCCTCAATTCCACCGCATTCCCCGCAGAAACCTTCTTACTTGGGCCTGCTCATCCTCAAGGCTCCTTCCCGCAAACCTTCGAAGTCGGTTAAATTCCACTTCATACTCTCGTACTGACCTCATCCCTTGAGATAACTCTAAGAACTCTGTCTCCAATCGGTCCATCGCTTCTTACGGAAAGTATTTGAGGTTGAACTCCTCACAAAACCCCTCCCAAGTATCCACACCATTGGTCCTCCTAGCCAACACACCTCTCCACCACATGTGTGCATCTTCCTCCAGGTAATGCACCGCTAAATCAATCTTATATTCCTCCGGACACCTTACCGAGAGGAAGTTTCTCTCTAACCTTGACCTCCACTCATCCGCCTCCACCGGTTTGGCACCCCCCGGGAAGAATTTGGTGCCAAGTCGTTGCATATGATCTAGCACCGTAAGATATGGCAGAATTACAGGACCTACAATGCCTCCCCTAGTCTCGGGGTTAACCACTCTCGGTGGCTCAATCACTTCGGGTGGCGCCTCGGGAGCTAAAGCGGCTACCGGCCCTGATAGTCTATCGAGAATCTGAGCCAACAAACCCAACATTTTCCCCATTTGATTTGGACCCTCTTGTTGCTGATCCTGTACTTGCGGCTCGTTCTCAACCGCTTGAGCTGCATTACCCGCAGCCCCACCATTCCCGATTCAGCAACATCCTCGACCATCACTTGGTCTTCACCCCGGAGGTACACTTGTTCCCTTGGCTCAGCCGGCTCCCGCGCCACTCCTCTTCTATTTCTACCACTTCTTGTACTTCTCACCATACTACAAAACCAACAGAGGATTCAATACACAAAGCTCACTAACACAAAAACAAGAGAAGTCTTACCGTGGAACCTTTTACTTGGCCGAAGAGGATGATCTCTAACCCAACCCGCATTCAATAACACAAGCACTCAAAACAATCACAAAGCAAGCAACACTCGATCCCAATAAGTCCTAGAAACGTTACTGCTCTGATACCAAATTGAAAGGACCTACTCCGGAACAATAAGACGGAAGCTACGGAAAATCCAAAAATTTTTTTTTTTTTTTTTTTTAAAACATTTCTAGTCGGTGAATAATTAAAACTTACTTGTTACTCAAGCTAAAGACTCCACATCTAATACAAGACAAACACTTAAACCTTAATGCAATAGGGATCGATCGATCTTTCCCAGGATCGATTGATCCTATTCCCTAAAAACAGACCCGAAACTTCTGCCTTAAAAACGCCCCTCAGGAACGGTCGATCCTCCCAAGAACGGTCGATCCTGACCCATAGGATCGATCGTTCACCCTTTGACCGATCGATTTTCACACCCTAAAACGATCCGGAAATTTTTACGTCAAAAACGGATCGATCGATCATACCTTGATCGGTCGATCTCTTACCTCTACCAAAATAACCCGATCATTCTGACCAAAATAACCCGCCAGGATCGATCGATCTCACCCCGGGATCGGTCGATCCTAACCCCTAAAAACTGGCCAGAAATCTTCTGCTTCGAAAATAACCTACAGGATCGATCGATCCTACTTGGATCGGTCGATCTCTCCCTTGCCCTGCACCCAAAACAACTTCACTCAAGCAACACACAACAACAACCAACAACTAACCATGACATTTCTTAAGCATTCAAAACCATCTTAACATACCAATATGCATCATATCAAGTTCAAACATTGCATCCTAAGTACACAAGTTATAAACAACACAAAAGATGCAAAAAGGGAACCCGTTATGCCTAGATCATCCATCTTCCTTCTCGGCCTTGGTTCCACGAGCTCCACTATTTAAGACTTTTCCTTACCTGCACCAAAAGAGGCGCGTAAGCATTGATAATACTTAGTGAGGCGGTCATCCCGTCCCCACCGCGACACGAACATACAATTACCAACTTACCGCAATCAACGTGCAATGCAACAACCAAACCATAACATGATAGAGCTCTATCGTCACACATACAACACACACATGGACTAGCCATAAATCACACCCCTATGGTCAAACCCTACATCACACATTAATCACGAAAAGTCTAATAATTGTATGACTACGCTACGGTCACGCACTCACCTCGAATACGGTTGAAACGAAAAACACTCCTTTGACGGTTTCCAAGCCTTAAGCTTACTTCTTCTTGGCTCTTACTTAGCCAACACCAAGATAGCACCAATCCCTAACAAAAGATCACCAAAACACTTCTCAAGAGGTGATAACAATCTTTCAAACTCGGATTATCCAAACCCCCAAATCGGATTCCTTTCTCCAAAAACAGGGCTTTCTTTAACCGATCATAACTTTTACCCTAGCTCAAATTTAAGAAATTCCTTCAGTGAACTTCAAGATAAAACTCTCAAAAACCTCTCTACCAAATTTCAGTCCAAAAACACTAGATTTGAGTGCCCAATCACTCCATCAAACTCACGCCGTCGCTACAGCCCGAAAACAGAGTAGTCTAGGAAGAAATATCATATCTCCCAAACCCCTCAACACAATCCCACGAAAATTGGTAGATAACTAGTCAAGATATTGAAGAACTTACCCACAAAATTCCAGCTCAAATCGTGATCGTTTGATGCCTCGATTAAAGCTCACACTCCAACCCAAAAACTCTGCTTTTCAAGCTATTTTCTTCTCCTTACTTCTCCTTCTCCTCCTTCTTCTCCTTCTTCTCTTCCTTTCTCTTCTTTTCTCTCTTCTCTCTCTCTCTCTAGATATTTTCTCCCCTTAGCAAAATGAGAAGAAGAGTGTGGAAGATTTTAGAAGGAAGAAGGAGATGTATATACATGTTTGTATATAATCATTGGTTTAATCACAATTAAACAAATTAAACCACATTCATTAAACCGCAACAATTAATTCTTCCGATTAACCTCTTCTGCTCGGTTTAGCAACTCCATTTAATTTCCCAAAATGTTCAAAGCATCTCTCCGTCCCAAGATATTTCCCTCACTCCGTCAAACCTTGGAATTACCGTTAATTCTGCTCAAACCAACCACTCGGGATTACATCTCTTCGATCAATCCTTTGATCGAATCAACCCGTCTACCGCCCCTAGGGCCCCCAATTAAGCTCGGTATCGTCCCACACTCGGTTCAATAACACTCCCGGGTCTAACATCATAAGATCCTATGTGGTCACCCAACGGCTAACTCGTCGAAATCCAATATCCCCGGATTCGAACGAGTTAAGTCCGTCAAACGACCTAGCATATTAGAATCCAATACCACAGGACCCTAATATACAAGTCCCCGTGAGATCCAATATCGTAGGACCCCACCCCGGGCTACCGATCTAGGATATCACATAATCCTAATCAGTAAAAACCCTCTAAGATCATAAGATCTCACCCTGGGCTACCGATCTAGGATACCGCATATCCTAATCAGTAAAAATCCTCTAAGATCATAAGATCTCACCCTGGGCTACCGATTTAGGATACCGCATATCCTAATCAGTAAAAACCCACCCTGTTAGGATTATCAGGTAATCCTAACCAGCATCATTAGAGTCAAATATCATATGACTCTAATGACCTCTCATTGGGGTTATATCACACAACCCCAATGACCCGTCAATAGGATTGAATATCACACAATCCTATCGACCCCAACCACGTATTAGGATCTAGTGATCTAAACTCAAAAATCCCCGAACCGAGACGGAACAACCACCGCTCCCAACTCCGCAATACATGAAATACCACATCATGTGTCAACCCGCCGATACATGAAATACCACATCATGTACTCGACATCCCTAATACATGAAATACTGCATCATGTATTAATCATTCTCAACAATTCGATACACATCCATATATTAATAATTTCTCGTCAAATACAACAATCCCGAGGGTCCATTGCAACAAACATCAAATACAATTACAACTCGAGAGGATGATTAAGGAACACGGATGTTACAATATTTCTCATGACAAACAATGTCGTTTTTATTATAAACAAAAAAGTCGACATCGTCTATTGCGTGTCATCTGTATCATCACATTCAACGGTATCAATAACATTGTTAAGATCATTGTATGAATTAGCCATATTTGTTTTCTTGGTGTATGAAGTAGGGGGTGTTATTCAATATGAATTTTAATATAATTAAAATCCAATTTGAATACGTTGTTATTCAATTAATGATTCTAAATCATATTTTAAAATCTGGTGTTATTGAATCTTATATTTGTAAATCATGCTTAATATATTTTAAAATATGGTGTTACTTAACTAAGATTTTAAATACTTTATTAAAATCCAGTGTTACTAAAAATTAAATGACTTTTAAAGGTTTTGTATATTGAGCCATTTGAAATGAAATCATCTAGAGTTTTATGAGTAAATTATTATAATCAAAATCTAAGAAATACTGCAGAAATTTTGAAATACAGACAAATAAATTCTTATAAATAATATCAATTTCAAATCTTAAAGAGTATAAATCCTATAAAATTAACTTTAACTCCATAATTGAATAACATCCCATAGAAATTTTTGATATTAAGTGTATATATTTAGACATCACTTTTATTTGGGTATAATCCTCTATCACTATAATAAAATACTGTGTTTTCCGACAGATCATCCTCTGTTGAAAATTTTCCTATGGCGTCCCGACCGATTAACGACTGAAATGGAATCATCGAGATTCCGTCAGTAATTTCCGACGGATGACGGTTTGTTAGAAATTTTAGACGATTTTCTGACGGATTTCCGACGGAATATGTTTGTTAGTAAAATTTTCTACGGACCATGGTCTATTGTCGGGTTTCAAATGATTTTTTTAAAATACATTTAACACTTTTTTTACAAACCGCCGGGACTCCATTGGAAATTCCCGATGGTTTGAGGTATAGGGTTTCAAAATTGAAAACAAGCTAACCGAATAAGTTTGTAAACAGTCATTCTTATGCTTTTAAATACTTAGAGCCACATAACTTCAGTTAAACACCTAATATTTGTGTTTTTCAAGAGTTGAAATGGTTTCACCAAAAGTATTTATATACTTATATTGTTTCTTATGTCTTTGTTTTTGTGATTTTCTTTTGATTTTATTTTTTCATAAAATGTTACTCGATCTTGATCGTACAGGTTATTTCATTCGATAAAATAAAAATTTCAGACATATACACTAAACCGTAAAAAATTATGTTTAAAAATAGGGCATTCAAAATTTGAAGGTCCGTTGGAACGTCAAATTACCGCGTAGATTTACCAAACTTTTTTAGAACCACAATAATTAATATTTTAATCATTTAATTTTGATATCCGACGAATTTCCGACAAAAATTTCGTAATAAACACAAATGTGGATCTTTTCTTCCTTATCTATTTCCGGTTTCAATTCCTCTTTCTAAAAATTTCTACATTCTCTCCACCTTCTCTCTACCAATTTCCGAGACACAACACCTTATTCTCATCAAATATGTAAGTTTCTTCTCAATTTCATTAATCTATCTTATGTTTATGTAAATTTTCCCTTTAGATTTAATGTTTTGAAATGTATTTGTGTTAGATTACGTAGATAGATAGGATTTTGATTCCAAACTAGGTTATATCCCGTGGTATAGCACGTACAAATTACAAATGTAGAAAAATATCCAAAAATTATAAAATCAGATTATTAAAAAATTGTAATTCTTCCAAAACTTTCTGAAAATTATAAAATCAGTTTTTATTATATCGAAACTTTGCAATATCCGCGGAAAAATTTTATAATCAGAAATATAAAACTAATCTTCCATACTCAGATGATATTGGAAATTTTTAACTATTTTCAAGAAATTTAAAATTAATTAATTAATTAAAACAAAATTTATAATCGAGAAAGAAGTAAAAAAAAAATCGACAATTTACATAAATTTAATGTTTATTTATAAATGTACTTCCCAAATAATATATAGGGGATTTAGATCTAGACATATATGTGTTAGCTATATTGAATTGTTGGATGAGTTTTCTATTTTTTTTATGAATTTCTTAATTTTTTTAAAAACAAATTTGAATATTACAAATTTTGGGATTTATTATTCAATTGTAATAAAATTTCTGGTTCTGAATAATTTTATGATTTTTGGAATTTATAGGAATTGTTTTAATTTTTATGAAAGTTTAAGGTTTTTAGGAACTATTAGGAGTGTTTTAATGTATATGTGTTAGATTTCGTGGAATTTTAAGATTTTAGGTTTTTAAATGTATATGAGCTAGATTAGGTTGTTAGAATTTGAATCCCAAAAGAGAAAAGGTATATCTATATGTGTTAGATGAGGTGGTTAGATAAGATTTGTTTTAGACTTTTTTAAAAGTTTTTCTAAGTAATTTTATCTTGTGAAATCATTTTTCTATGTTAAAACATATTTTAAAATAATTATTTATGGTTTTAAGAATTTTTGGAATTTGTCGAAAATTTTTATAACTTTTTAGAATTAATTGATATTTTTGGGATTTTTCTGAATATTTAGAATTTTTATACACTTTAATGAATTTTTTATATTTTTTGGGACCTTTTATAAATTTTTATAATTTATCGTTAATATCAAATTATTTTGAATTTTTTTTTTAATTTTACGCAATTTTTAATTATATTTATTTATTAGTTATTATTTAAAATCCGTCGAAAATCTTTCGGAAAAGTCCGTCGGATATCTATCGAACAATTTTCCTACAAAAAATCCGTCGAAAATTTATGTTAGAAGTCCGTAAGAGATTTCCACCGGATTTCAATTTCAGACACTTTAGAACCGTTAGACACGATCCGTCAAAAATTTGTCAATTTAGGCCAATTTTAACGGATTACCGACACGTATGCCTGAAACACCCCAACCAAAATTTTCAAGTCTAGATCATCCTCTCCTCATAGCCATGATTCCACGAGCTCACACTTTTCTTTACCTGCGTCAAGAATGAGATGCATAAATATTTAATAAATACTTAGTGAAGCTATCCTCCCATCTACAGGTTATACATACGTGAATATGAAAATAACAAAATTGAAACATGAATACCGACTCAACCAATCAACCATATCATGATATACTTGATCTAGAACCCACTTGGCTCATCACACAAAATTTTCGGTGTACAAACATGAAACAAAATGTTATCAATCATATTCACACAGCTAAGCCTATGGTCTTGCACTCACCTTGGCTACTTGCTAAACATTAGCTTCTCTTATCTGGAACACCTTCTAAGATCAGCCTCTGAATCAACCAAAAACACAATCAAAACCACATTCTATCTAAACTGACAAAATCTGGAAATCTGATAAAAACTATCAGTCTCAAAGATACCAACGCAGATCAAGATCTAACCGTCCATTTCTAATCTCCACCATTGAAACTAGACTCCTAGATGTTCTGAAGATACACCCAAAATTTTAGATTGATCCGATAACAGAACTTTCTGATCACCATTTGAACGTCCATTGGTTCACATTCGCGATAGATTCGAACGACCTCACGAGAACATAAATAAATCTTAGAATACTAACCCAAATCAAGATTTGTAACTTGACAAATCAAGATACAAGTCTTAGCTATAACTCCATAAAGTTTCGTTACCTTTGAAAACAATCTGCTAGATCGAATCTCTTTTCTCCCACGATATGTTGTCTCCAACCCCTTCACATGAAAGCTTGTTTTTCTCTCTCAACTCAAAGTTCTCTCCTTCTTCCTTACTCAACGTAGGACACACACCAAAGAGAAGAGGCTGGTCGATTTTTCCTTTAATTAAGGACTAGAGCTTCTCAAACTCACTTTTAAATGGCTAGGATTTGGTTTAAATTAGGTCTTTTTAAAATAAACCGATTCCAAATTGATTTAAAGATTAAACCAACTAAACCATTAAACCCGTCCATAATTAAATCATAATGTTCTCCAATGATTTTCTATAGCTCAGTTTACTCTCTAAAACCGTCAGAATAGCTATTTCGTAGTTTAATTCTCACTTTTTAATTACACGATTTGATTCAAAAATTAATTTTGGAACGCGGGTGTTACAATTCTTCTCCACTAGCAATAAATTCGTCCTCGAATCTTTACCTCAGTCACTCTGCTTAAACCATTTAGCTACTACCTTCCACCTGTTTCCATTTATCCGACTATCCACAGTCATATCCACCTCCTCTTTTGTTAATAAAACGTCAAGTAAAATCTCTTTGACCATACTCAACCTATATCCAGACCATATTCAGCTCCAGACTAACGCATATATACTCAATGCTCCCAACTCATACTCAGACACTTGAGGTCTTTCAGGATCAACCATCCTTAGGACCTCGCAAAACTCACTGTTCTTAGAGCCATATAGAACCCACTGTCCTTAGAGTACTTCGGAACCCACTGTCCCTCTCAGTTGGTAGAAAATCATTGTCCCTAAAGCATCACGGAACCCATTGTCCCTAGAGCATACAGAGAACCCACTATCCTATTTCAGCGTGTAGAAACCCCATTGTCCTCTTGAGTCCTAGAGAACTCAATGTCTTCATAGAGCATTAGAAAACCCAATATCCTCCTAGAGTATTGGAAAACCCATTATCCTCCCGGTCCTCGGAGAATGTACTCATCCTCAAGGGTCATCAGAGAATCAACTGATCCTCCCAGGTCATCAGAGAACCACTCTTGTTCTCTCAAGACAATAGAGAAACCACTTATCTCAAGGAACCACACTTGTCCCAATAGCCCTCACACATAAAACAACCGCGGACTACTTTGCTTCCTCGGATTCTTATCCTCAGAATCTCATCTAAGTCTTAAAACTCCCAATAAGACTCCTCCTAAACAATTTTAGAACACCACTTGTTCAATTTATGTCTAGTATCCATGACAACTCAAGTCAAAATTAATAAAAATATTCTCTTAATTTTTATAATCACCAAAATAATGCATAATCGTTTTGGCAATCCAGCCACAAGCACACCTTAGCAAATCCACTAATTCCCAAAAACGTGAACATTATCACCAAGACGCCTAGTAAGCCCTCATATTTCCAAGGATGCTGACATCGACTACTCATCTACCGCTAGTGATCGCTATCCGCAGAACATCGAATACCACATAATAATCACACGCTCATCACATGTTGGCTAACAAATCCACATGACAACCATCGTTCATCCCACTTTGGCTATCAAATCCACATGATAACCACACGTTCACCACAAATTGGTCATTGAATACCACACAACGACCCGCTATCACTACACGATTATTAACCGTTCACCAAGTAACATCGCAGTCTCACTCTTAGACTCGATCTTACTCAACCTTTCAAATCCAAGTACTTGCGTGAAGTTTCTTAATCATCAATAAGTCTTTGGTGAGAACTCTCATTCCCCAATCTCTTGTTATATTTGATCTCAACTCTTAAACCACACATCGCCTCGATTTTTCTACTAGACCAACGAATATTATCCGATAAACGAACGACTTCTCACTAAGTCTAATTCTCACCAGAATCCACCTGATCAAGTTTGATATCCCACACTGATTATTCCCTTACTCCATTGTAGTTTAATCATCATGAAAACTTTTCATTAGTTTTCAATAATCTAATTCTCGTTCCTTTGAAAATTCTCATAGCATCATATTTTACATGTTTTTATGCACTAGAATAAGTTAGCTTTGGCTTTTATAACTAACATTTAGTGTAGAATTAGTGTTTTTGCATGTGGTTATATGTTTTTAGGTACTTCGAGGTAAATATGAGTAGTAGAGATGTTTTTGGAGCTTACTGAAGCCTACAGGAAGACTGGTGATATCGTCTAGATCGTGCACATTCGGAGAAGGATTTCACAGAATCCGAAGAAAGTAGAATTGACCCTAATATCGACCTGTAGGGGTCGATATTGAGTCAAAAGATTTTCCAGAGAGAATTCCCGAAGGATACATCGACCAGTCAAGCCAGCGAGCTAGAATCAACCCTAGCGTCGACCCATCAAGGTCGATGCTGATCTCCAAGAAAGCTGGAAAATTTCCTACGTGGCAAGATATGACTGAGCACCTTGTCATTTCAAGTTCTAAGCCTCCAGAAACAAGATAAAGACGAAATGGATGGTTCCAGAAAACCCTAATACTATATAATCACTTGTAATCTCACTAGAGAAAAAAAAAATACACACACACACAAATAGATCTTTGTAGCTGTCATATTCAAATCTAATAAAAGTTCTTCTTCTATAGGTCAATTCATGTTCTTATTCTTTTCATATTACTTTGATTACTGTTTAGATTAGTTTACTTTTCAGTCTTGTTTATTATTTTATAAATCAGATCTTGCCTCGGTAACCCACAAGAGACAAGAGTCTAGATCCTTTAGACCACATGGGGTGGTGGTCAATGATGGGATTTATGTTTTAGAATTCATTGATGTACTTAACCGATCTAGCTACTTTAGTATGTACTTTAATGCTGAATATTCTCTCATGGGAGAGACTTAAGAGCACAACTGAATCCAGTAGGTGTCATTGTCTATTTAGAAGTGTTTGATGCCACGAGATTGGATTAAACCTTCAGATCTCCATACTAGAGAGTCATGGCTAGTGTCGAATTTGTTGTTTGATGGAATTAATTATAGATCTGGCTTTAGCCAAGTTAGATTGAATATTTTTAGGAGTATTTCGCCACGAGAGTGGGTTATACTTTAGAAACAAATGTATCTCTCACTTTGTGTTCTTGAGGCGAGAGTTTAATGACACTTAGTATTCGATGATGGGATTATGTGAAATGCATATCTAGTTTACCACGAGACTGGATCTGGATATAGAGTCTAGCATACCACGAGAGTAGACTAGCAAATTATGGAGGATCACTAGAATGACAAATACAAATCATTTAGAGAAAATATGAATTCTAGACTAAGGTTTCCTGATTTAGACTATCACCCATATTTTGTACATAGTTAGTTTATTATTGTTGTTTACTTCATGCAATTTAATTATGTTTAAATTTAGTTTAGATTTATTTGTTTTCTTAGTTTAGAAGTCAATTTACTTTATTTCCTGTTTATTTATTTTCATAATCATTTTAAATTAGGAATCAGCTGTACTCTATTTTATTTTCACCTAGATTAGATCTCCATTTGCATTCTCTATGTAGTTATTCTATTTCTCTGTGGATCGATCCTGTATTACTACAATTGCATTTAACTGTGCACTTGCGGTTTTAAGGGTTAAACTCTCGAGATTAATTTCTTGGGTGAAACCTGTGAAGAGACATAAAAACCTCCCATCAAGTTTTTGGCGTCGCTGCCGGGGAAATATGCAATAGCCATAGAGTTTAAATGTAGATCTGAGACTCGGTGTTCATTTTTTTACTAACTTGTTTTTATTTTCGAATTTCATGTGCATGCATTTGAGAAGTTATAGGAAGACTCCACCATCTAAGCAAATTCGCGACATCAGAGAAATCGAAAGACAAGTTAGGAAGGAAAAGAAAAGGAGACAAGAAATGGAGCAGCAACGAATTGATCTACCTGCTGAAAACATTGAGGGCATTTCACGAGTTGACAATGCTGCTCAAGCTGAAGGTGATGCACGCCAACCAAGAGTCGCCCCGACTATTGGTACCATTGATGATCCTACTTCTGTGGCTCAAAGATCTGGGATTCTCGCCCCACCAGCTGCGAACAACAACTATGAAATCAAGTCAGGCTTGATTACTATGGTGCAAGACAACAAATTTCATGGATTGCCTATGGAGAATCTAATTGATCATCTGGAACAATTCAATAAGCTATGTGGTATAATGAAGATTAACGGAGTTTCAGAAGACACTCTGAAATTACGTTTATTTCCATTCTCGTTGGGAGATAAAGCACAACAATGGGAGAAGGTTCTACCACCTGGGTTAATCCTAACATGGGGGCAATGCAAGAAGATATTCCTTGCGAAGTACTTCTCAAGTTCTCGGACTGTTCGACTTCGTAATGGGATATCGAGCTATGTGCAAAAAGGTTCAGAAAGCTTTGGAGAAACATGGGAGCGCTTCAAAGGGTATCTATCTCAATGCCCACACCATGGATTTAGTAAAGAGTCGTCGATGAGCACTTTTTACAGAGGACTCTTGCCCAAATATCGCAAGCTACTTGATATTGCATGCAACGGTAATTTCTTGGGGCAAGATGCTGAGCATAGAATAATTTTAGTAGAGAACATGGCACAAAGCAACACTAACTATAGAGGAGACTATGATCATCGAGATCGTAGTATAACTGATGATGGAGGTGATAAGATGAGGATTGACATGAGAGCATTAAATGACAAGTTGGACAAGGTACTACAAGTGACAAGGAGATATGTTTACTTTGTTGATGAGTTGGATGTTGCAAGGGCACAAGCTGACGAGGAGGTAATAGAAGAGAACGAGTGTGAGGTGAACTTTGTCGGTAACTTTCGACAATGTGGTTTCAATCCTGACTACCGGAACCACCCTAATCTCTCATACCGGAGCAACAATGTGGAGAATCCACAAGATCAGACGTACCCACCCATGAAGGAACCAACCCCTTCATTCAAACAAGGAGGTTCAGAGCAAACACTCAATTCAACAAACCATCTTACGCACCACAACCGTACCAAAGACAAGGAGGAACAAATCTACAACCAAAAGAGGAGAAGTACGAAGGAATGTTTCGAAGCATTCTCGAAGGGCAAACAAAAGCTTCAGTGGAGATCTCTGAAGGCTTCTGGAATGTACACAGAAGATGTAACAAACTCATCAGCAAGTTCGACGGACTCGCTTCCCGCATCAATGTGTTAAAAACACAAACAGCCCAACTTGTTTCGCCCTCACAAAGACTGCACGGTATGCTCCCTGGAAAACCTGAGATGAACCCTAAGGAGTATGTGAAAATCATCACATTGAAGAGCATCATCAGGACAGGAGAAGAGTCAACCAAACAGAAAAATCAAACCTGTAAATCGGCCAATCAGGATCGATATTACTGACCCGAAATTTTTAGAGCAAAATTTTGGACAGGCATATCGACCAGTCAGGGTCGATTCTTAGCCCATCGGTCATTCACATCGGCTTGTCATCGTCGATTCACGTACAGACATCTCATCGATATAACCTGACCGATATTGCTGCTACCTCGAGCACTGGACCTCCCCATCAACCCTCAACGATGGATGGTCGTAGTATCAGGCGTAAATATCGGCCAATCATGATCGACCCTCTTTCTGAAGACATCGAGAACACTACCTTGACAACATATCGACGGTACAATCATGTATAAGGAAGCGACGGACCTGACAATGAGATTATAAGGAGCCGTAACTCGATCACAAAACAACGAAGGACAAAATTCATTGATCCGATCAACAAGAAACGTTTCGAAGAGCTAGTCAAGAGCATCCCTGAGCCATTCTCTTTTAAAGACGCTTGGAAAAAGTACTCTCTACAAAAGTATTTTGTGGGAACGGATGAGATGATAATGATGCTGAGAAGCTATTCAGAGGGGCTCGATCCTCAACGAACCGTCATCCTAGTCATCCTTTACCACCTACAAGGAGCATTGATGTAGCATGGTTCTTCAAGAAGATCAACGCGGAAAAGGTCCGCATGTTCAGACGACTTGTTCGATCACTATCGAGGGATTACACATTCGAAGAAGCTCTTTTCAAATACAACATCGATCTATACTTCACTGATACTAAGGAGACTATCAAGAAAATCAAAGAGCTCTACATGGACACATGACTCAATTGACCAATCACAACGGTCTTCAAAAGAGCTGACTCTGGGCAATACAAGGTAACATGCTCTATACTTGGTCGTACTTTCAATGACGCTTTATATGATTCAGGAGCCAGCATAAACGTCATGTCCATGGAACGAGCTAAGATGTTGGGAATCCACGAGCTTACAAGGTCAAATGTCCGGATCAGCCTCGCTAATACTGATGTGATGCACTCATACGGAGTTACTAAGAATGTGATCATCTGGATTGCAAAGTGTCGCATTCCCACAAACTTCCATATAGTGGACATAAGGGGAGATGATCACACTCAACTCATCCTTGGTAGATCGTTCTTAGCAACAATTGCCTCGGTCATCGATTGGCCAAAGCAGAGAATCTCATTCAGATATGTGAATAGAGATGTGTTCTACGAAGCAACGCCAACAGAAGGCACTTCACGATTACACTAAAGAAGAGAATCTCTTGGTAAAGAAATCACTAATGATACATACACTCCTGCTGGAGAAGATCAATTCACCATACCAACTCCAACGAGAACGATTCAAGGAATCTTCGCGCAACAGTTTAGCCATCATCTCCACAGTCATCTGACCATTCCATGAGGTCGTCGAGCTCACGACGTTAAGTAAGCACTTTACCTTCGTACTTACATTTATCTTTTAAAATTTTTCGTTTTTTTTTATTCTCTAGGTTTTGTTTTTTTCTACCTTCTTTCGTTTTTGTTTCTTGTTTTCCAGGTGTTCTTCACCATATATATAAAATAAAATAAAATAATAAATAAAAAATAAAAAATAAAAAAATATTCAAGACTTGTCATGTGGGAGCTGCAACCCACATTTCGATAAGAGAATCACTGTAAGTTTTTCTCTTGTTTTTTCTCTTATTTTTTTCTCTCTTTACGGTTTTATATCACAACGAAGACGTTGTGAAATAAGTGTGTGGGGGAGTCTTGCGATCAATGGAGGTAATTATTTTCCTTGACATCTTTTGATGTAAGTTTTAATTTTAAAAAAAATTACTATTATATATCTTTACATTTGGATATGAATATTACTTTTAGTTAAGGAAACATGTTTCATACAATTTTTAAAAATCAACATATTAGATCTTATTTTCTCTATTGAACTACTTCAATTGGAATCATAGTTGGCAATTTGTCATCTTTTCATATACTATATTACAAATTAATACATTGCAAACACATATAGTAGAATAACATTATTTTCAACACTTCATTAGAAAACAAACAAGCTACAATTCCTTGATCATAACAAACATTGCAATCATATTTTTGCTAACAAATTAATTACAGAAAAAAAAACTCATTAATTATGCATTGAAAGATTATAAGTACCTTTAAAAAGCTACAATTCCTTGATCATAACAAGTAACTAAGTGTCTTTCACTAATTTCATTATTGTTACTAGCAAAATTATAATTTTCATATTAAAACTAAAGGAAAGGCACTTTATCTATTTAAAAAAAAAAGGAAAAGCTATAATCTCTCATTTTTTGTCAATAAAAACTAGTTGACTGTGATTTTAGAAACGTCAACTTTTGGTAATATTGTTACTGTTACCACGACGAGTAATTTTTTTCTTCTCCTCTTACTTATTTTTGGTCAATATAAAATGAAGTCAACAAACCTCACACCACTTTTAAATACGCAATAAATAGCTTTAAATGTTTTTGACTAATAATTTTTTTCTTCCTTTTCACTGGTAGTAGTCATACCCTAATGATTGTGTTTAAATTGTACTACATAATCTTGTTGATTTAGATTTTATTTTTAAACAAAATTATAAAAATATATGCACCAGTGTTGATAATTACAAAATTCACTTGAACAAAAAAATTTTAAAAAAAAAAGTTCCAAACCTGGAAATAAACTTTCCTTGGCACAATATTTTATTTTCTTACCCAAAATTACCATTAAATTAAATATTTGAGTTTTTTAAGTTTCCTAAATCTGATATTTAAAATGTTTACGCAGTTGCCATTATTTCCTACACGCACATTCACTCTCATCTATAATATGTGGTCCCTCTAAGCTTATTTCGTATTCTCTATCTCTCTCGAATCCCAGTTGATAAAACAATATCTATCGTACGAAACAAAAAAAAAATGCAATTCATGAAACCAGATCATGAATTTCAATGTTTTCCATGCGGGCAAATCTTTCTAACCCATCGAGAACTCTTCTCACATCTCGAATCATTTCATGCTAGTGAAATAGATGCTGCTTTCACCATTTCAATGAAACAACATTCCATGTCCTTTCTCTGTACCAATCTCAACTTAAACCCTGACTTTTGCCAAGCTACAATCTTTGAAAACAATTATCATTATTATTTTAATAAACAAACGATGAAGTTTCAAAACGCGTTTTACCATGTGGCTGCTGCGACTGAGACGCCAAATTTCCAGTTGGTGCCCATGACCAATAACAAGAATGCCACTTTTATTAGTGGACGTCTCATGCAACCGCAACTGGAATCGCAACCACTTCAATTGCAACCTCAACCTCAGCCTCAGCCGAAGACTGCGGAGGGTGAGATGTCACTGAAGGAAGAAGTTTGCATTTTGCCGCTCATTGATCAATTGGAGCAAGTGGGCCCGGAGACTATTGTCATTGAAGACGACGAAGAGGATTCCATGGATCTTGATTTAAAGCTTTGAACAATTAATTTTGTTCTCTCTCTTTCCCGTGATCATGAATAAGAAAAACTATTAAAACAAAATAGGGTTTCAAGACGAGTATTTCTTATAGATCTTATTTTCGAATCGGTTTATCTAATTTATGTAATGTTTATCTTTGAATTAATATATATTTCGGTGCTTTTAAGTTCAAAATAAATTTAAAATTTCGCAATGATTGTTTTTCTGAGATTTTTTGTGGCATAAATTTGTAATATGAAATATTATGTGTAATCGTTATGAAATATTATATAATAAGAGTTTTTTTTGGTGTGGAAGCCCTTTGCCCAGTGATAAAGGGTTTAAATGCTGCTACACCAAGTCTGGGGTTTGAGTTCTAGATAGCAGAATTTCTTGAAGATTATTGATGCAAAGCGTATCGAAAGTTCTAGAATAGTGCATGCAAGGCTATACGTCTTGGTCTTATGTGTTGCGGAGAGAGCATGTTCATCAGATTTCGTACATGCAGAACAAAACACTATAACAAAATGTCTAAGAAACTGTGGTATGATGCATCAAAAACCGAGAAAATTCTAGACATGGACTTAACTTGGTCAAAAATCCAAAATGGTGTAGCTAGTGGTGGAATTATTATCTGTAAATCTCTGTAAATCATCTGTAAGTATCTGTAAATCTTATTTAAATCTCTGTAAATCTCTATAAATCTTTTATAAGTCTCTGTAAATATTTTTTTAGTCTTTGTAAATCTCTGTAAGTCTCTGTAGATCTTTGTAAATCTTTTGTAAGTCTTTGTAAATATTCTGTAAAACTTCTGTAAGTGTCTATAAAACTTCTGTAAGTCTCTGTAAAACTTCTGTAAGTCTCTGTAAATCTCTGTAATTATTTGGAAAGACTTTGTAAGTCTCATGTAATATTCTGTAAATCTCTATATTTAAATTGTGACTTGTTTTAGCATATATTTTTCAATATTTTTAAGCATACACCGTCAAAAATATGTCGGTTCTAAGAATATAGTGACGAATTTTCAATGGCTTTTATATTTAAATAACAAATATTTATTAAATTAAAAACCGTCGAAAATTTGTCAGAAACAGAATGAAACCCTAGCATCTTCGATATTATGTTGATAATATAGAGTTTTGACAGATTCTTGACGACAATGAAAAATATACCGCCCAAATTTCCATCCACGTGGAAAACTTTTCGACAGATTTTCGACGGATCTAGGGTTCTTTCAGATTTAGACGGCTTTTCGATGGTATTGTCCGTCAGTCACTATTAATAACCCATCAGTTTGTCTTCTTCGAGAACGCCGTTCGGAAAAAAAAAACTCCAAAATCGCCGATTCATCGTTTCTCGCCGACTGTGCCGCCGTTTGCTATTTTTTATGACATTTTGTCCAAAAATCTGTAAAGACTCTAAATACGACAAATACTTGAAAAACCTTTAGGAAACACTAATATCATTTAAAATCCTTATTAAAAACCTATTCAAAGCAGTGCAAAAATGGATAAAAATACGATTTTATCATAACGGAGAAGACAACAATCGGAGAGGAAGTGCAGAGATTCTAACTTATTTTAAGGAGCTGGGTTTAGATGGATAGTTACATGCATCCCTCCTATGCGGGATAATATAGATGAGGTTCTTTATCCAAAAGATAACTCGAAGTCTAGTTTTTTGGAGGTGGGTGAGTCTGGTGCAGGAACTCTGGTATCGACTGATACCCTTCACAGGAGGAAACACGAAGATCGTTGGAGCCAATATCGATTGATGCCACCCTTGTTATCAACTGATACCTCCCCGTCGCAGGAGCAAATATATTTTAATTAAATTTTTATTTTATTTTATTTTCTTTATCATAGTAATTTTTATTGGTTTCCCTTTTTGCAATAAGGTTTTGTTTAGTTTTTTGTTTTGATATTAAAACAACTTTAGCTGTAACCTAGAAGGCCAATCTCTTTATTCTAATCAATCAAAGGTGAAAGTTATTCTCTTTGGGTGCATTCCAAACTCTTTTCTCGTGGATTCCAGAGTTTTATCTATCAAGTTCGTTGCTTGCGAACTTGATTCTATGTAGGTCTAGAAAAAACTTTGTTTTACCTAGGGTTTTTCGACTGCATCATTTTAAAGTCATTTAAGCAACATTTTAGGATTAACAAGGGCCTTAGAATGAGACGAGACATGAA
This sequence comes from Boechera divaricarpa, assembly GCA_026770425.1. Taxonomy (NCBI): domain Eukaryota; kingdom Viridiplantae; phylum Streptophyta; class Magnoliopsida; order Brassicales; family Brassicaceae; genus Boechera; species Boechera divaricarpa. The sequence goes on along the minus strand of CM049188.1, from coordinate 6,849,983 downwards.
ACTTTGTGAAGTGCATAAAATTTTTGATGCATATACAATGCAACCTACATGAAACTAGACTAAGGTCTAAGAAAAATATTTTACAAAACATGAAAGTTAAAATTCTTGTTTTTGTTGGTTTTTTTTCTTTTTGTTTTGTTTTTAATAAGCATTAAAACATGTACAATGCAAGACTCAAATTAAAGATGGCAAAAAATAAATAAGACATGGATAAAAAAAAAGTTAAGTTAATTACCTTGGTGTAATTAGCGCGGTTGCATTTGGTTTCATGCTCTGTTTTTTCAGTTTGTGAAATGCTAATTCGTCCTCTGTTTCTTAATAAAATATTCTTTTGAGGTAAAAAAAAAAAAACAAAGAGCTTTATTGGTTGTGGCTTTGAAATCTTTCTACAACCATATTTGGATCCAAATCTCCAAATTCAAAGCAATCATGCTTTACATATATTTTTTAAAGGTAAAACCACTTTTATTTTTGTTTGCATTCTTTGGCTGTAGAAAGGTAAAAACCTAAAGTCATAAATTTTGGTATTTCGAAAATTATGAAAGTTTGGCTCTACAACCTAATTATTATGGAAAGTTGGTTCTACAGGCTAAATTCTAAAATTACAGCAAAAAAAATTCACAGATCAAATTGTACAAATAAAATCCCAAATCTACATCCACAGCCAATCGGGCCTCTTCCAATCTCAGTGTTTAGTGTTTAGTGTTTTCGTAAGTTTTCAAGTTCAAAATCTCATCTATCTTTTTCTCCGTTTCCATATATTATACTCTAGGAAGTGGAGGAGAACCACTGTGAGCCGCCTAGAACCACCGTGAAAGGAAATTTGTAAAACCTTTACGATTTGCTCAAGAGGTGAATTCCAACTTCAAAACACATTGGTCAACAGCGGTCAACAGCCAGATCAACGTCGTTGACTATGTTCCAGTGAGTTTTCTGGACCTTCATGTCTTCTGATCCATATTCAACCTATAACTTGGATTTTACGATACGGGTTTAGAAATGTCCAAGTCAAACTTGCATGCGTTTATGTTCAAAGTGTGAGTGAAAAAAAACTTTATATTTTATGTTTAATTGGCCTTATGTTCCTGTTTACTGTGTTGCGGTCGATTTGAACACAGTTCTATCCATCGTGGGTTGATCAGCCGAATATCCCGAAATACTTGCTGAAGTGATCAGTTGATGATGATCCTTACCGAATCGGAAAACAAAATCTGTGAAATACGAACATTACATTTCCAACATATCTCAAGGGACTGGCACATTGCATTTCTTTTCAATACATGAATCAATAATCAATTCTGACATGTCCTGATAGTTATAAAAAATGAATGAAAAAGATCAGAGATGGAGCAAGGCAATGGTCTTATTACTACAAGATAGATGAAGTTTTTGACTCCTTTGGTTCCTCGAAACATGTCTCCAAGAGGCTTCTTCCGTTAAGATATCGCAGACAGTGAAGAAACCTAATACCTGCCCAAAGATCTTGAACATCTCAACTCCCATTAGTATGTTCTGGTCTGAGACATATGTGGCGTTCCAATCCATTGGTGCATCCGGGTGTACTGAAACCTCGGTCCATGTGAGGTACACAATATCCAACTCCCACAGCTTTCTCACCGCTTTGTTTCTCCTCCCAATTTGTCCATCTCCTTCATCGCACCATGAAACAGAGAGCATGAACAACCGATGGTTGCAAGAGACGAGTTTAGGGTAGAACTCATGAACCCGAGGAGGGATTGGGGATGTTTGGATCGCAATCCAGAAGCCTCTCTCTATGTCATACCCAGATAGCTTATCATTCTCAGAATAAGCGTAGAAGATTCCATTGCATATGATCCCACAACATACAACCCCGAAACCCATCGGGAGTCTCTGGATTTCTGACCATGTGTTTGTTGCTGAGTCGTATATTTCACCTGAATCCAGTGGCTCATCAAACAATCCAGTGCCTCCGATGGAAATGAGCACAAATCTCTTGGAGCTGTTTCGGTTTAGCCGATCAAGCTTTTGTCTTGCTAATCTGAGGGATTTAGTTCCGTTTTGATCAGCTGAGATTCTGTGCTGTCGTCTTACGGATAGCCTGTGAGGGTCTTCATAAACTTCTGATACTCCGTCAACTCTGGACAGGTGAAAGCGTTTATCTTGGCGATTCTGTTGGGTCTGTATGGTCAAGACCTCTGAAGTAACTTCAGAGGCACTAACAATGGGAAGTGATCTAGCATGTCTCATAGATGCAATTTTACGCCATGATTTGGTTGAAGGACTGAATACCAAGATCCCTCTGTGGGACTTGAAAGAGTTTCTGTCCACAGAACGACCTCCAATTATATAAATCTCCTCATGGATGCTCGTCACTGAGTACATAAACCGCCCTTTAAGTAGATCAGAGTCAATCCTATGCCATTTGTCTTGAGAAACATCATACCCATGAATTTCACCAGAGGAACAGCCATCTTTATGAGCAGCAAACAGAAACAACCATGGGGTTTGAAAGGAACCTTCTCGTCTCAGCTGAAGGAACCGCTGGGTGGTGGCCATGGATCGCCATTTCTTGCAAACAAGATGTGCATTCATTAGGCTGGTTAAAGGAAGCCTCATCAAGCACATTTCCAGAATATCGTCGGGAAGGAATATGTTCTTGCGGTTATCCTGGGCCGAGTCCACTAGATATTTTCTATTATTCTTCTTCCAGAACCTCTCTTTTACCCCATAAGAAAAACAATCTAACCTAGTTTCTTCAGTGCCACAAATGGTCATCAATCCCTTACCCTCCTCACTAACACTGGACCATCTCTTATTGCTAGGATCCTCAAAATCCTCACCCGTATCAGCAACTCTGCAACCAACACTGATGCTTAGACAATTCACCGCTCCCCTTGCATCCACTTCATCTTCCACCACCTCAGATTTATGAATCTTTTTCTTCAACTTCTGGCTAACACTTTTCAAGAGCCGTCGCTTCGACACGGTTAAAACCTCCAGATCCTGCCGGATAGACTCCTCTCCCAATGGTTTCTCAGAAATCATCATGCGTCATCTAGCAACTTCACAAGTCAAAACACATCCACCATACAAGAGATCATCTATATTTCCCCAGATTGTAGGCTTAAATATCTATAATCCAAAAGCAACCAGCAAAGATCACAATTACGATCCATGAAAATCAAATGACCAAAATGTAAATAAGGGAAGCATTCGTATCAGATCGATCATCCACATTTGTAACGAGATTCAACTATTCTACCCAACTACTCGATTAGAGAGATTAAACGTGTAAAAGCAAACCCTAAACTCCAATATTCCGACCAGCTCAAGAAACTACAAAGCTAACTTTGAGAATCAAACTACAAGACGCTTCTGAAATTTCTCTAATTTTCCCCAGAAAGTAACCATACAGATTTGGACCAAATTCAGCACAAATCGATGAAAGATTTCACTTACATTGATCAAACTCAGAAAATTCGAAGCGAGATGCATCAATCTACAGAGTTATTTCTCCAAATCCAAAGCATCTTCCCCAGAAAATGACCGAAGAAGAGGAAATAATTGAGACTAAAGATTGACGCACCGATTTGCCCTTTCCCTTTTCATATTATTTTAAAATAAAATCATGCTGCAGAGAGGGATGGGGAAAAGCTACTAAAAAAATTAGACTCAGATTAAATTATTGGTTTTTTAATAAATAAAAAGAAAAAAATTAATGATCTCTCACTCGTCCTAAGTCTTCTACGGATGCTTTGGTCACAAGAGTTACTGGTTTCTTAGGCGTTGGCAAACAGGAATTCGAAACCAAAATCTTGCTGGACGGAAATTTTGGGAATGGAAAAATATATCCCATTTATGTACCATTTGAAATTCAGGATGGGAACGGGATAAGACGGGATAGAACATATCGGAAACGGGAATTCCCAAAAAAATGATCTTAAATAATATGATATGTTATAATTTAAAACATATTCCATAAAAATAATAAACCATGATCCAAACAAAGATAAGCTAAAACATAATGTAAACTACGATAAATGATTAAAATAAAATCCAGCAACAATTTTTTTTCAAAAAACGATCAACCAATTTTTTCGTATGATTTTTCACTCTTCTGTTGGATTCACTTACAAATAATTGTCTATTCAGTTCTATACAAAAAAAAACAAAAAAAAGTAGTTAATAGTTACTATCAATAATATGCTAATTTTATAAAAAAAAGTATCAAAAACTATTTTTTATTTAAATTATATTCATATCTAAAATTTATGTGTATTTAATTATAATATATGTATATGTAATTACGTATAATTAAAATGATAAATATATAAAAAATACATTATTTTTTGTTTGTCCCAAATGGGACTTCGGAAAATCCTGTTCCCGTCCTATCTCGTCCCGTTTCCAATCGAAAATTGAAAACTTGTCCCATCTAAGAATGCATTCCCATACGGAACAGAAATTTTGGAACAGGTACCGGACTGAACGGAACGAAAATTATGTCCACCCCTTTCCTCTCTGTATTTTGTTTTTTTTCATGTTGTACCATCAAACTGGTAACACCACTTGTGGACCAAGACAAACATCGTATTAAACTTTTAAGTATTAATTAATGGAAGTATGTTTAAGGCGAAAAAATAAATAAAAGGTTTTCCGCGCACCTTATTCCACCTTCAAAAAACGTTACTAAGTGGCTCTTCCACGGATTAAAGCGGGGTGACCAATTTTCTTTTCATCAAAGCTTTCGTGTTTATCGAAAGCTCTATTGATAGAAACATTCTAGCCAATTTTAAAAGTTTAGTTCCCTGTTAAAAAGCTGGCTGAATATTTCGTCCAAAATTTTCAACAGTAATAAAAATTTGATTTTCGCACCCGCGGTAGCAGAGGGAACGGTTAGGTGACCCACAAAAAGTATTAATAAATAAATAAAAGAAAAAAAAAATGATAAATGGTAATTAGCTAATAGATGACTAAAAAAGTGTATTATTTGAAATATGTTTTGTTAAAATGACAAATTTAATGTTCTTCAATCACAGATTTAAAAAGTCTTTTAAAATTCAGTTATATTGAAATTAGTGATTTTAAAAAGTACTTTCAAATCCACTGTTATTAAAAATATTTTAATGACTTTTTAGAGAGATTTTTTAGTCAAAATTACAAAGATATATTCCATTGTCTTTAGTGAAATTTGAAAGGATTTTAAAATGAATTATCGTAATTCATCCAAAATCATTAAAATCATATAAAATGTCTAATACTACGTATCTGTATTAATTCCATCTTTCTCATTAGCTCACATACTCATTTAAATTTTGGAAGCGAAATAAAAAGCAAAGAAAACAATTACATTCGAACGCAAACAAAAACAAAGAAAACAAAAACAAAAATGAAATAGTCATGTTTACATGTGGGGTTGATCAAAATTCATGTCTAATTGCATTTTACATAACCTTTTCTTTTGATTTAGATGTGGGGTTGATCAAAATCCATGTCTTCATACCATCCCACAACTATAAAATTATAAACTACTTGCAAAATAATCACGAAATAGCCTAGCCCAACTGATACAGTCTATAAGGTATAAAAGATGTAGACACTGTTTTGTTGGAGCAAAAGGTGGTTAAAGATGTAGAGACTGTTTTGTTGGAGCAAAGGGTGGTTAAAGCTTAGTGATTAAAAAATGAGTAAAGGTTTACCGGAACGAACCAACAATCAGTCGACCTTGCATTTACAGACGCAAGCTTTTATGGTCAGTACAACTCCAATGACCAATCCTAATAATGCCATTGCCATGACTGTTGAATCCAACCAAACAATGTATATGTCAGTACTCTGCAACATTCTTTCATCCGAACCAGAGTAATATTAGCAGCGAGGAAGAATGACATACCAGCAATGGTGAAGTAGATGAGAACTGCCAATCGGTATCTGGTAGTTCCTGGTAAATCAACTTCGAGAGTGCAATATCGTTGGGACTTTCCCTTTGTGGTTTGATCTGTCAAGGAATTTGACCCTCGTGGTTGTAGTTCGGATAGCGAAACATTTGTACCTAGTACTATGTGTCCGTTAACATCTCTGATCTCGAGCCTTATGGTAACCGGATTTGCATTCCAATCTATCGATATTGCTCCAAAATTTTGTTGCCCTGCAAGTAATTTTAAGATATTGTGACTAATATAATCCTCCAAGGGAGTGCCATTGCTGCTCTGTTATATTAACGAGATGATAATGTGCAATGTTTCTATTTGTTATTAGTCAAACATAAATCGATTGGATAGATGATAATAACCAATCCATGAAAACTCTATTCTTGTTCCAATTCACCCAAACCAGAAACTTAATTAAATGAGAGACTCTCAACTCTCTACCAAATGCCCAACTAACCCCAAAATTTCCACACCGTTCAACAATCTGCAAAGACAACCTTATAAAACCAGGCCTCGCTGGCTGCTTTCAAACCAACTTACAACAGCTACAATCTGCTATATTCAGTCCTAGGCTAGTTATAATAGACCTATAGCTAAGATTTCAGCAGCTTTCCTTTTGGAGTAGACTCACTGTGTCTTGGCTTATCAATAGATCTTTTGGAAAGTTAAAAAGACATGGATAGCAATTTATAATGCTTAGTTCTATCCACAGTGTATGAGAAAAATCATACAAGAAATCAGTTGAGAATAATACCGTATGTGCATGATTTGTATTTGCAGCTTTCATTGATAACTCTCATCGTGCTTGGTGTATACCAAAAAAGAAGCCTAACGATGGAGCGCAAGGGGTGAGGGAAAACTTTCTCAACAGATTGTACTAGACCACTGGAGGTGACATCATATAATGGGTACCCAACAGAACAATCGTATCTCGTGATTTCTCCAAAATGTACATCTCCACTGATGAATATAACTCCATTTCTCTGTAATGTTAAAGCAGCGGAGAATTAGGGCGGACGAGGAAAGAAGAAAACTGACAGTTGGAAACATTACTGTCAACAATCCCATACCTTAGTGTCTGATATCAGTTGAAAAAGACGTTTTCTTTCCTTTGGAAAACGGCCCCATGATTCCATATAAAAGAGAGGTCCAGTGGTAGCAGAAAGATTTGATATCACCTGGCCAAGTCAAGAAACCCTTTTAATGGATGAGCAATTCTAGATGGAATAAGACACTCAGCTTCATCAAGTTTAAGTCTATGGCCAACAGACACAAATGTCTAATCTAATACTTTGCCGTGACAGTGAGTGACAATAAATAAAACTGGGTTTTCGATTGATAGAAAATAAGTTACAGAATACCTGAACGGACGATCCTATGATAGTGATTTCGCTCCGCGGGCCTCTCAATTCTTTTTCGAGCCATCCCCACTGCGCATCACCCAAAATACTCCCGTCACTTCGCAAAGGGTCTCTATGATATCTGGTATCTAAAACTATAACCTGCAGGAGATACAAAACTCCGATAAATCACATATAAGCTCTTCATTCTAAACTTTACAAAACTACCAAAGAAGACAACAACCGTATCGGAGTTTCTGCTGATACCTTCACTTTCCGATTAGGTGGACCATAAGTATAAGAAGCATAAACTCCAGCTTGCTTTCTCCTGGGATAACATCAGACACAGGGCTTAAGCTCATAAACAAGGAAGAGAGTTGATATGAAAATAGAGAAAGTAGCTGACCGTGGGCTATCAAGAGGCTCATCGAGAAAATCAAGCATGAGTTTTTGGTTCGAGACTTTACGATCAAACTCTTTTCCAGCATCATTCAATCCGTAATCATGATCATCCCAAGTGCCAATAACCTTGGCATTTCTCTGAAGATGAGAATAGCCAGGATTAGCCTTGGCTTTGGCATATCTTAATTTCATTTCTTCCTCTGAAGAAGGCACAAACCTTGGTGTATTCCTCCATGGCCCAAAGGTTCTCTCTTTTCCAATGACTTTAAGAGGTCTTCTGATATCTCCATAAATGTTATCACCCAACCAAATGAACAGTTGCGGATCAAACTTGTTTATCGCATCCCATATTGGCTAAAGTATCAAAAACCATTATCAAAAAATTAGAATCTTACACACCAGCCAAAACGCAACAGTCCTAAAACACGAAATTTGAAAACACACCATAATCAAAACGCAACAGCCAAACCACACCATAATCAAATTCGAACCTCACTTACACACACCAGCAAAACACAGCAGTCCTAAAACACGAATATTGCGAATCCACGGCGAAGTAGGAATTGTGCGATTCATTTACCTGTGGAGCGCTTTGATTAGCACATGATCCGAAAGCGATACGAGTGATTGGAGACTCTTCTGCTGCAATCGCGGTCGTAAAGAGCAACGAAAACAACCAGAAGGAGAGGTGCTTCATGACGATTTGTTCGGAATTGGGAATTAGAAGAGGGAACCCTAGAAAGCAACCATGGAAAGAGGAATAAATCTTCAAGGTTTCATTGAGATCCACAAGTTTTGTGACTCGGCGCGGATTCGTTTCCGGCGATTTCCAGTTACCGTTTGTTCCAGTTACTTTTTGAGTTTTTTCCGATGAATTTTCTATCTTCTGGTGATGTAACTATTCTTTATGGTACAAGGCATTTGGTATTCGGGTTCTGGATACTTCGGAATGAGAAATTTATTAAGATTTATTCGGATATTTTAATATTTCAGTTCGCTTTGAAATATTTTTGTTTCAAATCTGGGTAATCGAAATATTGAAAATTTGGTTAAATTTTGACAAATATAATTAAGAACTTTAGGATATTTAGGTTATTTTGAGTATTTTGGTCTAAAAATAACTGGTATGTTCGAGTTTTAATTGTAATCCTGAGTAACTGGGTTATATCAAATCTAATTATAATTAATATTTTATGTAAGATTATATTTCGGGTATCCATTCGGTTTTTGGTTTGGTTTAGATTCGGTTTCGATTTTTCGGGTATAGAAGTTTAGGATCCGTTCAGATATTTTATCGGTTCCAAGTTCGGTTCACTTCGGTTCTCATTTTTCGGATCGGTTCGATTTGGTTCTTCGGTTTCAGGTTTTGCCCATGCCTAATGAGTACTGTTTGTTTAAGTTTTACAAACGAGAAAATGAATTTCTAAGTAAACGTATATTTATATATAGAAATGACCATTTATTTGAATAAATCTCATAGTTCTATCAAAATAAAACTGTCGATTTGTTAACATATGCAATAGTCTACTATATATATTATAAGAGAATATTCATTAAAAAAAATTAGTATGTACTTTATATATCAAAATTTAATATTGTTTTTGAAGTAAAGTGAAAATCTCTTTAAAAAAAATTATTTAAATGAGAGCTTAACTTTTTAATATTATATGGAAAATTTTAATTTTATAATTAATGTTTGGTTGTATGGATAGTAGAAAAATAATTGTGAATGTTTTTTGAATATATGGATATAAGTTAAGATATAAATACATTTTTGCCATTAATGAAAGTTTTTTTTTTTTAATTCCACTAGCAATTCATATATATCTTTATAATTTAAAGGTCTTTTTATATTTTGTGCTTCCCAATTAGTAGTATAGATATGCTATTAGAAAATTAGTTAAAATCATTTGTTGTTTAGCATAAATTGTTTAAAATCATTTCTGAAAAATTATTTTTGTTGATGTCATATACAACCCACCTTACACTCTAGCATTTCATTTTTTCTTAAAGCAGAAATATGGAAGCAGAAAGAAATCAAATTCACTAATTATTTCAACATTATTGCATATTTTTATCTATAAACCAATTTATTTCTAATGTCTCTTGAATTACTTTGTTTAAAAAAATTATATTGTTCATGTTCCTACTATGCGATGATAAATCCATTTAATATGTTCTATCTTATGAAACTTTTATTCTATTTGTATAGAGTATATAAATTTCATTTTTCATTATATATTACCATCATATCCATTATTTCTTTAACAATTAAAATAATAGTAATACAAAACATAAGGAAACAAATAACATATATTAATCAGACAATATAAGATCCTATATACCAATATATTTAATATCCACTGGTACATTTTATATATTAAATTATTAATTAGAATTTATAGAAATAACATTTGTTAAATATTATATCATGTCATTGGTGTTAAAACCAAATTTTTGTTTTTAAAACAAACATTCTTCCGTGCTGGTACAAACCTAGCTTTAGACATTATAAGAAGATAGGTACATATCCTGCTGCTGAATATATCAAGATGTTAAATGATAAATTACCATGATGGGTTGTAAGTATTAATTTGGAGCTTGGAGTGTTTTACTTTTTCCTAAACCGTTCACCAAAATTCACTTGCATAATTTTACAACAACATGTACATATAAGAATTGTCTCAAATCTCAACAGAGAAAAATAAGGAAAAGATGTTTTCACAGCTTGTAGCTTGCCCTGAAAAATTGTTAATCGAGATTTGAACAAAAAACAAAATTGACAAAAGACAAATATACAATTAATGTTATAAAACATTTTGTGGACTCATTAACCGGCCCCATTAGGGTTTTATCTTTCTCTTGTATCCCGAGACTCATATATATATATTCCCTTATCTCATTAATAAGTTTTATCAGTTTACAACACGTTATCAGCACGAGTTGCTCCCTAAAACCCTAAAAACACCAAAACGGCATTACTATTCATCTGGCGTTACTGTTCATCATCACTGTTCATCGGCGTTACTGTTCATCCGGCGTTACTGTTCAAAACCGAGGTCTTTAGCTCCCGTTTCTAGTCCGTACAACCCCTTAAGGTGAAAGGTAAATCCGAAACCCTAAAAAGCTAAGAACCAACTATCGAATTCGGACTAGAGAAAGTGTAACCATTAAAACGAATCTTGATTGATTAAGCGATTGTTATTGCTTGTGTGATCTGATTGCTTAACTCGTTTAAGTTGCTAGAAAATTTATTATTGCTTAAACCAAAGTCGCAAATTCGAAAACACTTAGCCATGGCCGAAACTTTAAAAACCTAAAACCTAAATCGGATCAAATCCGAAATCCCTAAAGTATAATCCGATTGATTGAGGTTGTCTAGGTTGTTTTAAATTGATTGTTTCTATGATTGGTTACATGCTAAAATTGCCAGAAACCAAAACCTAAAATCGCATGAACCCTAGAAACCTAGAAAAGTAAGAATCCTATTGTAAATAGGAAAATTCTAAAAACCCTAAATCCTATTCTAAATAGGAAAAGTTTAAGGAAACCTTATAATCATAATCAATAAAAGGAAAACCTAAATTATCAAATCCTAAATCTTAATTAAATTGGGAAATTTCGAATCCTATTCAAGACAGGGAAACCTTATAAAATAGAAATTTTTCCAAAATAGAAAGTTTCCCCAAAATAGAAAGTTTCCATAAATAGCAAATTTTCATTTAAGGAAAGTTTATTTTTCAATCCCATAACCCAAGAATCCTAGATTCATCAAAGCTATTTTTCCGAAATGAATGATCACTTAATGAAATCAATTGCATGTTTTCAGATGTCGAACATTCAAAAGGTTGAATTCGAGGCACTCAATGTCTCAGGAGATAACTATCTCCAGTGGGCCCTTGACACTAAAATTTTTCTCAACTCCAAAGGCCTAGGTGAATGCATCATCGATGGTAACACCGCATCTCTCAAAAATCGGTTCCAGGCGATATTTCATATCCGCCATCACCTGGCCGAGAGCCTCAAAAATCAATATCTCACGATTGAGAATCCACTCGACCTTTGGGTGGCACTGAAAAAGAGGTATGACCATCAGAAAACGGTCTTATTGCCCCAAGCCAAGTTCGAGTGGAAGAACCTACGGTTCCAAGATTTCAAATCCGTTGACGCCTACAACTCCGAGTTATTTCGGATCGTTTCAATCATGAAACTATGTGGCGATGAAGTGTCTGACAATGAGCTGCTGGAAAAGACATTGTCAACATTTCATACTCAGAATATTGTGCTTCAGCAACAATACCGCGCGATGAAATACGCGACATATGAGGATTTGATCTCTTGCTTACTCCTAGCAGATAAAAATAATGAGTTGTTGATGAGGAACAGTGCTCAAAGGCCCCCGGGATCAGCCCCACTACCAGAGGCCCATCAAATCGAAGGAGCCAAGAGAGAATCCAACTACGTCCAGCGTGACAGATCCTCTGATCGTGGCCGTGGACGTGGCAATGGACGTGGAAATTCGAACATAGGCAACCGACCTAACTTCAGTTACGGTCGCGGTAAAGGTCGTGGAATCTCTAAACCGACCCATTCAGCCAACTCGACCAATCCATCCCCTTGCCACCGATGCGGGATGTCAAATCATTGGTCCAAGAACTGTCGCACTCCCAAGTTCCTTTGTGATCTCTATCAGAAGCACGGGAAAACTCATCCTGAAGCTAATGTGGTTAACCAAGATTATGAAGGTGACTTCAAAGATGACAAGGTTGATCACATGGATTACCAGACCTCAGACCTTCTTGATTGATTTCGACATTTAGATATTTGCTTTATATTGACAATATTTATTTGGGATTTGTTTGATTTTGATTTGTGTTCTTCAGAACTTATTATTATTATTATTTTTTTTTTTTTATTGCACACATTATTTTATGCAATGGTTTATTTAATTACTTATTTAAATCGTACCTCTTGTCTATTAAAGTTATGAACAAGCTCAAACACATCATTGTGGTGGACAGTGGATCCAGCCATACCATACTAAAAGACAAGAGATACTTCATAAATCTCATAATAAAAACCGCAAACATTAGCACAATAGCGGGTACCTCGAGCCTAATAGAAGGTCACGGCCAAGCCCATGTGTTGTTATCAAACGGCACACATCTAGAAATACTAGATGCACTATACTCACCCAGTTCAAAGAGAAATCTATTGAGCCTCAAAGATATAAGACTAAATGGTTTCCACATCGAAACCCAGGATGAAGGGAACAAAGAATCCCTACTGATTACTAAGATCTCACATGGCCATAAACAAGTCCTTGAGACTATACCCGCACTATCTACTGGCCTTTACTATGCTAAGGTCAGTATGATTGAGGCTAATGTTGCTATTAAAGCATGATTCAAAGATCACACTACTTGGCACGACCGGCTTGGTCATCCCGGTACGAATATGATGCGTAAATTGATTCAAAGTTCTAAAAGGCACACCCTTAAAGAAAACCGATTTTTCCCTCAGCACCTCACGTGCACAGCTTGTTCACAAAGGAAGTTGATCACTCGGTCTTCACCAGTCAAAGTGTCTAAAGAGACCTTGAATTTTCTGGAACGAATCCAAGGAGACATATGTGGTCCGATCCACCCACCTTGTGGGACATTTCGGTATTTCATGGTTCTAATTGATGCATCGACCCACTGGTCGCATGTTTGTCTATTGTCTTCTCGAAACCAAGCATTTGCTAGGTTATTGGCCCAAATCATCAGATTGCGAGCCCATTTTCCAGATTTCCCACTTAAGACTATACGTCTTGATAATGCTGGTGAATTCACTTCCCAAGCGTTTAATGAGTATTGTATGGCCATGGGGGTAAGGGTTGAACATCCCGTGGCACATGTCCATACACAGAATGGATTGGCTGAATCATTCATTAAACGAATTCAATGGATTGCTCGACCATTACTCATGAGGTCGCAGCTCCCGGTCTCAGCTTGGGGACATGCAGTCTTACATGCTGCTGAACTAATACGCATTCGGCCATCTAGTGAGCATAGATATTCACCATCCCAATTGCTAACGGGTCATGAGCCAGACATCTCCCATATTAAGACATTTGGGTGTTCAGTCTATGTACCCATTGCACCACCACAGAGAACTAAAATGGGACCTCAGAGGAGGATGGGAATATATGTTGGTTTTGATTCTCCCACCATTATCAAATATCTTGAGCCGACCACAGGAGACCTATTTAAGGCCAGATACAAGGCACGGCTTATAGCACAAGGATTCTCACAGAGACCCGGAATCGATTATGAAGAGACTTATTCTCCTGTGGTGGATACAACTACTTTTCGATTCCTCATAAGTCTGGCCATAAAAGAAAATTTAGATTTGCGGTTAATGGATGTTCTCACCGCCTATCTCTATGGACCACTGGACAATAAAATCTATATGAGATTACCAGATGGCATCGAGCTTAAAGATAAGCATGCATCTCGAGATCAGCACTGCATTAGGCTGAACAAATCCTTATATGGACTGAAACAAAGCGGACGTATGTGGTATAACCGGTTAAGTGAATATCTCATCAGAGAAGGCTACAAAAACGATCCGATCAGTCCATACATCTTTATCAAGAAATACGAAAACAAAGGATTTGTGATCATAGCAGTATACGTGGATGATTTAAACATCCTCGGAACATCTGGTGAAATCGCCCAAACAGTAGAATGCTTAAAAGCAGAATTTGAAATGAAAGACCTGGGCAAAACTAAATTCTGTTTGGGGCTACAACTTGAGTACATCAAAGATGGAATCCTTGTGCATCAATCAGCATACATTGAAAAGGTACACAAGAGATTCAATATGGACCAGGCCCACCTATTGACCAGCCCAATGGTTGTGAGGAGTCTCGGATTGGACAGCGATCCATTCGGTCCAAAGAAGGACGATGAAGAAGTTCTCGGTCCTGAAATGCCATACCTCAGTGCCATAGGAGCATTAATGTACTTGGCTAGTCACACTAGACCAGACATCTGTTTTGCCGTGAGTCTCCTAGCTCGCTTTAGCTCATGTCCAACTAAAAGGCACTGGAACGGTATTAAACACATCCTAAGGTACCTACAAGGGACTAAGGACTTAGGATTGTTTTACACTAACCAACACAAGGATGGGCTAGTTGGTTTTGCTGATGCAGGATATCTATCGGATCCGCACTGTGCTGTGTCTCGACTGGTTATGTTTTCACGCATGGAGGAACAGCTATCTCATGGAGATCTATGAAGTGCAGACAATCACCGCCACCTCATCTAACCATGCGGAAATGTTGGCCATTCACGAAACTAGTAGAGAGTGTGTCTGGTTGCGGTCCATGACTCAAGACATCCGATCAAAGTGTGGTATGAACGAAGATAAGGAGCCAACGGTTATGTTTGAAGACAACGCGGCTTGCATTGCTCAGCTCAAGGACGGTTATATCAAAGGGGATCGGACGAAGCATATTCTGCCCAAATTCTTCTTCACTCATGAATTACAGAAGGATGGTCAGGTCAAAGTTCAGCAGGTCCGATCAAGTGAGAATTCAGCCGACCTATTCACCAAATCATTGCCGACTTCAACACTCCGGAAGCTCATTTATCAGATTGGGATGCGTAGACTTAAGGATCTACAGTGATGCTCAAATCAGGGGGAGTAATGCGTGTTGTACTCTTTTTCCTGGTAAGGTTTTAATGAGGCAACATTCCCCAGCGCATTATAGAGATCCCGGTTGAGTATCAGGCACGGTTATTTCGTCCAAGGGGGAGTGTTATAAAACATCTTGTGGACTCATTAACCGGCCCCATTAGGCCCATTAGGGTTTTATCTTTCCCTTGTATCCCGAGACTCATATATATATATATTCCCTTATCTCATTAATAAGTTTTATCAGTTTACAACAATTAACAATTAATCGACTACAATTAAAATCTGAAACGAGATTATACCAAAGCAACTACAATTAAAAATCTAATGGCGAGGCACAAAGCTGATAAAATTGGAGAGAACATTATCAGAGTTAGCAGAGTAAGACAGACCACCTAATTAACCATGTCACCATAAAATTTGACTAGAGTACTAAAGAGATGTGAATTTACTGAGGAACAAACGAGACTGTAGAGCAAAAAAAGACTTTTTAATCAATGCATTGATGGTCCTTCAATTACAGAAAGACTTAGCAATCTTTAGCTGAATCGGAACTGAAATCAAAGAAACGAGTTGGAATGCAACTGGAACAAAAAGTAAATCGAATAATACAAGCTTTTGTGATCACAAAAATAAGTTGAATGTGTTATTGTGTTATAGTCGAATACGAAAGTAAATCATAGAACCAACAAAGAGAAAAAGATGACGATCCTGAGACCAAGTTTTCGACGTCTCTAACGGAGGAGATGAAGAATGTGAGACTAGGGATTCCAGTTTTCTTTGCTAAATCCGATTAGGGATTCAGGTCTAATTATGGATTAGATTGAGGAGACGATCTGGGATGAGAGAAGGATAGAATGTGAAGAAGAAGAATCGGGGAGACGATTTTTGAGGAAGAAGGGTTAAGCCATGGTGAAGGTGAAGGTGAATCGAGGAGGAAGAAGAAGGTTTAAGGTTAAGCGGTTCTTAGGGAGTTTAGATTTTCACTAAGTCTTTGTTTCGGGTAGTAATTGGGTATTATTCGGATTTTGGATAATCCTGAACCGATACCCAAACCATAGAAATTTTTAGAACCGATCGGATATTACGCTAAGAACTGAAATCAATCCGTTCGAAAATTATTGGATCGGGTCCGGTTCAGGTATCAGGTATCGGGTGGCAAATGATGGTGCAGACTGTCTTGCTAAGTTTGCCGCCTCTTTTACTAGTTATAGAGAACCCCTATTCTTTCCGTTTTCCTTTGTGGAATTGAGACTTTCCGATTACAATCTTACTTGTGGTCGTATTATCCTATCGCTTTATAATTTGTACCTCGGTTATGTTTGTAGTTCCAAACTCTTCGAATGAAAATTCTAGAAAAAATTGTTCTCCATCGATGTTATTCGTTTATTTAAATTAAAAAGCTATGTATGTTTGAAGTATTAAATTTAAATGAATTATGTATGAAATTAAGAAGGAAAAAATAAAACTGCATAACAACAAAAATAAAACACTAAAGTATACTATAGAACATGTTTATTATGAAGTGTGTTAAATACATATGGATCAGATGAGACACAAATATATACAAAGGAATAAGAACTCAAAAGAATAATAATAATTGAATGAAAAGAATTTTGAAGTAAGCAATTAACAAGATAAAAGGAAAAATGTCCAAATCCCATATATCATCTCAACGCATCATCAGAACGAACTCGTCGAAACTAAGAACTCCATCACCATTCTGATCAAACCCACGAATCATAACCTTACAAGCATCAACCGTACACGACTCGCCGAGTCGACTCAACGTCCTCCGTAAACTCGCCGCCGTAATAAACTCTTCACCTTCCATCACATACATCCCAAACGCATCTTTCAGCTCCTTCCTCCTCTCCTCATCATTACAATCTTCTCCATCCATAAGCTTCAAAAACTCACCAAAGTCAATAAACCCGTCTCCGTCAACGTCAGAAATCTTCACCACTTCCTCCGCCTCGTGTGAAGACAACGCGCCGCCCAAGAGACTAACACAGCTCTGTAGCTCCTCCCCGGAGATTTTCCCGTCCGAGTTTGTATCCATATAGTCAAATACGGTTCTTAGCTCGTCCACGTTTAACGAGCTGCTTCCGCTACTATTGCTGCTGCTGATTCTTGCTTCGTCTTCAAGTGTTCTTGAAGATTCTGATTTCTTCTTGGAATATTTCTTGTACAATCTTGACAATGGAGATTTCTGGTTCTTAGAAAGACTCATTTTCTTGATTTGAATACAAAATCTTGAAAGCTCTTAAACTAAATGGTTCGATGAAGATTCTTTTAAAGATGGTAGATTATATATACAGATGAGAGATTCTTGATGGTTGGACGGTTAAAACACGGGTTTGAAAAATTTGGAGAATTATTTAAAGGCAGAGGCGGTTGCGCGGTGGTGGCCGGGAAGTTTCCTCCGTAATGAGTGCTCGTAGGGAAAGGTCAAGTTGACAACGACTAGGGGTATTTTCGTAATAATGTGATGGAGCTTTTCCCACGTATTGATTTGTGAGTGATGTAATATGGACGACTTAGATTAAGCAACTTTGTCCTTGACTTTGATTAAGTATACGATGTGTGGAAACGTGTTTTAATTCTCGATATATGTAACTCCGACGCTATATGCGAAATAAGATAAGATATTTATAATATTTTATAAAAATTTATAAATTAAATAAACATTTTTAAATATTTTAATAGTATATTATTATATAAAAAATTAAAATTTAAAGTTAAAGTTTTACATATTTAAGTTACTAATTAATTATTTAGTTAAAACAATATCTTTAGAATAAAAATTAAAAATCAAATTTAGAAAACAATAAAACCAGTAATAATTTTATGGAATATTTATTTTTTTATAAATAAATAAAGCTAATTTAGGTAAGATTATAATTTTTAAAATAAAGACAGTTTATATACGATTGATCTAATGACAAATTATGTAAGTAGTCTAGTAATTAATGTTCTATAAATATATTCTTTGGGAATCATTCTGGTGACGATACATCAACATGACAGTGTTGTAATATTCTATGTAAACATAAAATTATTTTGTTTAAATGATTTTCAGTTAATATATAAAGGATGCTTTTGATTTTTAGTTTTTGTCTAAAGTTGTTAACTGTCATGTGGTTTCATATAACCGTCCAAACGCTATTATATGAAGTTGCGAGCTAGACAAAAGTTGTATATTTTTTAGGGTTGTACGTGTTATCTTATTTATTTATTTTTGTCGGCGTACGTGTTATCATATTTATTTTATTGCTTTTTCTGTGGAAATCATCTTTATATTTTATGCATCGTTACAATTTTACGTTAATACTATTAAAGGGAAGAATATTTGACCCAAAGTTTTAGTGGTAGTATATATTGATTTTTGAGAACTATTTCCACGATTTGGAGTCTCTCATTATTTCCACGATTTGGAATCTCTCATGTTAAAAATAAAATAAAAGCAAACGTTAAAGCTAGACCGAAATCAAGTTCGCAAACGACAAACTTCAAGGATAAAACTATGGAATCCACCATAAAAGAAAAGATAATAACTCTCAAGTTTGATTGATAAAAATAATGAGATTGTTCTTCTAAGTTACAATTAAAGTTGTTTAACTACTAAAACAGAACTCTAATGCAAATAGGAAAACCAACAGAAATTACCATGATAAAGAAAAATAAATAAAATAAAAAATAATTAAAATATATGTGCTCTTGCGAAAGGGTGGTATAGATCGATATTGGCTCTAGTGACGATCTTTGTGTTTCCTCCTGTGAAGGGTATCGATCGACACGTATTGATCGATACCAGAGCTCCTGCATCAAAAGTTTTGAAATTCTCTTACTATAATATATTAGCTTGTTAGATTCTTGGTTGATTCGTCCTTGATTGTTTCCAATTCTAGTTTATTGGGTTTAAAATCGGATTTTAACTTCTCGCTTAGGGATTTGAAATACATATCATGGTTTAAAAAACTCATCCAAATTTTCTTATCTGATTTTTATCACTCAATCTTAACTTGGGTAACCATTTTAGTCTTTAAAATAGAACCACACCATTATCTAAACTCTTTTTAAACCCGAAACTTTTAGGAAAGATCACCAACCTGCTCTTCTCATCATGCTCGGCCGAGAGCATAAACAGGGTAAACACATGCTTATGGACCTCAATTTTTGGGTTTAGGACCTCTAATTTTTAATATTGTATAATAATATTGTGTTTTTAGTAGCCTCAAATTTATAATATTTTTGACTATTATATATTAAGTTCTACTCCAAAATTATATTTATAATAGTTTTAAAATTAAAAAAAAACATTTAAAAGAGCTCCAACTTTTTTTATAATTCGGACCACTATTTTAATTGGACCGGTTCTGCTTCTCATTAAGCAATAATCACGGAGATTCTCTTTTGCCTAGTATGCTTCAGAATTTCGTTAACGTCCATCGAGCTTGAGTGAACGCTATACCTCAATAGCTTATAGCGTCCACTGTTGCAACGGATAAGATAGACAAAAGCTTCTCGGATTACTTTAAACCTTTGTTGCTTTGAAGTCCATGTTCTTTGTCAAAACAAAAAGTTTGAAGACTTTGAGTTTGAGGGAATATTCTAAGACCCGTTTTTTGGGCAGCCGTTTTGTCGACTCAGTCAGTTATCGGGCAGGTCCCGAATCATTGGTGTTTTGTGTACTAGACGTACGTGGAGAGATCGATTTACCGATGCTTGGGCTGGCCGAGCAATCGTGTTGGATGGTCGAAGATTTATCGATGACATCGTCGGGTCATCGATGAACCTGTCGAGGTTATCGAGTGTTATCATCGACTTTTTGTGTCCGTCAGTTTTCGCAATCGTCGGCATTTTTGGGTCCGTATATGGAAGGTTGGACACGAACTTTCCTTAAATAGATTTTTCAGATAAGAGAAGTTTGTTTAACCCAAATTTGTTCATTTGAATGGCACTTGGCCGAGTGGAACCAGTCGGGACCCGAGACGGTCCGATTTTGCGAATTTGGGGTCGATTGAGGAAATTTCGGTTGGAGGTGAATTTTGTTTTTTCTATCTGGTTTTTAATAACCTTTTGGGCATGAAAAGGCTGAGAATAAAGGGCTGGCCGAAATTTGCAAGGTGGACACTTAAGAGAAAATTGGATTTTTCTTAAAAGAAAGGACCGACCCATGGACTTAAAACCCTAGGTCATTTTCTTAAGGTCTCCACGACCTCCCTGACCAAAAAATCACTCTTAGAACAGAGAGAATTTGTGCCTTTTTGCTGAGAGAGAATTGAGAGAGAGCTTGGCCGTTTGAAGGAGAATTGGTCCCTGAACCCGTCGCGATTGTAGTAAGCGTCTCCTCCTTGCTGGCTGTTGTTTTTGGATTGTTTCTGAGCTGTCTCTGATGGTAGTTGTCTTCCATGGCTATAGGAAGAGAGTTCTTGCAGAATTGAGCAAAAGTGCCCATTAGTTCCTTGAGAAATCATGAATTGGTAAGCGAATTCTCTTTGGTTTCGTTTGCTTTTGTTAGGACGTTTTGTAAGCAGTCTTGTGGTGTCTTTTTAGGCTTTAGAGTGTGCTATTATTGCTGAGGGGAACTCGTTGCTAGCTGTAGCCTTTGGTTCTTTGCAACGTTTGGTAAGAAATCACTTTTGGAATCGTTTTTGGTACGATCTTGATGCATGGGACATGTCTGAATTTTTGTGGTGCTTCTGGACAGAAGATTATCCGTGTGTTGATGTGGCTGAGAGAGATTGTGTGTGGCTGTGGTTGTTGGCTCTTGCATCCGTTTGGTAAGGAATACCAATTCTAGTCATTTCGGGTACTTTTCGGTGAAAATCGTTTGAGTTAAGTTATGTTTGTTGTTTCTGGACATAAACTATACCGTGAGTTTGGTGAGCTTCTGAGGTAGTTTTGAGCTTGCTTTGGTGTTCATTAAGTGATCGTTTTGGGTAAGGACCCTTTAAAGTCATTTTGAGATCATTTTATGTTTGTTTTGTGAATCAATTTTTAATCGATTTTTGTGTGCTATTTTTGTGACCAGATAGTTGTTGAGTTGGCTTTGGGGAGTTGATAATGATCGTGTGGCATCAGTATCATCACCGTTTGATAAGAGAGCCTTGTCTGGTCCATTTGTGAGTTAAGGATCTGATTGGATCATTTTGAGGAATCAAGTATAACTCGATTCGTTTGTGTTGTTAGGTTGTTGACGTTTCCTATTAACCTTTCTTAGTGTGCTTTTGGGTTGAGACCAAAAGCGTTTGAGGTGAGTGTGTGACTGTGGCTACGTATTAGCTTCATTTTGAATGTTTGTGCTTGATTGTCTTGTTTGGTTAAGGGTATGCGTTTGAGTGTTGTCATGACAAGTTTGGGTTCAATTGGAGAGTTGTGTCAGCTTTGGACTTGTTTCATTGCATTCACGTTTGAGTTTGAGTAACTGTTGCATTACATTAACCAAGCATGATATATCTCGCACTTTTGTATTTGATCGTTTCTGTACTAAGCCTAGTGAGACGGGATGACCACCTTACTAAACAATTCTTTTGCTTACGCATTCAGACTTACGAATGCAGGTAATGATGATTGAGGAGTTTGCGGGACTTGGTGGTGTTGTGGACGGATGGATTGTTATTTGGTTGTCGTTATTTTGTTGCGTTTGAGATTGATTTATTTTAGATAAATTATTTGAGCATGATTTGAGTGATTTTGAGTGTTGAATATTGTTGAGAATATTGTTAGAATAATTTGAGGAATTATTTAAGTTGAGATTAATTTTGGAGTTTAATTAATTTAATTGTTTAAATAAATCATTTGGAGTTTTTGATCGAATTTGGAGTTAAGTAATTTTAAAAATTATTTGTAGGAATTGTTTAGAGTTTTGTTGGATTTTAATTAATCAATTGGTGTGGGTTTTGAAGTTAAATTGGTTAAGTCTTCCGCTTGTGTAGTAATCTGATTAGTAATTCGAGAAATAACACATAGTAAGCAAATTTTTTAAAATTTGCGAAATGGAGGTGCTACAGTTTGGTATCAGAGCGGAGTTGCTCCTAGGATTGTTAGTATTTTGTGAAATTTTGTGAGTATTTGTGTAGTAAAACCATCCTCCCGACACCTAGTCTCGCGGTAAGTCTCGTTTGTTTCTGTAATTTATCGTAAAACTTTGTGACGAATGGTTTATGAAGCCGTTTGGCGTGGGTGTTTTGCTAAATTGTGTGAACTTAGCATGAATTTTGGGAGATTTGCAGATGGCGGGAAAGACCAGAAGTTCGCGTCCTGTTGTGAGAGCTGCTGATGGCTCGAGAAACAATTCGGTCCGTGGGGAAACGGCCGAGAATGTTGCTAGGAATGGTATTGAGGATCACAGTGAGTTGCTTGCTAATGCTATTCAGACGGCAATGATGCCTGTGTTAGCTCAGGTGGCCAAGGTGTTGGCTAGAATCCCTATGGCACCACCGGTTAGAAACGCTGGGGTCGCAGATAATTTTGTGCCTGAGAATATGGAACATGATGAGGTTCGTGTGGAAGCAGGAGTTCCTGAGCCTCGTGTCCCATCTTACCTGAAGGTGCTGGACCATATGCAGAAGTTGGATACTGATCGTTTCACGGGAGGTATCAAACCCGCGGAAGCGGATGAGTGGAGATCTCAGTTTGAGAGAAATTTTGCTATCCTGAGGTGTCCGGATCCGTACATGTTGGATATTGATGTTCATTTCTTGGAGAGAGAGGCACATTTGTGGTGGCAAGGCGTGATGAGACGTCGTGGTAGAGTGGACTCTTGGAAAGTTTTCTGTGAGGAGTTCAATGCTAAGTACTTTCCTCACGAAGCAGTGGACCGTTTAGAGGATCAATTCTTGGATTTGCGTCAGGGATCGAGGAGTGTTCGTGAGTACGAGGCTGAATTCAATAGCCTCAAGAGGTATGGTGGTAGGGATCTTGATGACGAGAGGGTCCAGATCCATCGTTTTCTGTGCGGTATGCGGTTGGAGCTGCGTAACCGTTGTGTGTTACGTGACTATGCGTCTATAGCTGAACTTGTGGAGAAAGCGGCTATAATTGAGAGTGGTATGATTGCTGAGGACAACAAGAGATAAGCCAGGCCGGTGGAAACCGTAAGATTCAGGCTGGATCCACGGGCAACAAGTTTGAGAACTCTTTTGCGGGACAGAAAAGGAAATGGGAAGGTACTCTTTCGGGTAAGCCAAATGTGGAGAGTGGTTCGGGTTATCAGGGTGTAGGTTGCTTCAGGTGTGACAGCAAGGATCATAAGTCGCTAACTGTCGTAAGCCAGACACGGGAAAAGTTTGCAACTACTGTAAGGAACCGGGTCATTTCAAGGACAACTACCCGAAGCTGGCACCAAGAGTTGGGGGAAGAGCCATGGCATTACCACCGCCACCTTCTAAGAGGCCCGCACACATGCCTCAGGCTTACTCCATGGCTGGAGATGGGAGCGGTCCGAGCACATCTCGTCCGATCACTGGTGAGTTTCAGAAAAACTTATCTTTGTCAATTTTTCATTTATGTGAAAAGTTTTGGTTGTGTGTGTTGTTGTTTTAGAGTCTTAGCATAATAATCATTGTGTAGGGACCTTAAGCATGGGTGGTGTAAAGATCCATGTTTTGTTCGACTTAGGAGTCTCACATTGTTTTGTGAATCCGGGGATGATCGGGAAGGGTGAGTTTCAGAAGGAACCTGGAAATCATTAGGGAGTTGTTAAGGCCGCTGGTGGATAGCTTATGATAACCTTGGGAAGAATTTTGAACGTGTCTACCGGGATCAGTGGTGAAGATATGAAAGCCGACTTAGTCATTTGCCCTGTGGAGACTTATGATGTAATCCTTGGGATGGATTGGCTGGGTAAGCATAAAACCCATTTGGATTGTCACACAAGACGTGTGAACTTTGAGAAGGGCAAGAAAATGCCAGTCTATCAAGGTGTCAGACAAACTTCCGGAAGCTTGATCGTGTCGACTATTCAGGTTGAGCGTTTGTTGGAGAAAGGCTGTGAAGCTTATTTGGCTACTATCTCCATGGCAGAGGAGAGTGGTACTACGGACCCTAAGGACATTTTGATGGTACAAGAATTTGAGGACGTGTTTCGTGAAGTCACTGGAGTACCACCGTCGAGGTTCGATCTGTTCACTATTGAGTTAGAGCCTGGTACGCCTCCGATTTCGAAGACGCCTTACAGAATGGCACCTGCTGAGATGGCTGAGCTGAAAAGCAACTAGAGAAAAAAGGGTTCATAAAAGCTAGTAGTTCACCTTGGGGTGCACCGGTGTTGTTTGTCGAAAAGAATGACGAATCCTTCAGGTTGTGTATCGATTATAGAGGTCTGAACCGAGTGACAGTTAAGAATAGGTATCCTTTACCGAGGATTGACGAGTTGCTGGATCAGCTCAGAAGAGCTACTTGGTTTTCTAAGATCGATTTGGCTTCGGGATATCATCAAATCCTGATAGATGAGATGGATATTCGTAAGACTGCGTTCAGGACTCGTTATGGGTATTTTGAGTTTGTGGTTATGCCGTTTGGGTTGACGAATGCTCCTGCAGCATTTATGAAGTTGATGAACAATGTGTTCAGAGAGTTCCTGGACGAGTTTGTGGTTATCTTTATTGATGACATTTTGGTGTACTCTAAGACTCTTGAGGACCACGTGGGTCATTTGAGATCTGTATTGAGTAAGCTCCGTGAGCATAAGTTGTTTGCCAAGTTGAAGAATTGTAGCTTCTGGCAGCGTGAGATCGGTTTCTTGGGTCATGTAGTCTCGGATAAGAGAGTGTCAGTGGACTCAAAAAAGATTCGGGCCATTGCAGATTGGCCGAGGTTGAGGAACGCGACAAAGATCCGCAGCTTTCTCGGTTTGGCCGATTATTACCGTCGTTTTATTAAAAATTTTGCGAGTATGGCCAACCCTTTGACTAAGTTGACAGGAAAGAATGTTCCATTTGTTTGGAGTGAGCCGTGTAAGACGAGCTTCAGTAAGCTTAAGGAGATGCTTACGAGTACTCCGATGTTAGCGTTATCCGAGCCGGGTGAACCGTATCTTGTGTACACGAATGCGTCCATGATTGGACTTGGTTGTGTGTTGATGCAAAAGGGTAAGGTGATAGCCTACGCTTCGAGACAGTTGAGGAAGCATGAAGGGAACTACCGTACCCATGATCTTGAGATGGTTGCTGTCGTGTTTGCAATTAAGATTTGGAGACCCTACCTGTATGGTGAGAAGGTGGAAGTCTTTACTGACCATAAGAGTTTGAAGTACATCTTTACTCAGCCACTGTTGAACCTCCGTCACAGGAGATTGATGGAGTTCATAACAGATTACGATATAGAGATACCTTACCATCACGGTAAAGCTAACTTAGTGGCAGACGCACTAAGTAGGAGACATATTGTTTCCGACACGGAGAGAGACATGGAATGTCTTGTTGGTATGGTCAGTACTTTGAAGTTGTGTGCCTTGACGGATGAGGCAGAGCCATTGGGCCTTGTTGCTGTGGACTAGGCAACTTTATTGACTCGGGTACGGATTGCCCAAAAAAAAGATAAAAAATTACGGAGTGTTGCTCAGAATGATAAGACAAAGTATCAGACTTCTAATAACAGTACCATCTTGGTTAATGACCGTGTGTGTGTTCCTAATGATCAGGACTTTCGGGATGAGATCCTTAAGGAAGCACATGAGTCTAAAGTTTTCGATACATCCGGGGTCTACGAAGATGTATCATGACTTTAAGCGTTATTACCATTGAAATGGTATGAAATGCGATGTTGCTCAGTGGGTTGCGAGTTGTTCGACTTGTCAGAGAGTTAAGATCGAACATCAGGTTCCTAGTGGTTTGTTAAGGAGTCTACCCATTCCCGAGTGGAAGTGGGATATGATCTCTATGGACTTTATCACGGGATTGCCGATCCATAACAAGAAAGATGTTATTTGGGTCGTCGTGGACCAACTGACGAAGTCCGCTCATTTTTTCAGTCAACAAGAAAGATGATTCTGAGAAACTAGTTGAGTTGTACGTTAAGGAGATTGTACATTTGCATGGAGCGCCAACTAGTATTGTGTCTAATAGAGATTCTAAGTTCGCGGGTCAGTTTTGGAGAGAGCTTTAGGAGAAGTTCGGAAGGTACACATGAGCACGACTCATCATCCTCAGATAGATGGACAGTCTGAGAGGACAATCCAGATATTAGAGGATTTGCTGAGAGCTTGAGTTCTGGATTGGGGTGATCAGTGGGTAGATCATCTTAGGTTGGCAGAATTCGCGTACAACAATAGTTATCATACGAGTATCGGTATGTCTCGTTTTGAGGCTCTGTACGGACAACCTTGTCGTACACCCATCTGTTGGACTCAGGTGGGGGAGCGTAGCATTTTGGGCAGAGATTTTGTCTTGGAGATGTCAGATCGGATCAGAGTTGTGAGAGCTATGATGAAAGAAGCTCAGGATCGACATAAAAGTTATGCTGATAAGCATCGCAGAGAGTTATAGTTTGCCGTTGAGGATCTAGTGTATCTTAAGATGATCACGTATAAGGGTAAAAATCCAGCAAAGATCCAAACTAAGTTGTCTCCGAGGTATATAAGACCGTATAAGATTCTGGAGAAGATCGGACCGGTAGCCTATAAGTTGGAATTGCCGCAGTCTATGTTCGCCTTTCATAAGGTGTTTCACGTCTCTATGCTAAAAAAATGTATAACTCTTCGAGACGTAGTGTTACCTGTGGTACCGGCAGACCTACAGGGTAACATGAGTATCGTGGGAAGATCCGTAAGGATCAATTGTACGAAATTCAAGACGGTTAAGAAAAAGTATGTACCTTGGATTCATGTTGTTTGAGACCGTGATGGTGAGGAAGAAATCACGTGGGAACCCGAGGAAGTTATGAAAGCTAACTTCAAGAAATTGTATGAGAAGCAAGTTGCTTATAAGCCAAGAGTTTAGATTCAAGGAGGAATCCTTTTGTAGTGGAGGAGAATTGTAAGTCTTGTCCTTCGGGCAGCCGTTTTGTCGACTCGATCAGTTATCGGGCAGGTCCTGAATTATCGGTATTTTATGTACTGGACGTACGTAGAGAGATCGGATTTACCGATGCTTGGGTGACCGACCAATCATGTTGGATGGTCGAGGATTCATCGATGACATCGTCGGGTCATCGATGAACCGGTCAAGGTTATCGAGTGCTATCATCGACTTTTTGTGTCCGTTAGTTTTCGCAATCGTTGATTTTTTTGGGTCCGTATATGGAAGGTTGGACACGAACTTTCCTTAAATGAATTTTTCAGATAAGAGAAGTTTGTTTAACCCAAATTTGTTCATTTGAATGACACTTGGCCGAGTGGAACTAGTCGGGACCCGAGGCAGTCCGGTTTTGCGAATTTGGGACCGATTGAGGGAATTTCGGTTGGAGGTGAATTTTGTTGTTTCTATCTGGTTTTTAATGGTCTTTTGGGCATGGAAAGGCTGAGAATAAAGGGCTGGCCAAAATTTGCAAGGTGAGCCTAATGGACTTAAAGAGAAAATTGGATTTTTCTTAAAAGAAGGGCCCGACCCATGGACTTAAAACCTAGGTCATTTTCTTAATGTCTCCATGACCTCCCTGGCCACAAAATCACTCTTAGAACATAGAAAAGTCACTCCCTGGCAACTTCTGCTTTTACTCTACAACCTCTATTTGTATAATACAGCATCTGCTTGTAAAAGCAGTCTTTGCTTATACTACGTAGGATCTGCTTGTAGAAGCAGTCTCTACTTGTACTATGTAGCCACTGCTTGTGGAAGCAGCCTCTATTTATACTATGCAGCGCCTGCTTGAACACAAATTAGTATAAAACTTTGGAAGAATTCGTTTTTACGGTCTTTTTTTCATATTTTTTGTTGTTTATCCACTGCCACTTCTTTTATATACATTATTATTTACAGTCTAGTACAAATTTTATCTACAAATATTTTATTTTGTAATAATGTGTTTTATTGTTTTACCGCAACATGTCATGTATTCCTTTATTATTGTTCTGTTTTTAGAACCATGACTTGTTTTTCTTTCATATATTTGTGAAGGTAAAGAAGTGTTTACACGCAAATATTTAAGAGAATTTCCGAGTTATGACATCTAAACAAATGTTTAACGTAGTTTTTTCTTCGTTTGAAGTTCTTTAGAGATTCGCAGATCGAATGTAGTGCAAGAAGCGGTTTGGAAGACTTTGTACTAAAAGTAAAAACGACACTGATATAACTGTATTTCCGCTAACTTTTTAAACAGCTTTGACAAAAAGAAGTGTTGATGTTTAAAACTGTTTTAGTTATTTAATTTTTGTGTTTTTTGCCACATAATATAAAAAATATTTTAATTAAAATAAAATTGTAAATAGTGAAAATGTTAGACTTTCATCATCTCAACGGTCGAGCTTATTAACCTCGAAGACCTAACATCTTACGAACCCAACATGTTCAAATGATTAGACCAAAACGACAGAATGTGAACATTAATTAACATAATATCCGAGAACGGGGTGAGCGTTACGCGAGTTCGTGTGAAAGACAATAGTCATTTAACAACTAACCTATTATATAAAACAAAACAAAAAGAGAGATTAGACAAAAAAGGAACTTTCATTTCAGCTATTGAAATCAGTATGCTTAGAACTCATGCTTTCTATCTTTCAAGTTCATTAGTTTCTGTATTGAATAAAATCTATTTGTTTGAGTTTGATTTCGTGTTGTATCGATTTGGATAATATTACTTCTTTCAAAATCCGATTAGTCCATTCTCTTTTTTAAACCTCACTTTCAATAATATGAACACAAATTTTCAACATTTGAAATTGTAACAAAATTGTGAGAGTCCTTCGTTAAGCTTGAATTAACGGTACAAGATTTCTTAAATATAACAACTAAACCGAGACTCAAGTTAAACTAACAATAACCATTTTAGCATATAACCGATATGGCGATATATAGGGTTTGAGGGTCACTTGCTCCAATGATACACCCTCAATTCCATCTATATATTTTTTTAACATTTTATATATTTACATGATACTCCTTGATATTAATTAACAATAATTAGTTAATGATAAAATTTTATAAATAAATATAAAACATACATTAGAAAAAAAATCGTGTAACACAATATTATAAAATACAAAATGGCACATGATAATATAAAACTATATATAAATATATATAGAAGAAACATAACATAAATCACAAAATTAAATGAAAATACCAAATTATTCAATAGAACTATTTCTGTAATGCTCAAAAAGATGATCAATCAATGCGTTTTGAGGTGATAAATGAGTCTATTTTTATCAAAAGACTAGGTGTTGGCTCGCACTACGTGCGAGTTGTTTGTATATTTTGAATTAACGTTATTGGTATCTAGACTATTACTTAAAACTTATTTTAAATAGATATTAGTTAATAAATAGATGATAATAAAGCCTGACTTCGGACAAATATTAAGACAAAGTGAACTTCAAATATATATATATATATATTAATATTTTTTTATATATTTTCTTAAGGAAACTAAAGGTAAGTCGTAAGCCAAAAAAACATTTTGACAATTAAAGTTTGTTGATGGATTGACAATAATTTACACATTAACAAAAATTTTATTTTACCCCCAAACACTATCCAATTTCAATTATACAATTTTTAAACTATATCCCTTTTAAAGATGAAAAAACCCCGATTTCCTCCATTATTAAATCATTTTTTGATCAAAAAAGAAGAAAGATAAATAAACATCATTGTTTCACGTTTTTTTTTTCCTTTTTTTGATTCCGAATTTTTAAAACAGGTTTAAACCTAAAATTCAAAATCTTGTGTTTACTTGTTTTCAAACATGTATTTTTGCCAATGCAATCAATTTAGTTCCCGAATCATTAAGTTATGTTTGTAATGCTTTAAGAAGGACCTCTTAGCATAAGCAAAGAAAGACCATGAGACAATTAATAGAGTTTAACACGTGTGAATGAATAGGTTCGCTCGCTCTCAGAGCTTTGTGCTTTTCGTTGTCACGTCCTTCTTCTTCGTCTATTGCTGCCGCCTCTGCCAAAATCTTTTTGGCCGCCATCGATCTTTTATCTTTTTTTCCGATCATAGAACAATCGTTTGAATTGCGAGTATCTCTGCGGTAAAGTAGAAATGTGGAAGGAGAGATCTTTGGATTTAGTGCTTGTGCAGGCGGATCTTGCCGTGATGGTTATTTCAATTATTTTTTATTTTTATGGTTAGCCACGTAACCGATGATATAACCACCATAACTTCATAACTAACATTATTTTTCCAAAAATCGAATTTAGTTTTTGCTAATGACATTTGATTAGATTCAATAATGATTGATGTGGGTCAGCCAAAAAGCCCACATAGAGAAGGGAAGATAAAGACGAATTAAAAGAGAAACATGAAAGTTTCTTCTTCTCCCCTTTTCTCAATAACTTTTCTATCTTCCTCTTATTATCATTTGTGAAATTCGAATTCGAATATTCCAGCTCCTAAATCGTTGATTTTATAATCGGCTTAAAATCCAACCTTTTTCTCCCAAATTTCACGAATCGTTTCCATGAGGTCAATCTCATCATCTGGGAACACTCTTCGTTTTGAGGGCTTATTTATTTTTGTTGGCACCATCTAAACGGTGGGATATGATGGGAAGTAAAAGAGAAGAATAGAGGAAGGAGAAAATTATTCGTGGGCTTATGAAGCTTCCACCGAATCGTCGTTGTATCAACTGCAATAGCCTTGTAATTTAACTCTTTCTCTCCCTTTTTACCAATTTTTGTGTTTCCCTTGAAGGCCTAATTGGTTCAAAATGATTCCTGTGAGTGTATTTTTTTTGTATAAACTAAGTTTTGAACTAATGGGTTTCGTTGTTATTGTGTTTGACTTCAGCTTTTGTGATTATCATTTTATAATATCTTGAAAGATATGCTTTTGGGATTTTGTTTATCTCTATGCTTTGATTATGTCCATTGACGGGTTCTTTAATTGAAGTTAATCTGCAAATCCAAGTAATTTTCTTATCTCCCAATATGGAAATTGAAAGACAAGTTTGTAAATCTGAAGTTTTTATACATTTGTGTAAAAATTCAAAGTTTTGTTATTGTTAATTGCAAGAGCCTCTTAAAAATGGTACTTTGGCAGTACAGACGATCTGAAACAACATGATGGCATCAACTCTTTTAGCCACAACAGCAATCACTCTATGTTCCATCATAAGTATTATACTAATCAGCTTTAGTATTTTTGTTTTTTTGTTTTCGTTCTTGCAATCTTGAAGAAAATTAATAGAGTTTTTAGGTTTGTCTTTGTAATTTCATAGAGGACAATCATGCAATTTCATGGTTTTTCATGTTGCAGATTATTATATTTGACTTCACATGGCTACATGAGGTTTGAGAATCCGTCCTTCTTTTTCTTTGTCTTCGTTGACCTTGATTCATCATCTAGGGTTTGTCGACTACAAAGAACAGTTCTATGTGAAGCTCAGGAATCTACTACCGGTAGTATGTTTTCTCACTCTTCCTTGTCTGATTTTGGTAATTAATTGTGCTTGCTTCGTGGTTATTGATTTGGTAGTTTTTTAGTGAACTGATTTTGTGGTGATGATTGATTTGTGTGAGGGTAATTAGAAGTGGGTGCTTAAATTTGTGTTGTTGATGTTAAAGTACGCATTTTGTAATTTGTAATCTGCTAAAACCTTAGTACTTAGTTTTAACTTGGCAAAAACCAAAACCACACCTAATTTAGGTTCACTATCCATAAAGGAGTGTCTTCTTTAGAAACTTAAAGATGTTTGATATCCGAAAGTGTAAAGAAAGAGATTAAGTTTGAGAAGAACGTGTTTGAGACCTTAAATGCAACATAATGATGGGTGTTATTGGGTAGTTGGACAACGTAGGGACTCTGTTTCTCCAGATCAACTACAAAAGAGGAATCCAATTAGTCTTAAATCAATAACAATTCAAGCCAATATGAAAAGTAGAGATTTAAAATGGTAAAAAACTACAAACTAATCCAGCAACAGGAAGTAGTTGAAATTTCTTCAGGAACACAACCACCTTAATATAGTGTGATGGTATTCAATATCAAAAGCAAATTGAAATCCAACATATTCAGATTTTATATGACAGGTAGAAACTAAATAGATGCACATACCTTTTAAATTTGGGATGTTATTAAATATTTTTTTGTAGACAATATTTGCAACTCCATTGTCTAGTTGGTATTCTTCTTGCATGATTTTTAGTCCTTTAGGAGATGTTACTCTTGAAAGAGCTACATATAGTTGGCCATGACTAAATACTGCGTTAGGCAAATACAGGGCCACTGATCTTAAACTTTGTCCTTGGCTTTTGTTAATGGTCATAGCATAACATACTCTTCTAGGAAATTGTCGTCTCTTTAGGGTAAACGGGTGGTCTGAACGTGTAAGAGATAATATAATCCTTGGTAGTAATATTTTGTTACCGACATGTGTACCACTGACGATTTTTTCTTCAACCACTCGCTCTCCCATTTGAGTGACTAATAGTCTTGTACCGTTGCATAAACCCTCTTTCTGGTTAAGTTCCTCAAGAGCATAATGGGTGCGCCTATTTTTAAGATGAGCTTATGTTTGGGCAGACCAGGAAACTCCATAGAATTTAAATACTCAAGACGGTACAAAGTCTCATAATCAACGCCGATTGTATCCGCTTTTTCTATGCAGTCATAACTCAAATATTGTTTGATCTCTCCTGGAACCTGAGATAACATGTATCCATTGATCTCGTCGATGATGTCATTACGTGGAGTTAGGATAGCTTTTTCTGTGAAATATTCAAAGTTTGTTTTAGATTCTTTGCATAAGGCATATGTTTCCTTTGTGATTTGTTGCAGTAGATTTACATTCGGTTTCATCAAAAAACGTTTATCAACGACCACCACGTCTGCTTCATTATCTTTATTTGTTCTTATTATAGGGCATGCCTCCGCAGTTCCGTCACCAACGCTTAGAAGCCAAGCTGCAAAACTCGCCTCAGATGGTTGCAGTCTCATATTTTTGTGTAAGTTATAGACGTTGCATTCATTCCACAAATATGACTGACTTATACATGCTAGTATTGTATCCGCTCGTGTACCATGTGGTATAACTGGTAGAAATTGCCTAAAATCTTCACCTAGTAACATAGTTTTTCCTCCAAATATTTTTTCACCTGCCGTAGAATCGGTTGTGGATATCAAATCTCTTAAGGTCCTATCAAGTGCTTCAAATGTGTGTCGATGAGACATTGGTGATTCATCCCAAATGATTAGATCAGTGTTGAGTAGTAATTCTGCAAGCATTGTCCCATGCTTAATTTCGCATACAGAATCTTCATTTACATTTAGGGGTATTTTGAATCTGGAATGTGCTGTTTTCCCGCCAGGTAAAAGTAAAGCTGTTATTCCCGATGATGCAACTGGTAGTACAATTTTTTTTGTAGATCTTAGCTTTGAAATAATCGTTTTGTAAACAAACGTTTTTCCAGTTCCACCCGGGCCATTGAGAAAGAATAATTGTCCTAGGTTGTTGTTAATTGAGTTGAGCACTGCATCATAAACTTTGGTTTGGTCCATGCTCAGACATTCATAGCTCTTGTCATGATCTTCTTTTTCTCTTTTTAAGTTGTACTAATATTATTGTTGCAACAAACTGCTGCCTATTTTCTTCAAAATGTGCAAATCTGGTTTAACCATTTCTTTGAACTCAGTAAGTGATCGCTCATATTGATGTAGTAGTTTTTCTATCTCGATCAATGTATATTGTCCAACCTCTTCCTCATTCAGGTCCAGTCTTTGAAACCCGAATTTCCGACGCTTCATGTTTAGAATGTCTTCTGACAATGCTTTCCAACAATGTTCCCATAAAAGTAAGGGGTTAGCCACTTCACAATAGATAAGCAAAGTGACAAATAAATGTCGTAATTGTCTTGGAGTTGCCCATAATGCTGATTCATCCATTGCTTTATGCCATTCAAAATCATTTTCAAGTAAACCTCTAGCATAACATGCTGATTTGAAACTGTCTCTTTTTTTCACCATTTACTGTGAGCAAATCATCAAAGCTTGTTGGACCTTTTACGACATTCACAAAAATTCTAAGATAATATAACTCTCCGGCGGATGTATGAATGTTAACAATTCTGCCTACTGTAGTTCCTCGCTTTCTTCGATGCCAGATTTTATTGTCATTCTCCCACACAAAGAATTTAGAGAATTCAACGTATGTTAACTCTCGAGCTTCTTCACAATGTTTATTCATTTCCATCTATTCTGTTAACATTATTTTCTCAATACCACCTCTTGATAAGATACGACCAATATCATCACTATCTCTATAGGTAACCGTTTGTTGGTTTGGGAGATGAATATTAAGTTGCTGAACCGCTGGTTTCCGTTTGTGAATGTAGAATGCAAACATACGCCACATAGCTTCACATGCTGATAAATACCGATAATCAAGATACTCTTGAATTTCATTCCTTTTGTGGATTACATTTTCCGTAACCCGATTAGTTGTTACTACAGATGTACATTTTTCTACCAATATGGTTGCTTTTTCTACTTCTTTTGTAATATATTTGAAGAGATATTTGACGGTATTTGTTGTATTGCACCATTCCACGTTTATGTGCGCCTCTTATTTTTTCAAAATATGGATATTGTGGGGTATAAAAAACGATTATCTAACCTTGTTCGTCTTTTGATGAAAAAGTTTCCCGAGTCAATACGTCGACGGTAAGTTATATAACCGGATTTGTCAATGGAGGTGAAATCCGCATACGGACGTGGGTATTTTTTTGTGCATCCATGATTATCTATGCACGGCGATGTTGGCCTATCTCGTCCACATGGTCCATGCATCATATGTTTTTCCACCAGTTGAAACCCTTTTGGATCATCTTTTCTGTCGGGTAGTTCAGCAGAAATTATTTCATTAATATCAGCAGCAGTTGGAATTTTTGATGTCTTATCGAGCCACAAAAGTATATGGGCATGTGGCAGTCCACGTATTTGGAATTCTATTGTGTGAAGTACTACAAAAAAAAGATAATGGATGGTTATTGAATATATTTACAGCGTAATGCTAACATTTTATTTTAATTTTGACAAAAGAAAACTAAAATAAGTACCTGCAATGAATGGACTAAAGAAGGTGCCTTTTTCTAGGTCTTTAAGCAACTCATCAAGTTTCATTTTGAAAACACGACATTCAATATCAGGTCGGTCGTTTCCGGAGACACCTCCATAGGCTGAAAGATGGTTTTTTATTTCTTTCCAGTTTGGGTTAACGGTCATTGTAATGAACAATGTTGGATTACCATATGTTCGACATATAGCCATAGCATCATAATCTTTTTCTATCATATAACGTGGGCCTTCCGTAAAACTGGATGGCAAGATAAATCTTTTGTCAAGTTTTCTAGCTTCTATATCACTTTTCCCAATAGCATCAAAGACATTACTGTATAGATCTGCTCTCAATTGATCTTGATTATTTTTTGCCCATCGAAGTCTCTCTTGCTTGATGGATGCATATGCATCAACAACATATTGCTGAAGTAAACGACCTCCCTTTATAATGGTCATTCCCTCAGCCAATCTGGTTTGAATTTGATAAGCGTAAAATTCTCGTATGCTGATATATGTTTTTTTCCTGTCCCTAGATTGTGTTATCGCATGGGGTATCTCAGTGTGAAATCCATATTCTCCGTAGGAGAACAACAAAAGGTATTGCAAGCTCATAAATAGTGGGTGATTGTCTCTTATTTGTTGAAGGTGGTTTGTTTACAATTCTAACACAACATCTCGGTGGCCGATAGTAGATGTCAAATCTCCAACAATTAAACCTGTATCGATCTCGAGCTTTTCGGAAAAATCTAGACAAACAATTGTGTTCGTCCATCATATTAATCAAGCCAATGATTATTTTTTCTTCAAGTTCACCACCTGCTTTTTTATGTGACATAGTGCTAAGACGATTCGATACCTCTTTTTCAGTGTCAACGATCCACATTTGTAGAAATTTAGGTGGCTGACCAGGCATGGATAATAGAGATCCAATTCGATGGTATATTTGTCCCTGTATTCGGAAAGCAGGTGGTCCATTTCCAGAAGTGACACTGTGATCTATTTTTGCTCCTATTGATGTGAACGCTAGCATAGAGTTGTAGGCTCGGAAGTTGTTACGGAATGACAAGTTGCCATCTTGCATTTCTTTCAACAAAGAAGGCGGCTCTCTTACTGGCGGCAGTTTGACACGACCTTGCTGACAACATATTGTGTAAAAATGTTTTCCTGTGTGGCTGTCAGTTCGAGTTCGTTCTGAATACTAGACCAGAGCTTCACAGTGAGGACATTTGAGATTTGGGTTGTTTGCAGCCAATGATACTGAAGCATGGAAGGTGAATGCTATTTGTTATTCTGATTTGGTATTTAAAATGCAATGCGTAATAAGGTGTACCTTTAAGTTGTTGTTTTTTCTTCTGTGATAGTACTTGAGAACTCATAGATGTGTTACCTACAAATATGTATTCGTAATTCTTGTTTTTAGTTTGCATTCATTTTAACTTTAAGTCTATATCCATATATAGTTTATCGTATTGTTGATGATTTTATTTTGAAATCGCTAACCTGGTTGAAATTGTGAGAATCTCTTTGATACTATAATAGCGCGCCTCATGGATCGTGTATTTTTTACACCTAACTGCAACATAAGTAGTAATATGAACCATGTATGGTGGTATTGACACACGTAAAGTTGAGATTTTTTTTGGTTAGGTTAATAATACCATAGTCAGCACACCTTTCACAACCACCTATTTGTCAATATACAAATGAAAATAATGACATTATATTAGTATATATAGTTGTCTGTATAATTGATTAAACATGTAATTAAAAAAGATTAATTTAGTAACTTACAATCGAAATGTTGGATATTTGGTCGCTTGCCTTCCTTTATGAACTTTTTTGAAAGCATGACATTTTTTCTCCTGTGCCGTGCATTTTTTTGACACACTATATAAAATAAAGTGATTTATAATATAAGTATTTTTCAGTTTAATTATGTTTTTTGTAAGTTGGAGCAACCATACCGTATTTGGAGTAGCTGTCACAACCACCTATATATTAACAGAATGTTATCTCATTGATGGCTCACGAAGATGTTCAAAAAATCATGTCTCAAAATATAAACCCTTAGCAATTTGTTCTTTAAATACTTACAATGGTAGCCTTTGAGTGTGGTTGTATAAGTGGGATTTCGGTGGCACAATTGTTCGGATCGCTCTAAAATATTAGATATTACCATTAAATCATGTGTTTTGTTTTGGTGATGAAATATAGATGTTAAAGTTGGTGATGTACCTTCATCATTCCTTCGTATTGTTCCTTCTCTTTTCCTATTTCCTTGTTTGGGCGATCTTATCGCTCTGGAGTTCATAACTTATATATACTTATAATATTTATCACTTAGCTTCTGTTTTACTTTCATTTCAATTAATTCTCCACATAACTATAAGAAAGTCTCCGAATAAGATTGAAATGCAGAAGCATGTGCAGGAATCAACGGAGAGTTTTTCTTTGCCCAAATCACAATAAGCTACATTAGGGTTTTTTATGTTTCACTTGATTCGATTTATATATAGGGCTTGGGTGGGCATGATTGGGTATAATTTTGCAATAATATATAACTAATTTGTTTTTCCATTTTTTTTGGCTGTCATTAAGAAATCTCCTTCCTTTTAAGATATTTTTAGCTAAATTGATTATTAGATATAACTAACAAATCTGATCAGTCCTAAATTTAATTTTCCTTTTTTTCTTTTGGTGAAATTCTGAAAGCTCCGTTTTTTTTGGAAATTTTGTTTTTTTTCCATTTTTTTTTATTATTATGAAATTTCGATCTTTCAAAAATTTTTTGTCTTTTTAAGGAAAAATAATAAAAAATAAATCTTGTCGAATTGTATTCTAAATATAGTTAGTTTTTTTCATATTAACTTTGGAATGTCTTTCTCGTTCACTTGTTCATTTGGATTTACAAATTTTAATATAAAAAAATATAAAATTTCTGGTTTATGTTAGTTTTATTTTTTTTTTAAAAATAATGGTCATGCAAAATAGAAATACTAAAATAAAGTATGCTATTTTTATATACTACAATACTAAAATACTAAAATAAAATAGGGATGTAAGCAGAAAGAATAGACGATATCTAACATACTCCGAATGATACGATTTAATATTAAATCAAGATATAATCAGTATGTTCAATCTTTGTAATTTTATAATTATTCGAAAATATACGTTGACATAATCTACATCAAACTGAAGCAAATAATAAAAAGGAATTCTTAACGAACAAATATATGATTAGTTACTCAGAAATTAATTCTCCATATTTTTAAAAATGGGATGAGACCAAACTGAGACCACAACAAAATGAAAAACAAAATGCGTAATGAAAAATTGTAGGAAGAAAGCAATAAAACGAATGCGAAATAGAGAAGTGAAAATGTTGGTGCATTTAGTTGTCTTCTCGGGGCCGTTTTTGACTTTTTTTTGTCGATGGTTTCTTGGGATTGAGCTAGGGTGGTAGTTCTGCTTGAATTGGTTTGAGGTGTGAGTCAAGACTTCCATCAAACTCAATTATATTTTTCTCGCCTGAGTTAGCGGGAGCAACGATGTTGTGCTCAATTATACTGGAGACCGTGATTGTCTGGCGAAGAGCGCTGAAATTATACGGCGTAATTTTGACCTAAAATTTACATGTGTTGCCAACAATGTTTAGTAGATATTGTGGTGTTGGTTGGTAAGTTCCTCCATTTATATCATGTTCGCCGTACTGTAAGGTATGACAAATGGTTAAGTGAAGTTAATGCATGTCAAAATTTTGATGATAGTTGAGTCAAATTATACCTCTGCTATCTCCGCCAAAACTTCTGCTGCATTTTTCCCGACAAGTTTGGTGCCGTCATTATCAAATATCACAAATGTTGCGACATCATTCTCGTCACGGACTGAAACTTTAAAATGATACCTAAATGTACAAAATAAATTGTATTATAGAATGAATTTATTGTTTATTTAGTAACATCCTAACTTATTTTAAAATTTGTGGCATTATTAAAACTTGTTTAAAATAAATTAATTAAAGTTAGAGATACTAAACCTGATCATGCCCGTTGTGTTGGGTGTTTTACAGTTGATGTTTGTACAAAACAACGATGTTTCCGTTTTTTGCATTTTGGTTTTGCATCCAGAGCATGAGATGTAGTGCCATCCATAATCTCCGTAAACATCCACAATTGTTGCGACATATGAAGCTGGCGGCCTTGAATAAAAAATGATATATTAGAAAATAATATATGAGAAGTTTTAGAGCAACGTTTTACTTGTGGAGTTTTAATTTTGGAGAAACTGTTGAATCTCATTTAGTGTTACTGTTTCCAGTTTCGTACCTCCAACTGTTTTGGGATTTATCGTAGTAAGCAGTAGGACGGTCGGTTTCTGTGAATTTGTATTCCATCTAAGCCTGAAATTTGCAGCAATTTTGTCCCACAAGTACACACGAACAATTTTGCCGCTGTTTGGTAAGAGTGTGTTAGAAGTCTTTTTAATTGTATATATTAGTAAGGTATATATAAAATAAATAAAATCTTACTATTCCATCTTCACATGTAAGAATACCATGTACTTTGATTTACCAGGAGTAGTCATTGGAGGTGTAGCATTTAGTGTGGAATCTTGTAGGTTGTCTCCTTTATTGAGGTGTATGTGACCAATGATATCTACAATACAAAGAAATATATAAGTTGTGTGTATGCATTGTGTTTGATGGCAAGAGATGGTTACCAAAAAACTCGCCGTTTCGGTTAACAATTGGTGCCAAATCTAGCACGGTCCGTAGCCTAAATTGTTGGGTGTCTATTTTGTGGAAGCTTTCATTCGTTTCAACAAAAGATGTTTGGTCAGTGAATAAAATGTCGAATTTGTGAGCTGCGACTTGGAACACTCTTTTTGAAGGATTGACCATAAATTTTTTTAACTTGTAGATCGAGTTTGCTTTCAGGGTCTCTGTATATCGGAATAGTCGGTTGGCCGATATAAATCCATGCATCGTTGTTGACTACGAAAAAAATGTAGATATCAGTTATAGATCATAATATGTATATTTTAATATAGTAAACGCAATAAATACCTCAATGTCGATGAAAAGCAGCGCATTCCCATGAGTATGTTACCATTTTTGAAGTTGCGAGCTTCCCAGAAATGAATTAGTCTTACCACGACTTCATCTTTGCAGAAATTTCCTTCAAGATTGGCAAAAGTTTGGTAACCTTTTGATTGGGAAGATGTCTTTGTAATTTGTGTTGTCATGTTTATGTGAGTATAGGTTTGAGATAGAGTGATGATAGTTTAGAAAGAATTTGAGAATGGTTGGTATATATATATATATATATTATTGGTGTAGTTATTGTTTTTTGTTTGAGATAATTTTGTGAAACGTCCATATTTAAAAATAGCCATAGAAGAGCATTTAATAGTGTAGCAAAGTGGAGGTGAAGCGTGGGTTAACATTGTGTAGTAACATTGTGGGTTAACATTATATTATTGGCGTAGTTATTGTTTTTGTTTGAGATAATTTTGTGAAACGTCCATATTTAAAAATAGCCATAGAAGAGCATTTAATAGTATAGCAAAGTGGAGGTGAAGCGTGGGTTAACATTGTGTAGTAACATTGTGGGTTAACATTATATTATTGGTGTAGTTATTGTTTTTGTTTGAGATAATTT
The DNA here is from genome assembly GCA_026770425.1 of Boechera divaricarpa. Classification (NCBI taxonomy): domain Eukaryota; kingdom Viridiplantae; phylum Streptophyta; class Magnoliopsida; order Brassicales; family Brassicaceae; genus Boechera; species Boechera divaricarpa. Next base: position 6,808,815 of record CM049188.1, on the reverse strand, counting down.
TGTGAAACGTCCATATTTAAAAATAGCCATAGAAGAGCATTTAACATTGTGTAGTAACGTCTAAATTATTGACATCACCAACGAATGTAATGGCAGTAATGACCCACGAGAGTGGTATATGCTTTATGATAATGATGGTGAGTAAATGATTTATTTAATTAATAATTTGATTTAATTTGATGAACGTCCTGATTTTTTTTATTGTATATATGATTTATGTAAAGCAAAATTTATGATGTATTAGATTTTTATGATGCATTTTATAGATTTATTTTGATTTGTGATTATTTAACTAATTATTTGATTTAATTTGATGAACGTCATGTGTTTTTTAATTGGTTTGGTTATTGTGTGTTATTTACTTTATTTCAATTTTATGCTTTATGATAATGATAGTGAGTAGATGATTTATTTAATTAATTATTTGATTTAATTTGATGAACGTCTTTATTTTTTATAATTGTATATATGATTTATGTAAAGCAAAATGTATGATGTATTAGATTTATGATGAATTTATAGATTATTTTGATTTGTGATTATTTAATTTAATTTAATTTAATTTAAAGATTTTAATTACTTGATGATGTGTCATCTTTAGAAGGCCTTATTTTTTATGATGTAGATGCTCTCTTGAGCCTCCAAAACTTCCTTTTATTAGTATAGATTACAAGACAAAAATTGTTGAAATTGTGTATTTTCATTTACTGTTATTTCAACTGGTATTTGTGGCGTTGATTACATTTCTAATTGGTGCATTGATATCAATATGATTGTTGTAGGGTTGAATTAAAAAAACAGTAAGTCGTTCTTGCGTATTAAGAGAAATGTCGTAACCAAAGTTTTTCAAATTGATTTTGTTTTCTTTCTTTTTGTCAACATACCTTTTAAAATTGATTTTAATAATTTGTTTTATTTTGTTAAATGGGCTGCTATTAATATAATTGTGGGCCAAAAAGTTGTCATGGAGCCCAATTTCCATATATAGGAAATAGCTTAGGGCCTTTTTTTAAAAGCAAGTTAGGGCTTTTTAAGGCATGATACATAAAAAAAGAAAAGAAACATATTGTGCGCGATAATCATCACGGAAGAAGAGTTAAAAAAATAATAAGTTACCTCATCTCTACACAATAAACGTAGCTACCTCATCTCCCTCTTCTTTTTATATTTATTTTTTGGTTTCCGTCTCTTTTCTCCTCCACCTGTAGTTTCTGGCCTTTGTCCTCAATAGGCGACGATGGCTTCATCGTCCTCCTCCATTTTCTCCGGTGTTAAGTTCTCTCCGATCTTAGCTCCTTTTAACTCTGGAGATAGCCGCCGCTCTCGATGTGTAAAAGATAGCCGAAATAAAGCTAGGTTTAATCCAGCCTCGCCGCGTCTCACTCCGAATCGTGTTCGCGTCGAAGCTCAGTCTTTAATTCCTTATAATAATGGTCTTTGGTACGTCTTGTGTTTATGCAGAGCCTGATGGAGATGTTTATCAGTGATTGTTATTGTTTCTGTTCGTTTCTGAATTCGTGGAAATTGAAATTAGTTCTTGGTTCATATTATAGCCACTGGTTCTTGTTTTTTGCAGTTGTTGAATTCACTTATAATGGTTCTATGGTATCTTGGCCTGCTTATGTCAGCATCAGTTTATGTGGAGCCTTAGATTTTGAGATGGAGATGTTTATCACTAATTTTACATCTCCGTTGTTGTTTCTTTCTGAATTCGTGGAAATTGAAATTAGTTCTTGGTTCACATTATAGCCACTGATTCATGTTTTTCCTCAGTTGTTGAAGTTTAGTTATATTTGCTCGTCTCCTGAAAACTTGGTTTCAAAAAGGTTTTTGAAATCAGTTGTTAATTTTTGGTTTGAATGTTTTGATGTCAAAGGGCACAGCCAACTACGAACAGGGGACGTTTGAAGAGGAACATTGTTCTGGGACAGCGAAGCGCGATTTTCAGAAAAGAAGCTACTGGGACATCACTTTCTCGGGGACGTAATTTCTGTCTTACCTGTAAAAGAACTCAACCCGGAATCAGAAGATCATTACCGAGTGCCTTTGTGGACAGAACTTCATTTAGTTTGTCTAGGTCTCGTTTGACCTCTTCTCTGGTTCGTAAGCTACACTATTTCCCTTCTGTGTTCTAGTCTTGCGTCTTGTCCTCTTGTTTGAACTATGTGTTTAACAGACTCAACATGTGCCAACTTTTCAGAGAAAGAATTCTCAGATTCTAAATGCAACTGTTGGACCAGATGAGCCACATGCTGCTGGTACAGCCTGGCCAGATGGCATCGTTACGGAGAGACAAGATATGGACTTATTGTCCCCTGAGATAGATAGTGCAGAGCTAGAAGCATTTCTTGGTTGTGAACTTCCTTCTCATCCGAAGTTGCACCGGGGACAATTGAAAAATGGGCTTCGGTATCTTATTTTGCCAAACAAAGTTCCACCAAACAGGTAAATTGGGCAGAATGCCTGAACTTGGTCTACTCATGATACTCTTAATGGTTGCTTCATGCATCAGAGTTAGATAATTAACATGGTTTCCCTTACGTTATATTTAATATCAGTTAAAGAAAAAGGATAAAGGGGGGCTATTTTGTACTCCTTTTCTATTATAGCTTAAGCATATGGTGGAATCCTCTAAGGTCTTCCTTTTATTTCTTACATATGTGCTGAAATGTTTTCAAATGCTAGATTTGAGGCACACATGGAAGTTCATGTAGGATCGATAGATGAGGAAGATGACGAGCAAGGGATTGCTCATATGATAGAACATGTTGCATTCCTTGGGAGCAAGAAACGTGAGAAACTTCTTGGTACAGGTGCCCGCTCTAATGCCTACACAGATTTCCACCATACAGTATTTCATATTCATTCTCCAACCCACACAAAGGTTTGTTATCTTGTACACCTATTGGCGTATTTATTGATGTAGCTTTTTTTGGTTAGTTCAATTTCACAGGTTTTTGTTGCCTCTGTATTTGCTTTAACAAATATGGTGTTTATAGTAATAGCATTGATTCGACCAAATTATCACATTCTCTTCACTCTTTTTTTTTTCTCCACTATATTTCTATATACATTTCCATATACCTATATGTTGTACATGGAAAACTATCTCTCTTATGAGCAAAGAATACTGGGTTTGGTGTTGATTTTTATTTGTTTATTGACCTTGAAGTCTGTTTCTTTTGTTGAGTCCTCTCTAGATGTTATTGTGATAATTTGGAGAACGTATCCTTACTGGCTTGCTAATCATGTTGATAGAGTTCGACAGATGGAATACTAGCTTCATATTAATTAGAGTGCTGAACCTTTTCAGGACTCTGAGGAAGACCTTTTCCCGTCTGTGCTCGATGCCTTGAATGAGGTAAAATTTTGCTATCTAAGATGATGTCTTTCATTGGATATGTCCTAAATTTTTTTCTGTTGCAAGAATCAGAATCCCTCTATGTTTCATGGATCATGATTCATTTGGCAAATAAAATCTTATGTCTCTAATGATTACAGATAGCCTTTCACCCAAAATTCCTCTCTTCTCGAGTTGAGAAAGAAAGGCGGGCCATACTTTCAGAACTTCAGATGATGAATACAATTGAGTATCGTGTTGACTGCCAGGTAATCATTAAGAATAGTTTTCTATATGTCAGCACAACAGTTCTTTGTCTTACCCAAGTTTTGGTGGTTAATCAGTGACACATTGTGTTTTATTTCTTGAGACTAGTTGTTGCAACATCTACATTCTGAGAATAAGCTGGGTAGAAGGTTCCCTATTGGACTGGAAGAGCAGATTAAGAAGTGGGATGTTGACAAAATTAGGAAATTTCATGAGCGATGGTACTTCCCAGCCAATGCCACTCTATATATTGTTGGAGACGTCGACAACATACCTCAGATAGTCCACAATATTGAAGTAAGATAGTCTCTTACCTTTTCCTTGCATTGCCGTTTGTCTTTAATAAATAAATATATATTGAATTCTGCTGCGTAGTCTATCTTGACCAGACAATCGCTCTTGCACAGGCTGTGTTTGGAAGAACTGGTTTGGATAATGAATCAACACGCACTTCTCCTACTCCTGGTGCCTTCGGTGCCATGGCTAATTTTCTCGTTCCGAAGCTGCCAGCTGGTCTTGGTGGAACCTTTTCAAATGAGAGAACAAATACTGATGATCAAGCTAAGATGATTAAAAGAGAGAGACATGCAATTCGTCCCCCGGTTGAGCATAATTGGTCGCTTCCTGGAACCAGTGTTGATCTAAAGCCTCCGCAGATATTTAAGCATGAGCTTCTTCAAAATTTCGCAATCAACATGTTCTGCAAGGTTTTAGTTACAATCTTTTAATTTCTCCTTCTTCCTTTTTTTTTTTTTTTTTTTTTCAGCTTAACATGATACAGCCAGCTTAGGGTAGTTTATATTATGAAATGTTACAATTTTTTTGTTTTCCTGCAGATACCTGTTAGCAAGGTTCAGACATTTGGAGACCTGCGAAATGTTCTGATGAAAAGAATATTTCTCTCTGCTCTACATTTTCGAATTAATACGAGATACAAGGTATGAGGGTGTTAGGATGTTGCCTTTCTGAATACATTTGTTCTCAAGTTTTACTCGAGAAGATAAGAAGGAAAAAAATTGTTCACATTTTCTTGTACTGAACATTTTGCTTAGGTTTTGTAGATCAAGATGAATCTCTTCAAATCTCACTGAAATTTTATAAAATCAGCTCTCTAATGGGCTGTTCAAACAATATGTGTGTTTTTGATTATCTTGAGGTGCACTATCAAAAGTAAAAAATCTTTTCCAGTTCATGGATCTAGCTAATATTATTTATTGAAGGTTTTAGGAATTATATGCATTATCAGTAGACTCAATACTGTCAGTAAATTTTGGTGTTGTTATTTTTGTACCTTTCAGAGTTCAAACCCGCCATTTACGTCAGTTGAACTGGACCATAGTGATTCGGGAAGGGAAGGATGCACTGTTACCACTCTTACTGTCACCGCAGAGCCCAAAAATTGGCAAAATGCAGTGAAAGTTGCTGTCCAAGAGGTTTTCTTATTGTTTGTTCTCATTTATCTTCATTGTAATTACTATTTTTCATTGTTTTGTTGGACCTGATGAATAATGGATTGGTTGAAGAGATAGTCTACAAGACTGTTAGAGCCATTGTCACCTTTTCTTTGCTTATGAGAATTCATTCAGCTATGTTTAACGTATAACTCTACTTGCAGGTTCGAAGACTTAAAGAATTTGGTGTCACCAGGGGTGAACTTACACGTTACATGGATGCTCTTCTGAAAGATAGTGAACATCTTGCAGCTATGATTGATAATGTGTCGTCTGTTGATAACCTGGATTTTATTATGGAAAGTGATGCACTAGGCCACACGGTTATGGATCAGATGCAAGGACATGAGACCTTGGTTGCTGTAGCTGGAACTGTTACCCTTGAAGAGGTAGGTTTTGCAGTTCTGCTTATTCTTATTAGCTTTTCTTTTAGCATGTGACGCAAACGATGACTGTTAATTTCAGAATTTCCTGGTGATTAACACTTCAATAACCACTGGATATTTAACACTTCCTGCATATCATACTATTCAAAATATTTTTGTTTCAGTTAGTTGTTTTTCTTCTGTTTTGATGGCTCCTTGTCCAGGTAAACACTGTTGGCGCCAAGGTGCTAGAGTTTATTTCTGATTTTGGAAGGCCCACTGCACCTCTTCCTGCAGCAATAGTTGCTTGTGTTCCCACAATGGTGCATGTTGATGGGGTTGGTGAGAGTGATTTTAATATAACTCATGGTGAAATAATAGATTCTGTCAAATCAGGATTATTAGCACCCATTGAAGCTGAGCCTGAGGTGTTCTTTCTTTTGTAACTTCTTTTTGTTGACTTTTATCTTCGCTTAATTCCAGTATAGACCAAAGGCTAGTTCTGAATCAGCTTTTTGCCTTCATCCTTGCAGCTCGAGGTGCCAAAAGAATTGATCTCTCAATTACAGTTGGAAGAGTTAATCTTGCAGAGAAATCCATGTTTTGTCCCTATTCCTGGGTCAGGTGTAACCAAATTGCATGACAAAGAGACTGGGATCACTCAGCTTCGCTTATCCAATGGGATACCTGTAAATTACAAGGTACGTCTTTCATCCTTCTCCTCTTGCTTACTGCCTAAGCATCTCCATGGTGATTTTCTTTCTACATTATAAGACGTTCTCTTCAAGAGTTATATTGTTTTGTGCTGTCTGCTTAACAAATTGCAGTTCTTAACATCTTAAAAATTATGCTTCGTTTTTAGCAGTAAACATTTTATTTGGTGTTGATTGATACTATAGTTTTATTGTAGCATATTGTATGTAGAAATAATGACCCTTCCCTTGACATTTCCCTTTTCAATATAGATATCAACGACCGAATCTCGGGCAGGTGTCATGCGGCTTATTGTTGGTGGTGGACGAGCTGCTGAAACTTCTGATTCCAAAGGAGCTGTGGTTGTTGGTGTTCGTACACTCAGCGAGGGTGGTCGAGTTGGAGACTTTTCAAGGGAGCAGGCAAGTGAAGCTGTTGAAAACTGCATTGTGATTTTTTATCTAGTACTACAAAAAGGATATGAACTAAGCTGAAAGCCATTTCCTTATAGGTGGAGCTTTTCTGTGTAAATCATTTGATAAACTGCTCGTTGGAGTCAACTGAGGAGTTCATTGCCATGGAATTCCGGTTTACTCTGAGAGACAATGGAATGCAAGCAGCTTTTCAGCTGCTTCACATGGTGCTTGAGGTATTAGATTATAACTAAGACGATGTAATAATGCTGTACAACATTTCTGACCCTTGATCTTTTATTGATTTGTGGTCAATAGTGTTTTCTCTTACCCGCTTGTTCGTTGTCCTCTATTTTTTTCTACTCTTTTGCTGATGAAGAGTGTTGGTTCTCTGGCAAGCAGCGTAGTGTCTGGTTGGAAGATGCATTTGATCGAGCACGGCAGCTATATCTTTCGTATTTTCGATCAATTCCTAAAAGCTTGGAGCGTGCGACTGCTCATAAACTCATGATCGCGATGCTGAATGGTGATGAGCGTTTTGTTGAGCCGACACCTAAGTCATTACAGAACTTGAATCTAGAATCTGTGAAAGATGCAGTCATGAGTCATTTTGTTGGGGACAATATGGAGGTGTTATCTTAAACTTGAAAGCTGATATTTGCTTGACTAATATTAATTTTATTTGATTTTCATAAAATTTTCTGTGGTTTCCTTCAGGTAAGCATTGTGGGGGACTTTTCAGAGGAGGAAATCGAGCGTTGCATCCTTGATTACCTTGGTACAGTTAAAGCCAGCCATGATTCTGCAAAACTACCAGGATCTGAGCCTATTGTGTTTCGCCAACCGACAGCTGGCTTGCAATTTCAACAGGTTCGGAACAAAGCAGTAATGCATGGACTTTCTTGTTCTTCTTTTTGGTTTCCCCATCCCCTTAGATATGTGATTCAAGCAGGATATATTGACATATTTATCTCTGAACAGGTATTCTTGAAGGATACTGATGAAAGAGCATGTGCATACATTGCCGGACCAGCGCCAAATCGATGGGGCTTTACAGTTGACGGTGATGACCTATTTCAGTCTGTTAGCAAACTTACTGTTGCTCATGGTAAGTTAAAACCTTAACGGAACCGACATAAAACTAGGAGTCATATGGTGTCGCAATTTTTCAACCTCGTGGAAACTGTGTATATGTCTGGTTCTAAGCTTGTCTCATACACCAGAAATTCATCTTCAGTAGTATTAATGAATTTAGTGGTTAGATCTGAGATAAAATAGCTTTTCATATTTCATGCATGCACTGAAATTGCAGATGGACTTTCAAAATCGGAGGAACAGTCGCTAGAGGGCGGAGACAAGGAGTTGCAAAAGAAGCTTCGTGCCCACCCTCTTTTCTTTGGAATTTCAATGGGTCTTCTGGCAGAAATCATAAACTCAAGGTAACTCTTATTGTTGAATGATATCATATTATTTGAAAGCTGAGTTCTTTGCTGCTATTGTACACTGGTTTGGTTCGTGTCCAGAATTTGCTCAGCAACTAACCGCCAGAATGAAGCACTATTTAGAAAATGAACGCCTTCATCATGTGTCAACAAACATTTGGGTTTAAGAGAATGCAGTTTTATGCATCTGATTGTCTTTTTGCTTCAGACCGAAGCCTGTCTACTTTCTATGTACCTATATATTTTCTTCCACTCATAGCTGATTTTTTTTTTTTGAATCATTGCAGGCTTTTCACGACAGTAAGAGATTCTCTTGGACTGACATATGACGTATCATTTGAGCTAAACCTATTTGATAGGCTAAATCTCGGGTGGTATGTGATATCTGTGACTTCAACTCCTGGCAAGGTATGCAGTCTTTGTATTTTGCTTACAGTAAATGAGCTACTCTTTCATAAACAGTTTTCTTCACCAAGTTTCTCAATACTCTTTCCAGGTATACAAAGCGGTTGATGCCTGTAAGAGTGTTCTTAGAGGTTTGCATAGCAACCAAATTGCCCCTAGGGAGTTGGATAGGGTTAGTTGTCTCTTTTGCCTTCTCAGCCTAGCTATTTTTAGCTTGTTTTCTTTGTTAATGGAAAGTAGTGTTGTTTGTAAATCAACAGGCAAAGCGAACTCTTCTTATGAGACATGAAGCTGAACTCAAATCCAATGCCTATTGGCTTAATCTATTAGCTCACTTGCAGGCCTCCTCTGTTCCGAGGAAGGTGATACGCACTTGCATATTCTTAAATTTTTCGTTTCTGACTTGACTTCTTGACTTCTTCTGATGGGGTGGTTGTGCTTTCTTTAGGAACTGTCATGCATTAAAGAACTTACTTCATTATATGAAGCTGCGTCGATCGAGGACATATATGTCGCTTATAATCAATTAAGAGTGGACGAGGACTCTCTGTACTCCTGCATCGGGATAGCTGGGGCGCAGGCTGGTGAAGAGATAACTGGTAAAGTGTGACATCTCTTGAGCAAAAACAGTTTGAGATCAGTTGGGTATTAAAATACGAAAACTCTGCTTTGCAGTTCTATCAGAAGAGGAAGAACCAGAAGATGCTTTCTCAGGAGTTGTTCCTGTGGGACGAGGCTCATCGATGACCACAAGACCAACAACCTGATCCACATTTTGGCTTGTAAGATAATGTAGGTGAAGACATGTGCCATAGATACGACAGAATAAGCCAGATAAACATCATCAGATTCGCTTGTCACGGAAGGAGCTTCATTAGAGATGTTCCCGAGAGCTTTGGCATAAGAGGTTTGTATACTTGTGATCACCATCAAAGCTAATAAATGACCCCATTATCTATACTACTCATCTCTTGTCCCCTTCATATTTATACAAAAAGAAAAAAGAAAAATAGTGACAAATGTGTACCCTTTTTTTTTGGACTTGATCGTTACTACTACGGTGCAAAGTTTATGCAGCTGTAATTGTTATTTGACTGTGATATAGACGAGTCTTTTTGCTCTCATGTTCATCTCTAGCTATAAAATCATTGGGAGGTGCTCATGGCCAAGTGGGGGACAACAATTTCGTGGCTCGAAGAATGATAAGAGCTTAAAATATTTTAATGTGGGGTTCAATTTTTTGTAGTACATTTGAAACCAGGTAAACGAATAGTGAGAATAACCAAATAGTTGTGGTGCTAATGGTTTTTGTGGTTCTAATGTTTTCAACAAACTCCTTCAATGGAGCAGATGTTGTCAACGAAGCAATCTCCCCATCAGTCAATGAGGAGATGAACGTTCAACTGACTGCAATTCCATCCCCTGAAGAAATTAAAAAAGCGATATGCTTATTCATCGTGACAAAGCGCTTGGACCGGACGGGTTCCCGTCGGGTTTGTTTGTGGAGAACTGGGAAACGATGGGATCAGATATTGTGAAAGAAGTTCAAACCTTCTTCTAATCAGACACGCTACCACAGGATATGAACTGTACTTATGTTAGACTCATCCCAAAAATCCTGAACCCAAACAGATGTTGGATTATAGACCGATTGCGCTATGCAACGTCTTCTACAAGTTTATAGCAAAAATCCTAGCTAATAGACTCCAACCACTTCTGAATTCCCTCATCTCAGAAAAACAATCAGCTTTCGTACTGAGGAGAGCAATCTCGGACAACATATTGATTACACATTAGGTACTCCATTATCTTAAGAACTCAAAAGCTGAAAAACATTGCTATATGGCCGTCAAGACGGATGTGAGCAAGGCCTACGATAGGCTTGAATGGCTTTTTATCCGCACGGTATTGGAGAGATTTGGGTTCAGTCACAAGTGGGTAAGCTGGATTCTTCAGTGCATCTCTACAGTTTCATATTCATATCTGATCAATGGTGAGGCACGAGGGAAGGTGTTACCAACAAGAGACATAAGACAAGGAGACCCGCTTTTGCCGTATATTTTTATCCTTTGTAGTAAGGTTTTCTCTGACTTTGTAGAAGAAGGCAGGGAATTCAGGTGTTCTCACAGGCACACGGATAGCAAAAAATTGCCTGCGAATTAATCATCTCTTATTCGCAGATGACACCATGTTTTTTTATTAAAGCTGATAGGAAAAGCTGCCAATCTCTCAAGTGTATCCTACGTACAAAAGTACGAACGACCTTCGGGACAGAAGATTAATAACACTAAGTCTTCCATTTACTTCTCCTCAAAAACTCCTGATGCTTTGAAGGAAGAAACGAAACAAATCTTGGGTATAGAAAAAGAAGGAGGCACAGGCAAGTACCTAGGCCTCCCTGAACTTTTCGGAAAGAAGAAACGAGACCTCTTTGCATCTATTTTGGAACGGATCAATATCAAAATCAAAGGTTGGTCAACTCGCTTTCTCTCACATGCCGGAAAAATGACACTTCTCAAAGGGGTACTCTCCGCTATTCCAACCTATGTGATGACTTGTTTCAAACTGCCAGCGAGCCTTTGCAAACGAATTCTGTCTCTCCTAACCAGATTCTGGTGGGATGTAAAGCCGGGAAAAAAGAAAATGGCTTGGGTAGCTTGGAGAAAGTTGGCACAACCAAAGGCAAGAGGAGGACTAGGATATCGAGACATCCAGAATTTTAACGATGCGCTACTTGCAAAGCTCAGCTGGAGATAGATCAGACAACCGAATTCTCTCCTTGGGAGGTTGGTTTTAAACAAGTACTGCCGCAACACTAATTTCCTCCATTGCACAGCACCATCGAATGCATCCCATGGAAAGAGAGGGATTCTAATTGGTCGGGATCTATTGTTACCAAATCTGATCAAAACAGTGGGAGATGGATATGATACAAGTGTTTGGTATGATCCGTGGATCCCCAGTTTACAGGAAATAAACCTTACGGGCCACCAGCAGCAGAATCGCAGAACCTCCGAGTGGCAGATCTGTGGTTTGAGGACACAAAAACTTGGAATGTTTCAAAGATAAAAAATTTGTTTCCCTATCTTACCCACGAGATACTTCTTATACGCCTGTGTGAATCAAAAACACAAGATGTTTTCCACTAGATAGGAACAAAATCAGGTCTCTACGCAACTAAATCTGACTATTTCTCAGCGACTGAGCAAAAGAAACCCACGGAGACGTCAGGACAAGGTGTAATGCATTCCGATTGGTAAAAACATATATGAAACATCAAATGTAGTCCTAAGATCAAAACTTTCAAGTGGAAAGTGGTAAATGGAGCTCTGCCGACAGGTGAAAACCTCAACAAAAGAGGCATGCTTACAAACATATCCTGCCAACGTTGTGGTAAGGAAGAAACTACCCTGCATATTCTTTTTGAGTGTTCATTAGCAAAACAGGTCTGGGAGGGCTTGCACTGGAAATCGGCACCACCACCTCTATCCCAGCATCTGGATCAAACACTAATAGCGTTCCAACAACTGGTATATCTTCCACCCTATGGAATATTGGTTGTTCTGGAATCTATGGAAAGCTAGGAATCTTCTTGTTTTCCAAGAAAAGAGTTTTCCTCCTTCGGAGTTGATTATCAAAGCCTTGGTGGAAGCCAGAGAATGGGCGGAGGCACAACTAGAACCAGCACCAAGACCAAGCATCAAAGCGATTTCTCCACCCCTGAATTCTTGTGTGCGGCGAGTCACCATTAACACAGAGATGCGGCATGGAACTCTGAGCATAAAATAGCAAGCTTGGGCATGGTCATTGTGGATCATATCCGGGATCAAAATCACAAATTTTCCTGAGCCGTGGAGTACGTTCCCTCAGCCCTTCACGGAGAAGCATTAATCTATTTAGTATCCTCATGGATATATATCACTTCTCAATTAAGATCTAGTCTATCTCCTTCGCTTTTATCCCTAGGAATATCAATGCTGTTGCAGACTCTATTGCAAAGACAGCTCTCTCTGATTTTTTAGTCAGGAAAGAATATTGTTATGTTTCTTAATCATCGTAATGAAAAGTTTCCCTTTGGTTGACAAAAAAAAAAAATGGTTTTAAGGTTACTGAAAATGATCAAAAGGTTGCTCAAAAAAATTAAGAAAAATTATCAAAATAAAGGTAAAGTTAGGTCTATTACATGTTACCCTAGAAAAACTACTACAAGTACAATATGTTGTTTTCTTCAAATAATCAAAATACATTTTTTCAAAATATACCACTAGGTTATGTTGTGTGTGTATTTTACTTGTTGTACCTTAGTAAATTCCAATATAAAGAAGTGTTAGTTTAGTATTAGATGCAAGTTTTAATTTTTCATTCTCCACTCTCTTTGTTCTCTTTCGTTCTCTCTCAAACCTTGTCTTGTATCCTTGGAACTTTGTTACGATCTTTGTTTTGAAAATCTTATTTATCTTCATGTATTTTTCAAATGTTTCAATAAGTGGTAGGTTTAAAAACTCATTTTAATAAAGGTAATTCGTGCTAGTGCCATCAATATGTCACGATCCAAATTAGCCATCGGAAAAAAAACCAGAACCAAATACCCGAACATAACCCACCCAAAAAAATCGAAACCGAAACCGAACCGCCACTGTAGAAATATCCGAATGGGTAATGTTTTTAAGTATTTAAAAATCTAAACCGAACCCAAACTGAACCCGATACTCGTGGGTATCCAAAAATACCTGAAATACAACTATATATCTAAAAATATATTAGATATATCGGATAATTTGAGTATTTTTGGATAAATTAGGTAGAAAGTAACCAATGTTTTAGTTTTTTTTTTTTTGGGTATTTCGGTTAATTTTGGGTAACTTAGGGTATATTTGGGTAAAAAATAACCAATGTTTTAGTTTTTTTTTTCCAGGTATTTCGGGTAGATTTGGAAATATTTGGATATAAAAAAACATGAACCCGAACCAGTAACTAAAATTTTTTGGTTATTTACTGGTTCTCAGTTTTAAGTATCTACACAATCTGAATCTGCAAATAACCGAACCGAACCCGACCTAATTTTAACAAATATCCGAATGGGTCCTCAACCACTCTATCCAAAAACCCAAAACCTGAATTGACCCGACCCAAACTCGAACGGGTACCCGAATGCCCAAACCTTCCGAATGGAACTTTGCACATCCATGTTACTATCATAAAAAAGCTATATGCGTGCACATATATATATACATTGTAATTTAATATAAAATTTTGAATATCACCTTTACGTATATATTATTACGTAGGTCTCAAGGGTTAAAGTCCGTGGACCCTACCCCGCATAGTCCGCTGTAGGGAAGGTGTGGATAAAAAAATCAGAGCCTAAAAAAACCAGGTCGGAGTTTTGTTGCGGGTTTGCGGATAAAATCCTATGGGCTTGCGGGCAGAGCTGGCCCGTTAATTTGGAAGGCCACAAGCAAAAATAAAATTTTTTGGCCCAGGTAATTTAAAAAAAAAAAAAATCGTATAAATGAAAGATGGGGATTCGAAACCCCCACCTCAAACCTACAGAGAAGCATATTAACCAACTCAGCTAATGGCATTTTCAATAAAATAATTGGCCGAACATATACTTATTATATTAAAGGTCGCAACCATAGGTTTGGCCCGCTTGTACTCAAGGTCGGCTCTGCTTGCGGGTATCCGCATAATCGATCAAATCGGACCATTTCTAAAGGTTTGCAGATTATGTGGGGTTTTGCGGATTTTTTATATCTTGTGAACTTTTGCGGATAATGCAGGTTTTTTTGGATTTTCTAGGTTGCGGGGTCTCATTTTTTGCCGGTTGCGGTTTGCCCGCGGAGTAGATACGGACCGTTCAAATTTAGGAATGCCTGTTGCGGAGTGAGTTAGGCGGGGTGGATCCGCCTGTTTGACATGCCTAGTATTACGAAATCGCTTATGTAATAGTAATTTAACCATTTTTTGGTCATATACATTATGTATATAAATATAGAAAAACCAAAGCTTGTATCATCTGCATTGTTTCTCATAATTTGAAATAAAATTTAATTTTAGTAAATTCCTTACACTAATTGCTTAACTGAGATATATTAGAAGAAAATGCATCAATAAGAAATCAAAGAAATATTAAAAGGATGTAAATAAATGTTTACTTTTCTTTAGTATGTTATTTGAACACGTTTTATGGAAAATTTAAATTTGTATTGTCTTTTTAAATAAATAACAAAAAGTATCACTCAACCGAACTGTTATGTATCTGTAAAAAAAGTATGTTTGTGCTCATTATGTGATATATGTTTTATATTTTGACTAGAGCTATCAAAGCCAATGATTTTATGTTTAAACTAAGGTTACTTAAGTAGCACACAAACAGGATATAATGATCCAGATAGTACATATTTTTTTTTAATGACTGTAATGTTTTCTATTTCTCAGAATACCCAGAATATCTTTATAATCATTTGCTAACAAAAACGTAATAACAAAAATACCATTACTTTTTTTTTCCACATCAGCGAAAAATTCTACGTGGCATCATAACTGCCTACGTGTATTATGAAACTCGGCCGCTGATATGTCTGCATTTTATATGGTTTTAGCTTGCATTATTCATTCATTTAGACATGTTATTTGACCTGTTCTTGTCATTTATTTATAGTTTTGCATACTTAGAGTGTTTTGCATTAGGTTTGCATACATCTTGCATATTTGGCTTGTTATAGGTACTTTCAGGCGATTCTGGAGAAGTTAGACTCGAAGCTGTCCTGGACGTCAGACTCTGGCCTGTAGGGTCGAGTAGGAGGGTCGAGCTAAGGCAGGAGATGGTGCAGAAGCAGACTCTGGCCTGTAGGGCCGAGTCAAGGGGTCGAGCTGAGGCGAAAGGTGGCATCTTTGAGATTTTTGGCCGAGCTCGAGCACGCCTGCTCGAGCTCCATAATAGAACCCAACACAAAAGAGGAGTCTTGGAAATTTCAAGTCTGACTCGAGCCCATAGGGTCGAGTAGGAGGCTCGAGCTCAACACACAAAAATGCAATCTTGATCTCATCAGCTCGAGCACAGCACTCGACCACCACAGGGTCGAGTTGGACCTTACCTTGCGCGTTTTTACCATTTTGCCCATGACGTTTTAGGGTTTTTAAGACTTAAATACCTAATGTGGGATTAAGATTTCTAAGTTGGTTTTTTGCCTAATTTTCGAGTTTTTCTTTCTGTTCTTCATTGTTCTTGATTTCCAGACTTTGTAATTTGATTTCTGCTTGTTATTTTGAGTTGATTTCTTCTGTTCTATCATTTCTCTATCTATCTCTATCATCTATGCAAGTTTTTATGATTTCTGGGTTTATGTTCTTGATGTTCTTCATGGTTTCTGAGTAGTCATTAGGGTTCTTGAGGATGGGTTAGATTAGTGTGAAATCTTAGTCTCCTAGGTGGTTTAAGAGTTGATTGTTTAATTTCCCTTCTAAATTAGTGTTCTTAATGCTAATTTCTCTCTGATCAATTGAGATTAGAACTTAGGTGTTTTTCCACCCAGAAGGTGTTTGATAAAATGCTTGAATGAACTGATGTTAGAGATTTGCATACCTAGCCTAAGGGATTAGTTGTCTAGGGTGTTTATTGACAATATTGAACTGATTCTTATTGCCTGCTAGGGTAGATTTCGCCAAGGGATTGGGTCTGGAACTGGCCTAGCTTGAGGTTACTTATCACGGGAGTGGACTTAACTGGTTGTGATGTTTGATGTCTAGGGAATAGCTTGATTGAGTTTTGTTAGACCACCTGGGTAGGCTAAGGAGATACACTGAATCGATTACCCCATCCTTAGGAACTTCTCTTGCATTGATTAAATTTTCGTCTAGTCCTATACAATGTTTCTGCTATTGCCTTGTTTCCGTTAGTCTTTGAATTGATTCGCCTTAGCTTCTATTTTTAATTTCTGTCTAGGTTGTTAGAGTCCTATACGCTCTTGTTTGGCTTGACTAGAATGGGTTGATCTCATCCTTTTTGGTTAATATCTTCACCCTTATGGATTGACACCTTACTATACTACAACGAAATCTTGGTCTAGTAAGGAATTGACCTATATCAGCCTCATAATTTTTTCGTTGTAGTTACGGCTGAGTTATAAGACGAATGACCGACCTATGTTAACGGCTGACTTATTAGTTAAATCAGCCGGAAGTTATGGCTGACTTTAACTTCGACGACCGATTTATAAAATATCGACTGATTTAATTGCATGCGACATGGCTGACTTTAACTCCGACGACTGATTTATGAAAACTTTGGCTGACTTATTGCTATGACGTGGCTGACTTAGATTTCGGACGACTGATTTATCGAAACCCAGCTGATTTATGTGGCTGATTTATTGTATAGCGACTCATTTATGCGAGCTTATGGTGGCTGACTTGTCATAAGTAAGCAGTAACGAGGCTGATTAGTTGATAAGTCTGATTAGTTAGGGCTGATTAAGTAATTAACTAGTAATTACTGTAGTAGTATTTTTTGACGGCTGGTTTATGCAATATAGCAGCTGACTTAAGCTTTTCACCTGATTTAATTGTTTTGATGGCCGATTTCATAAACTTTTATAATTACTTAAATAGTTTTCCTGTTACGACTAAGTTATCAATTCGTTTAGTGGCTAATTTCCTATAGCTGATTTATGAGTTCCTTTGGTGGCATGGTTCCATGTCAGCAAAAACGAAAACCTCATCAGCTCTGAATGCATCGCATAATTAGGTTAAGTCGCCGACAAAATCAGTCCGCCGTCTTCAACCTTGTTCATCTTCTTCGTCATCGTCATTCATCTCTTTCCTCCCATTCACAAGATCTGAACACCTTCGATTGAATGGATCCTGTAATAATTGTTTCTGGTAATTGGGTTTAATTTTGACAAGAGAGGTTGCAGAGTTCTTTAAGTGCAGGAACAAACATCCTACGACAATCTTGAGGAGATGATAATGGATGACTGTGGGCTAGTGTCGGGAAGGTGTAAAATTCAGCTGAGTTACATGTTCTCTTCTAAAACTTTGAAAAAAATATCTCAGGATACGCCTCCAGTTTATGTCTGCAATACTCGGCAATTGCAAAGCTTTTTGAGCTTAATAAAAATCGACCAGCTACGTTTTTGTATGGAGATTACAGAGAATAACAATGATGATGTTATTCAGAAGGGTAAGTCGAAACGGACATTCAGTCATGTCTCAATAGATGAAGGTAACGAAGTCTGCAACAGTAGTGATGAAGTTGATGATATTGGGTATACTCGTTACAGAGGAGAGTCTGAAGAGTTTAGCGAATACAAAGATATGGAGAGCAAAACTGTAAGCTACGAAAGAGAAGACGAATCTGAAGATGAAGAAGATGACGAATTTGACACCAGATTTGACATCGTTGATGACCCTGATGGTGCGTCATGTGATAATGATACTTTTTGCCTATGATGATAGTTTACTCCTCATGGCTGACTAATTTTCTAGTCTGGCTGAGTTATTAAATCATCACGGCTGACTTATTTCTAGTCTGGCTGAGTTATTAAATCGTCACGGCTGACTTATTTTGTAATCTGATTGATTTGTCAACAGATGGATTATTGGAAGGCCCATAGGACGTTATGCTTTGCAAGACAGATCGATACGGAAAGTCTTGAGAAGGGGTATGAAGACTTGCCTTCTTATCTTTATATGATAAGAAGGGAAAATCCGGGTACAATTACGCGTCTCCAACTTGATGTAGAAGGGATATTCAAGTATTTATTCATTGCATTCGGTGCGAGCGTTAGTGGGTTACATTTGTGCGCAAAATAATTGTTGTCGACGGTACATTTCTTCATAGAAAATATAAGGGGGCACTTCTTACAACACTAGCTCAAGATAGTAATTTTCAGATTTTTCCAATTGCTTTTGGTGTAGTCGACACCGAAAATGATGATTCTTGGAAATGGTTTTTTTCACAACTCAAACTTTTTGTTCTGGATGAGAAAGGTCTCGCGATCATCTCCGATAGAAATAACTCAATTGGGAAAGCAATTGGGATTGTGTATCCGTTAGCGGCTCGTGGAATATGCACGTACCATTTGTATAAGAACATATTGGTACGGTTTAAAGGTGGAAACTTGTTTCGTTTGGTGAAGAAAGCTGCAAATTGTTACAGGATGGATGAATTCAATGCCGTTTTTGATCAGATTAGAACACTAAATCCTTATCTTCATGGCTACCTCCAAAGAGTCGATGTACGAATGTGGACACTTGTTCATTTTCTGGGCGATAGATATAACATAACGACAACAAATATAACGGAGTCGATGAATAAGGTGCTTTCAAAAGCTAGAAGTTTGCCTATCGTTCGATTCTTAGAAACGATAAGGTTAATGATGACGAGGTGGTTTGCCGAGCGAAGAGAAGATGCATGGTTGATGAAAACAACGCTTACACGCGCTGTTGAGAAATTATTGGAGGTAAGTCAGCCATTACAACAATATAAATCAGCTAATAAGTATTATAAATAAGCCATATAATTTCATAAGTCAGACGTAAATTATTTTCAGGCCCGTGTCAGTGGTGCTAAACTTGCGCAGATGCAAAATCTTATGTCATCTCGTATGTAGTTCACATTTTGTATGTTTATCTTCATATGACTTGTACATATATTATCTAAATGTTGCATTCATTAATTTGAATATTTTGTACTAATAATTCCTCATTTGTTAGTTAGAAAATCGTAGGAAATGTCGTATTCAATCATTTGAATTTCAAATTAAGTTCTACAATAAGTCAGCCGCATTTCCTATAACTCGGCCGTAACGTCTATTTTGTAGCGGGAAAATGTAGTGGACGAATTAATTTGAATTTTGAAAATAATTTGAACTTGAGCGGATAATATTTCGATTAACACGCAACCTCTAATTAATCATTAGGTTGCGTGTGGATCTCGATGATTTTGTCTGCTTTTTTCATAACTTTTTACTATCTCGAGACAAATTAACAAAAGCGAAGCGTGAATCTCAATGTTACGTTTGATAAATCAGCCATAAGGAGATAATGATGTATCAAAGAATCTAAAACTTAATGAAAATAAGCCGAATACTTGCATAAATCAGCCATAATAAGTACTAAATCATTCCGAATTTGCTAAGTCAGAAAAACTGTGTTAAATAGTCTGGTACCTCGGAAAGGATTTCCGCTGCCATCCTTTCTCGTAATGGTTGCATATTTCCGTCAGTTAGGCCTTCGAAACTAATGTCAAGTGCTAGACATTCGACGTATTTCAGCGAATAAATGCCACAATCACCTGGAATATTGTTTTGGGGGACGTTCTTTTTGACCCTTCTAAAGTTGAACTGCCTCTGGTTGATCTTGCGCACGTCGGCTGGAATGATTTCGCTTAGCAGAAAAGGTGTCATGCACGTAAACGGCCTGCAAAGTTCAAGCAACTTCTTGTCAGCTGTTGGGGTTGCTGCTCCCATAATACTGTCGTAACAATCTATCTTCTCTTTTTGTAAATCGATGTCTAGGGTTACCCAGTGATCGCCACCGACATTGTGTACGACATACAGGTTGTCAACATCGTAAAACCACCTCCGGAATGACGGTGAATCTTCAGGAACCAATCCCTTCGGCATATTAATCCACCCATCAGAGAATTTAAAGTTCTTTGGATTGATTTTGAACTGCTCATAATCTTGTACCCAAAGAGCAATAAAAGCAATTCGATTAGTGTGGAACGGGTTTGGAGGTTTTTACGATCGTATCCTCAGGAGTCTCATGAAAGCAAATATGTGCTGAAATAAAAAGGTTAAGTCTAAATTAGTTAGCCGTCAAGTACAATAAATTTGCCGTGTCATATGATATATCAGCCGTCAAGTAAAATAAATTAGCCGTGTAATATGATAAATTAGCGGTCAAGTATGATAAATCAGCCGTGTAATATGATAAATTAGCCGTCAAGTATGATACATCAGCCGTGTAATATGATAAATCAGCCGTCAAGTATGATAAATCAGCCGTGTAATATGATAAATCAGCCGTCGAGTAAAATAAATCAGCCGTCAAGTAAAATTAATCAGCCGTGTAATATGATAAATCAGCTCACTACAATTTCACTTACATCGTCACCTAACCATCCATACTGACGGTCAGGCCAAGCCGCTCTCGGAGTAATGAAAACCCTGTAGAAATCAATCTCTGTTGGAATAGCTGGTGGCTTTGCAGAATGTAGAATATTCCTCATATACAAATAAACGAAATATTTAGTCCACACTCATATGAATTATTTACCGGTCAACAACCATATCAAATTTGTAACATACTCATACGGACGCAGGTAGTTAGTAAGCGCCTCCATTTTCAATGGGTCAACCGGTTTTAGTGGATCGTCGATTGCTTTCGAAGGGAAGAGTGATAGTGCTCAAATTAATACTCTATAATGATACTAAAGCAGTTGCTGCAGTAAAGTTAGGGATCGAACACGAGAACTCAAGAAAACTCACGCGGTAGATAAAAGATGCAGATTTTGCTAAGCAAACAATACCTGATGAGAAAACAAATGATTAAATTAAACTTAGGTCGATTAATATGGAAGGAAACTAGGCTCAGGGAAATTCTCAGGAAATCAATGATAAATAACAATTAATCAGTTAAGGTTCAATTCAATTAAGTGCCGTTTTTGAACTCAAACACGAAAATATAGTTAACCAACTGTCGTTGCGAAAACTAACTAAATCTAAAATCTAGAATTCCAAATCTCTTTGCAAATCCTACACATTAAACCAGCAATTAATTCAAGTTTGATATGTTCACAATTCGATTAAACCAAATCTCTTTGCAGATAATCGAATTGCTCACCCTATGTTTTATCAGATTACTCAATTGCACTGTCGTGCCTAATCGATTAATCTAAGTTCTATGTTCTAGGTGATCAGATTAGAAATAGCTTTGAGAGCAACCTATGGTGAAGAACTACTCAGGTTATGAACCCTAACAAATCAATCATCATAAATCAGAGAAATCCATATGAGAAAGCCCTGAACCAAAAATGAGACTACTCAGACATGATTGATGAAAAACAAGACATAACTGAATAGATCATGAAATTAAATATAACAAAAGAATAAAAACAAGGGTTCGGGATCTTTTCTATGATGAACAAAGTCTTGGATCCGTCTCCCTCACAAAAGCTTTCAAGTCTCAGTGGTGGTTCAAGAATCAAAGTTCAAAGTAAAGTCTGCCGCTCTCTCTAACCTAATGACTAAAAGTTTGCTTAAATAGGTCTAAAAACACGAGCTGGGTCTCTTTGTAAATAAGGGAAAGTATTGGGCTTCTTATGGTGAGAATTCTCTTCCTTGGATATCTCTCTATCTCCGCGTCAGTTACGTCGGTATCGATCGATACCGGGATGGTGTCGATCGATATTCAGGCTTCAAAACGGGTACTTTCTTCGGTTTGCTCCAAAAGGCTCCAAATGGTTCCAAAATCTCTAATTTCGTCCCAAACGTGCTAAGACCTGAAAAGACTCCAGAACGATACAAAAAACACTAGAAAGACTCGAATAAACAACTTATATCATGGCTAAAAATTTGTAAAAACCATGATATATCAACGAGATCCTTCCTCATACAAGCAATCCACTGTCTCTAATAGCAGGATACGGTGGTGGTGGAGGATACGATTTCTTCGATAGATCACCAACTACACCTAATTTTTTAATAGCAAAAGACAAATCTTGCATAGTAGCTGATAGTCTTAAGCTCCATAATTTATCCTCCTCAGTCTCCTCCGATTCAGACAACAACTTGTTATCTTCATCTCGTACTTGCTCGGTTATTTCAAGCACGTCACTATCAACCTTAAACACTGAAGCTTTCTTCTCATTTACTGCTGCTTGTTGCGGTTGCGGGTCATCAAGCTCACTTGTATCTACCAAGTGCGGAACCACCATAACTTTGTTGCAATCATCTCTCGCCTTTAGCACAATCCTACTCTTATAAGAACCATCGTTTTTCTGATCCGTATCTTTCACGCCAGCCACCTTCTTGACTTCTTTGTTGACATCCGTGTTCTTCTTCTTCTCTAACTTTTTCTTTCTTTTATCTTTCTGTACCACCAAATCTTGAAGAACAAACCCGGAGTCTATATCGTCCACGTTCAAAGTCGGACGCTGGATATTGATCTGTAAGCAAGGATAAAAAAAAATTCAAAATAACTCAACCGTAAAAAATATATATAGATAACTTAGCCGTAACATATTAATAACTCAGCCATAATAAGATAGATAACTCAGCCGTAATAGATTAATAACTTAGCCATAATAAGCTAGATAACTCAGCCGTAACAGATTAATAACTCAGCCATAATAAGATAGATAACGCAGCCATAATCAGATAGATAATTCAACCGTAACAGATTAATAACTCAGCCACAATAAGCTAGATAAATCAGCCGTGACAGATTAATAACTCAGTGAGATAAGACATAATCTGGTAATACGTAACATACCAGACTAGTAAACTCTTGATCTTGATTGATGTCAATCTTTGAGTTGCCATCTTTAGGAACGGATGGCTCAATAGGATTGCATGTTTTCATCTGCTTAATCTCAGTTTCCCTGCTGGAAACTGTTTTTTCAACAGAATTCAGCAGGGAAACTCTTTTTTCAACAGAAGTAATCCTCTGCCCATAATTCTCCTCAAATTTTGCCATAATCCTATCTTCTAAGCCACCAACCAGTCCGTTAATGTTGGTCTCCATGGCCTCAAATTTCTCGTAGAGTTTCTCGACCAGATTCGTTAGGCCAGAGACATACACATGTTTATCAAAATCTTCGGAGCCTTCTTTCAAGCCCCACAATAAAAAATCATGTAAACACTTAAACCACAATATAATTTGAGGTAAACTATAAAATACTCAGAAGTCAGCCTTATTTTTTCTTTATCCCCACTATCATCAACATTTTTTTTATTCCCAACATCTTCACCGATATCACCATCGCTATTTCCTTTCTTTCCCTTATGCTGCTTCTTCGGGATCATCAACTTTCTTAGCTTTATGCTTCTTCCTAGCTTTAACATCCCAAAAACCTTTAACAAAATTACCATCCACTATGTCGCATATCAACTCATGAAGTTCACGGTTGATATCATCTTTAGTACCCCAATCAGGATAAATTTCAGCCATCGGCTTCATAACCATCGTCCTGACTCGCACTTATAATCACAAATCAGCCGGTTAGTCATAGAAACAACAGATAAGTCAGCCGTCTAGTAAGATAAGTCAGTCGTTAAGCATATAAAGTTAGCTGTCAAATACTATAAGTCAGCCGTCAAGTAAGAAAACCAGTACCTGACCATGCTTGGCAATTTCGTCAGAAATAAAACTTTCGATAGTTCTACGAGTACGATTTTTACCCCAACGAAGGAATGAAATTTTATTAGGAGTTCTTAATATCCCAAGATTCTCCCCAAGAACTGTAACTGATTCATACACCCAAAATTGTAACGCGTGGACGCATCCATTCACCGTGTATGAATTTTCTTCATACCCGACCTTCTTAACACCTTCCATAAGAGCCTGAAACGCCACTCTTCCCCACGGATAACTATCAACGTCTTCAACTCTGAAGACTCTTTTAGCACTTTCATAGACAGTCGGGAATTATGAGGTAAGCCGTGTATACCCATGTGGAGAATACACAACAAGCCAACCTGCGTCCATTACGGTACTTCCCAACCACGATACTTGCTGAATATACCAGAAAGTTCATCGTATTTTGGACCACTAATAACCCCTTTGGGAACACCCAACAATTCCCACAGCGGACGGTAGTCAGGTTCACAACTTTCGTCAGGGTATGCACCTGATTCTAAACTCGTAATTTCTGTAAACTCGTGATGGCTGAATCTTATTGGTTGCCCCCCGACCAATGACCAAATCTCACGTAAATTTTTTATCTTTAACTGTCGCGTAAGTAAATAATGTACAGTCTTTGCTGACCATACGTAGTCGGAATCGACCAACTTGGGAATGATTCCAAGTCTTGTTTTCTTTAATGCTTCCCATGCCTCAATCCTTATTACTTTTCTGACGCGTGCGAAATTGCCCATCTGACAACTATGATTCAAGCTTTTGGACATCTGAGGAGATTTCCCATTTTCGTAAAGCTGGGGCGAGTATTTCTTTGATCCTTCCATCTAATCATAAATCAGCCACAAAGGATATTATCTCAGCCATTTAATAATCATAACTCCGCCATCATATACTAGAAACTCAGCCATAAGTCAGCCATCGAAAACTCAAAACCACTAAGTCAGCCATCGAAAACTCATAACTCAACCGTTAAAACTCATAACTCAGCCATCAACTTCATAAATCAGCCATCAAGTAATTGATAAATCAGCCGTTTTATTAAGTTATCACTTAGCCCTAAACAAGCATCACAATCAAATATAACAATGATCTAAGCCTATAGATCCATCATAAAGCAAGTTAACAGCCATCAAAAACCATTTAATCAAGTAAACATATTTCATTTCGTAAATCAGCCGTAAGTCAGTCATAAATCAGAAATCATAATCAAACTTTCGCGACAAAAATCCACCCTATTTGTCTCGAATACTACTGGAAAATCATCATTCAGGCTTCGGAAAATTAAGAAATTACCGTAGAAACGTGGAGAACTTACCGTAGAAAGAGTAAATATCTGCGAAATTTGAACCCTAAGTCTTCAACGAACGCGAGGTAGAAGACGAAGCGGAAGGTGACGACGAGACGGACGACGAAAGACTGATGGCGAAGCGGAAGGCGACGGCTTCAATCGTACGGAATTGAGAAATTTTGCGAGAGTTTTTTTTTTTACTAGAATAGACCCATATGAGAAAGAAAACTGAATAGTTTCCTTTTGGTTTGAAAATAGGGAACAATTTCTCTCTTTTTTGAATAAAAAAGAGAAAAAAAGAAGAAAACCGTTAATTGTAATTAAAAAAATTAAAATGGCATTTTCGTTAATTTTAGATTTCATCTATGGGTTAATGGACATTTCATTAGGGTTAAGTATTATACTAGTAATATTGAAAAGATGTCGGTTATTCTAGTTATATCACAAGAAATGTGTGTTATTTAAGTTTTTGTCTCTTAAACAAAACTGAGCCTCTTGTTAAATCCAATCTAAAAAAGCCTTCTCAAGAGCGTCGATAGTATTGGTATTCCAGGTTGTAAGTCTCGAAGGCATTGAGACTATTAGTAAAGTAAGCCAATGCATCACCCGTCGTTGATGTGATCGGTTAGTTTGCATTTTAGCTTTAGATTAAATACTTTTTGAATATGACATCTACGGTTAGAAAGTGGTTTAAGTCTAAGCATGCATGTTCTTGTGTGTAACATCCCTATCCCAAGTCATTTCTTGCCGAACAAGTTATTATTACTTGTTGTATAAGTTTGGTACTGTGTTGTACTTGTTTGGAGAGAAATAGGAATAATATCGAGCTCAATTAGTAGTCCTACGGGTTGTAGTTTGGTTGAATTAATTATTCGGAATCGGTTTTAGATTATCGATGTTGAGATGAAGAAGCAGGGGAACGTTTCAGAACGCATATCTGACAAGGAGGTCCAAAATGGAAGTTGTAAAATGAGCAGGATGACGTTTCAGAACGCATATCTGACGAAGTGGTCCGAGATGGGAACTGTAAAAAGGAGCAGGGGAACATTTTGGAATGCATATCGGACGAGGAGGTCCAACTTAAACAGAGATGGGTTATGGGGCAATACTGAGCTTGAATGATGGCCCTAAGGGGGGTGATTGAGTTAAATTGAGCAATAGATCGATTGTGGTTAAATAATCTTGAGCGGTTCGGTTTAGCGGAATTAGCGGTAATTCCAGAGTTTTAGCAGAGTGAAAGAAATATTTTGGGACGGAGAAGTGTCTCAAATATTTTGGGAAGTTAGACGGAGTCACTAAACCGAGCGAGAGATTTTAATTAGAAGATTTAACCGAGAATTAATGGTTGCGGTTTAGTGATCCGGGTTAGTTTGGTTTAATTTTGATTAAACCATAAATATGTATACACATATGTATACATCTCCTTCTCCATATTTCTAGACTCTTCTTCTCCTCTCCTTCTCATTTTCTTTGGGCAAAAATATCTACAACTATGGAGAAAGAAGAGGAGAGAAAAAGAAGAAGAAGAAGAAGAAGAAGAGAAAGGAGAAGAGAAGGAGAAAGGAGCTTGAAAACAGAATTTTGGTGGTGATTGTGAGATCCGATCGGCCTGCCAAACGGTTTCGGTTTGAGCTGAAATGTTTTGAGTACGTTCTTCAATCTCTTGTCTAATTATCTACCAAATTTCGTGGACTTATAGTGAGGTGTTTGAGAGATATGGATTTTCTCCCCAAAGCCGCTCAAACAGAGCTATCCGCGACGGGTTGAGTTTGAGAGAGTGATTGAGCACTCAAATCTTGTTTGTTTGGGCTGAACTTTGGTAGATAGGTTCTTGAGAGTCTTATATTGAGTTTAACCGAAGGAATTTCCTAAATATGGTCTAGGGCAAGATATATGGTTGATTAAGTAGAGCCTTGTTTTTGGGAGAAGGGAATCCGAATTGGATAATTTAGACAATTGAGTTTGGGAGCTTGTGATCAATCTTTTGAAAGTGTTATGATGATCTCTTGACATGGAGTAATAGAGATCTTTGTGATTGTGTTGAGCCAAGAAGAAGTCAAGCTTAAAGTGTGAAAGCATCGTTTTGTTTCTAACCGTCAAATCGAGGTGAGTGCGTGACCGTAGCGTAGTCATACATACATTAGACTTTTGTGATTAATGTGTGATGTAGGACTGAACCATATGATTGTGATTTATGGCTAGTCCAAGTTGTGTGTTGTGTGTGTGACGATAGAGATCTATCATGATATTGCTTGATTGTTTGCATTGCATGTTGATTGCGGTAAGTTTTGTGATTGTATGTACATATCGCTGTGGAGACGGGATGACCTCTCACTAAGCATTATCAATGCTTACGCACCTATTTTGGTACAGATAAAGAAGTCTTAGGATCGTGGAGCTCGTGGAACCAAAACCGAAGGAGGAGGATGATCTAGGCGGTTTAAAAAGGGGGTTTTATATCTTTTTGTGTTGGATGCTTAATATGCCTTGTGTTGGTAATGTTTTGGACTTGTTGGTATGCTCGTTTGTAATGTTTTGTGGTTGTTTATGAAGGGTTTAAGTTGTGTACGCATGCTTAGTTTCGATGGAAGTAATTTATTTTGCTTGGAGTTTAAGTAATTAGTAATGCTTTGCTTAGATAATTTAAGTCGATTTAAATTAAAAATTTAAAAATCTCGGGTTTTCTCGTTTCCGCGCGTTTTTGTTTGTCGTCTCTCGGGGTGTTTCAATTTGGTATTAGAGCAATAGCGTTTCTAGGACTTGTTGGGATTGTCTATTGCTTGCCTTATGAGGACTTAATGCGTGTGATTGTGTGATTGATTATGAGTTGGGGTTAGAGATCATCCTCTTCGGCCAAGTAAAAGGTTCCACGGTAAGACTTCTTTCTTGTTCCGTTCTGATAAGTTTTGGGTTATTGAATGCTCGATTGCTTGTGTAAATGGCAAGAAGTACAAGAAGTGGTCGGGGTAGAGGAGGAGTGGCGCGGGAGCCGGCTGAGCCTAGGGAACAAGTGGACCCCCGGAGTGAAGACCAAGTGATAGGCGAGGATGTTGCTGAGTCCGGAAATAGTGGAGCTGCGGGTAATACAGCTCGAACGGTTGAGAATAAACCGCAAGTGGTGGATCAGCAACAAGAAGGTCCAAATCAAATGAGACAAATGTTGGGTTTATTGGCTCATATTCTTGATAGACTACCAGGGCCGGTAGCCGCTCTAGCTCCCGAGGCACTACCCGAAGTAAATGAGCCACCGAGAGTGGTTAACCCCGAGGCTAGGGGAGATGTTGTGAGTCCTATAGTTCTACCGTACCTCACGGTGTTGGATCATATGCAGCGGCTCGACACCAAATTCATTCCGGGAGGTGCTAAGCCTATGAAGGTAGATGAGTGGAGGTCGATGTTGGAAAGAAACTTTCTCTCCGTGAGATGCCCTGATGATTATAAGATTGATCTGGCAGTGCATTACTTGGAAGGTGATGCACATATGTGGTGGAAAAGCGTGTTGGCGAGGAGAGCCAACGGTGTTGACACTTGGGAGGGATTTTATGAAGAGTTTAGGTTGAAGCACTTCCCGCAAGAGGCCATGGATAGATTGGAGACTGAGTTCTTAGATCTATCATGATATTGCTTGATTGTTTGCATTGCATGTTGATTGCGGTAAGTTTTGTTATTGTATGTACATATCGCTGTGGGGACGAGATGACCGCCTCACTAAGCATTATCAATGCTTACGCACCTATTTTGGTGCAGATAAAAAGAAGTCTTAGTATCATGGAGCTCGTGGAACCAAGGTCGAAGGAGGAGGATGATCTAGGCGGTTTAAAAAGGGGTTTTCGTATCTTTTTGTGTTGGATGCTTAATATGCCTTGTGTTGGTAATGTTTTGGACTTGTTGGTATGCTCGTTTGTAATATTTTGTGGTTGTTTATGAAGGGTTTAAGTTGTGTACGCATGCTTAGTTTCGATGGAAGTAATTTATTTTACTTGGAGTTTAAGTAATTAGTAATGCTTTGCTTATATAATTTAAGTCGATTTAAATTAAAATTTTAAAAATCCCGGGTTTTATCGTTTCCGCGCGTTTTTGTTTGTCGTCTCTCGGGGTGGGATGTTTCATTGTGCTTCCTAAAAAAGAAATTTATGTCAAAAATTACAACTTGTAAACAAGATATACACTACAAGAAGACAAGCCGTTTGCCGATGGCCTGATTAGTCGGCATTGCTTTGGAAGACGACTATTCTGACTAATTTCCGACGCAAGTCGTCGGAATATCTCCGGTTAATTTCCGACGATTTCACCGTGGATCGTCGGTATATCATCGAAATAATATTCCGACAAACTTGGATGGCCGAGCCGGCTTAGTCGGCAAGTTGTCGGAATAACTTCCGACGATATTCCGACTACTCTTTGGACGATGGTAGAAATATTGTCAGCAAGATTTCATTTTTTAGGAAAAAAATATTCTAGGATATTTAAATTCTAGAATATTGTTTCCCTTAAAAAAACCAAAAATAGGAAAATAAATATGAACCATAATATATTAAAAATTAAATTGTTCAAAACCCAAAAAACAGAAATAATAATTGTTCATAAATTACCGACATATTTCATTTAAATCGATATGATCATTAGGATCAGAAGTGTTCGCGGTGTTCGCAGTTGTTGGATCTGAGGTGTTTAGGTCTGGAGCTGGGAAGAGGTTGGGACGCAACTGGGCCATCATACATATCCAATAGTTCATTCTGGTTTGATTTTAGAGCAGCTCCGTTTGATTCTGTTTTTCCAGCTCTTTTATCCGTTGGTTGGCTGCGGTTAAATCTGCAGCCCTCGCGAGTGAAGCGGGACCTTGACTTTCCATATCATCGTAAGGAATAGATCCATACCCGAACCGTCTCCCCTTCCCGCCTTCGACTTGCTGAAAGAAATTAAGTGTCACTAACATCAATAAAAAAATATTTAATTGATATATTTAAATAGAACTTCAAAATCTTACTTTAAAGTCGATGTCGTCTTTTTGAGGTTGAGTTAGCTGAAGATTTTCAGGAGCGTCTTGACTCAGACTCATTTGAATCAGTGTCTCTCGCTCGATCTCTCTGCATTTTCGAGCTAGTTTTTTGGCTTTTTTATCGACGAATACCCCATTTATGACACATGTTCGGATACTATCCGGCCTCGGGATCACTCTAGAAGGAAAAAAATGTTACACCTACGTAATATAATAACAGTAATTTATATGAGATATTTTAACTGTAAATATTACCAGCTCCTCCCGTTTTTTAACGTACAGAGTCACCCCGCAAGTATGTTTGGCGGTACCATAACCCCCGGTCACTCTTACGGTTTTTGGAGTTCATTTGACTTTGAGATATACTCCCCTCATCTTCTCAAACTGAGTCCCGCATAAACTTCGGCGCATCCTTCCCTTTTAGCCACTTTTGCTTTCACTCGTACACGTTATCTTTCAAATGTGTAGCGCATATCTCCTCCAATTTCTTGCGGACCTCTGCGTTTAAACCGTAGTCCCAGTTATATTTTTGCTGCAAAATTAGTTAGTCCATGTTAGTAATCAATACGAATAAGCGTTAAAGTAGTAATAACTGATAACACAAATTTTAATGTTAAAAACTTAACAACGAATGCTTTGTAACAGCGTTCTCTGATATTTCCCGGGACGGATGAGTAATTAGGATACGAGTCGGGCATGTCAAACTCCATAATTTTTGAAATGGATGTAGTGATTTTGTTTGTGTCTGTACCTGAAATAAAAATATTTACATTAATGTGAAATAAAGAATTGCGAACAAAATAATCTTTGAAAATTGTTTCGATATAATTATAATACCATGTTGTCCCTTCCATAACCCTGGGCACCGGGCATGTACTTGCTAATTTTATCTTACTTGGTACTTGTACTCGCTCCTTCGGGTAATTCATTTTTGGACTTGATATTTGTACCCGCGGAAGCAAGTACCTGCTGGAACAAGTACCTGCTGGAACAAGTACCCGGTCAAATTTTTGGTACTTGCGGGTTACTTGACCCGTACTTGTACTTGCAAGTACTTGTACTTGCATATCAAGTACCGCCATTACTTGCCTTGTTTAAGAAATACAAAACCTGAATAATTCAAACTGAACCTTAAAACATAAATGACACCAAGTTACAAACCTGAAACTAAATGTTTACAAACTGAACCTGAATGTTTACAAACTGAACCTTAAAACATATTGTCACCGTGAACCGTAAAACAAATATTGTCGCTGTCACCGTGAACCTTAAAACATACTGTCACCGTGAAAAATACCATCTAAAACTGAAATAAAAACCTAAAACCTGCAAAAACATAAAACCAAATCAGAAAACTAAAGACAGGAAGTTAAAAATTTAATCAATGACAGCAAGTTAAAAACTTACCAAGTTACCATTCAATATTCATTCTTCTTCTTCTAAACTCCAAAGTCAAGCTTATTTCCAGACTAAACCTCAATTGATTAGCAAAGAAAATTTAACTTTTAATTCCAAATCAGAACCATTCTCACGTTTAGCTCACGTTATTCCAAATCAAAAAAAAATTCCAAAGTCAAATTCCAAATCAAACCTAATACAATGAAGTACACGATTAGACAAATGCATCGTGTACATTGATAAAAAAAACATAAGTCTAATAAGAAACAATAAATTCTAACTAGAGTAATCTCTTAGCTTTACTTAAGATTTAAATCTTGAACTTATTATCAAAAAAACAAAAAGAGTTAAATCGTGAACCTAAATTGCAAGTCTTATTGATCATTGAAATGAATATCAAGTATATATAGTGCCTCACAATCTTTAAGCTAACAGCCAATTAATCTAAATTTTATATCTATAAGATAAATGATGTGATAAATCATATATGTGTGTGATTAGTAAGAACTTTTCAGTTTTTCTAATTCTATGTACCGTCTTTACTAGGCCTAGTCTTAACAGTCATTATAAAAGATTCCCATCCAATTCCAAACAAAACCTAGATGAATCACCAAGCAGAACATGCTAAAATTAACCGAAATATCAAATTTTTATAGCTTGGAATCACTAACTTTTGAGCTTATTTTGATCCAATCGTAACACACCGATGAATAAAAAGGAAGTAAGAAATACCCATTAATTTAAATCAATTAGCACAACAACAAAAAAAAAATCGAAACTTGAAGAAACTACTCCTAACTAACCTAAAAATCAGTCAATTACGCCTAACAATAAGTCAATCGAAACTTGAAGAAACTACTTTTACAAATTAACAAAATGATTTACACTGGAAGAGATCGAATAAGATCAAAAAGGCGAGGCGTCACAGAGATTATAAGCGAAGCATAAGCAGAAGAACACACAGAAGAAGAAGAAGAAGAATACTCATAATAAGAAGAAGAAAACGCAAAAGCAGAAGAAGAAGACACAGAAGAACTCGAAGAAGAAGAAGACAGAATGAAGAGATCGAACAAGAAGGAAGAAGATGAGAGATTGAGAGGCGATGAAGTTTTTAAGGTTTGCGGATTTGCGCGAGAGAGAGTCAGAGAGATGCGAGATTGAGAGTATTAGGCTTTAGGGTCTTTTTTAAGTGGCTGGGCCTTGGCCAATATGGGCCTTAATGTGAAAGGCTTAGGCTTAATTAAAAACGGGTAATAGGTGTTAAAGGCTTTAGGTTTAGGCTTAATTAAAAATAGGTAAGGGTTTTACGGGTATAGTTTACGGGTATTTGAGCAGGTAGCAGGTATTTGAGCGGGTAACGGGAACAAGGCAAGTAATGGGTACAAGTAGTGCAAAAAAAAAATACTTGTACTTAGCTTGCTACTTGCAAGCAATTGGCTTAAAGCCTTAATACCCGGCTTGTTAACTACGAGTACTTGCTCAAACGAGTACTTGTTCGAACGGGTAGCGGGTAATTAGCAGGTATCAAGTACCCGTGCCGAGGGTGACCTTCCATGCGGGAAGGATCCAACTTCTTCAGTTTGTCATGACCGGGAGCTTGATATAGCTGCTTTAGCGTAAAATGTTTGAGGGGATGAGTTTCCCGAACCTCAGAGTTTTCGCCAAACTGGTTTGGTGGTTAGGTTTCGGATTGCGAACTAGGACCCGTAACACCATGCGATGACCCTGCGCCATTGCAGTTATTCTATTTCCATCTCTGAAATGCTTCCCCTATCGACATTTTAGTTCCTGAAATCAATTTTACAGAAACTCTAGATATCGAAAAAATTATAGTAAACAATATGTAAAAAAGCTTTGAAATTTTTTTTTTTCCTGTAGCTACTTTTTTCCAGTGAGTTATGCATGTTTTTTTTCTTCTTATGTTTTACTTGGTGTGAGAAGTGAGAAATCGGAGCCGCGTATTGAAATTTTGGGCGATGATTTTCCGACGACATATAGTCGGAATTTCGTCTGCAAATTGGCATTTACTACGATTTGACGGCGCTAAATATTACAGACGAATTGCCGATTAACCTTGTCGGTAATTCGTCAGGATGTTGCCCAATTCAATGAACAAAACACAGATTCATTCATCGGGTGCTCTAAATCGGACTTTGGCGATGAAATCCCGACAAATGCCCACATTGCCGACGAAATCCCGACTACATCGGCGATTTGTCGAAAAATTGCCATATTCAATGAACAATAGGTTCTCTAAATCGCACAGTGTCGACGAAATACCGAGTAATATTCACGTTGCCGATGAAATTCAGACTATAGTAGTTGGCGATTTGTCGGAA
Source organism: Boechera divaricarpa (assembly GCA_026770425.1). NCBI lineage: Eukaryota > Viridiplantae > Streptophyta > Magnoliopsida > Brassicales > Brassicaceae > Boechera > Boechera divaricarpa. The sequence goes on along the minus strand of CM049188.1, from coordinate 6,775,046 downwards.
AGTTGTCATTCAATGCACAAATTTACGCAAATTCCGAGTAATACCCACATTGCCGATGGAAATTCTGACTATATTAGTCGGTGATTCGTCGGAATACAATAAACCTTAAAATAGAGATTGATGAGTTACCTTGTATTAGTGTTCAACTCACGAGAACAAATATATTTTTTGCAAGATCGAAGTAGCAGAAGTGTTAGGGTGAAGAAATAAAAAGTGAGGCCACCTATTTGGGTTTTTGGAATAAATATGTATGACAATATAGATCGATTAACGCTTACCGAACCGAGCGAATAAAAAAATGCATAATTATATTATTATTTTTAAAATTTATTAAAAACTAATATTAAAATTCTAAATACATTCTAAACATTATAGAAAGCTTTTATTGGTTTTTTCATAACTAAGAGATATATATATATATATATATATTATTTTTTTTTTATTTGATTCCTCTTCAACCCTCTTTCTGAGTTTTTCAATTTCCTCGTCGCACCTTTTCGTCATAACATCTATCTTTTTCATCCTTGAATCGAAGGTAGAAAGATAATCTGCTGTATCTGCAACTATAGCTTCAAATTGCTGGATTTCGCAATTTGGAGTTGGTTCATTAGGTTGAATAGAATTAGAGCTCGAACTTTTTTCTGGCATCTGCAACGTACATTTAAAATAGAAAGTAAATATAACTGCAATAATGACTATGTAAATAATGAAAATATAAACCTCCAACCTCTGCAGCAGCGTTTGGTCCGCAACCAGATGGCCAATCTCTAACTCCAAAAACATTTCTGCGTTTGTACACAGGTGGAAGTTTGTTCGACATGTGTTTTCGAAGCTTTGATTGTTTCTGTTTTTCGCTTCTGTTAGTTGTGGGTATATTAGGACAAAACGACATCTTCTTTTATAGACTATATGTGCGACGAACTTCCAACCAATTCCCGCTCACAGTTTCTCGGAAATTCATCGGGATTCATTTGCATTTACTGTACAACTCCCTACTAAATTCTGACTAAATTAGTCAGAGTTACGTCAGAATCCGTCCTCGAAAAAATTGAAACGTTATTGAACATTGCATTTATCGTTAAAGGAACCGACGAAATCCCGACTATTTTCCTCGGTAACTAATCGGAAAAATGACTTCAGTAACATATGTATTGACCGAATTAATCAAAATATTCCGACAATATCTCGACTAAGATTGTCGGAATATTGTCGGAATCATCAATTATGCTGAACCATATTTCGATTATGGCAAAACATATTTAAATACTTATTTGATTTTATATAGTTTTTGCAATTGATTGGCATTTAGGGCCATGACATTCCGACTACTTTTGTCGGACACCAATCGGAATGTGTACTATAACCCAACAAATAACCTACTATTTCCCGACTATGTTAGTCAGAATTTTCTCAGACAAAGTCTCGGTCCATGAACGATGACTACGATTCATTAACACTAAAATCCAATGCAATAAATTCATTAACACTAAAATCCAAAAAAATTCCTACGATTTCCCGATGACTTTAGTCAGAATCATCTAGCAAAAAGTCTCGATCCATGATCCGTTTCTTTGTAGTTAGGAAACTGTTGTGGACATCGACTATTTAATCGCATGCCATCTTTTCCACAATACACAACAAAAAAACACAAACCCATTTCTTAAAATAGCTCTTCTACCTCTCTGTTTTTAATACTTATTCAACTTCACTGTTTTCCAAAACATCTACTATCAACACAATGTTTAAAAATATAACCCCGTAATCATTACCTTCAGATGAAACAATAGTGTTTGTTGATTGTTCCATTGCTAAAACAGAGATTTTAATTATATTTAAATATTATAACTACAGATAAGAGATTAACATTACATAACCTATAATCAGGGAATTGTGATCCTCTCGTAAAAATATAGTGCCGTTATCGTTACCTCCAGATGAAACAATGCTCGTACCTAGTTCCATGGTTAATTTCTTCTGAGATGTTGTTACTGTGGTTATGTTCAGAAAAATTGTCCCGTAAAAAACCTATAGGTACTTTTCTGAATAGAACCAATAGTATCACCATCCGAGAAGAAATTAATCATGGAACTAGGTACGAGCATTATTTCATCTGGAGGTAACGATAATGGCGCTATATTTTTACGAGAGGATCACAATTCCCTGATTATTGGTTATGTAATGCTAATCTCTTATATGTAGTTATAATATTTAAATATAATTAAAATCTCTGTTTTACTTAATTGTAGAATTTGAAAGTACAAATTTTCTCAAAATTAAAACTACAAATCATATTCATACTATAGTAACAGACACTTTTATTATTACAAAAGTACATATATATTCAATCTAAATCAGACGAATACTCGGAACTAGCAGAATCACTAGACTCTTCAATCTCGTCTCCATTATCTTCATCGGCATCGTTCGACCTCAAAGTTTTCAGCATCAATGAGAGGAATGAATAAATCGGAAGTATCAACTTCAGTTGTCAATAATATCCCGGTTTGTTGCAGCGTTCACTTTGGTAACACTGATCTTTGTTAATCTTACACCTCTCCCAATAGTAGGATCATACCACCCACACTTGAAGAGTATACACTTCAAATTTATAATTTCCGGATACTCAACCTCCAAAATATCTGTAATCTATCTAGTAATCAATCGTGTCGGTCCGGACAAGTACACCGTAATTGACCGTTTTCCTTGTCACCATGCCATGACGTATTCTAAAAAGGTAACTTCGAGTATAGTACATCACACGCGATAATGAACCTCCAACCAACTCTTCAAACCATGTTCGATATCGGTCATTCCTACTTGGTACACGCCTAGATCTGATCCTCAAGAAGAGTGGATAGAGATAGAGCTAGACAACAGAGAAGAACTTCGATCCGATGTGAAGCAATGGAATGGTGTTGAAGATGGGAAGGAAATGTGCGAGAACTCGAGCTCAAGACCTTCAATGGATGGTGATGGACGTGGATAGAAGCTGGAATCTTCAAGGAAACAACCGAACTTGAAGGAACCAACAAACAATGGAGCTAGACCTTTGAGAAGAACTTCGATCTAAGGTGAAGCTAGAAGATGGAGTGGATGGTGGATAGTGAACGGCACCACAAGAGTGATGGTGAACTCTTGATACAGCCAACCTAGAGATAGAGACCCAGCCTCAATACCTTTAGGGTTTTCTAATCCTAGAGCTCTAAGATATAATAAGAGAAGAGAGACAAAAGGGGAAAACCTTTCTAGTTTTTGATTCAATGATTGCTTGATTTGTCAAATGAGGAAGGTCTTGCTTTTATAGGCTACAAATTATGGCACTCATATGCTAAATGGACCCAAGACAAATTGGGTCTATTTACAACACAAATAAAAAGACCCAAAAAGCAACAAAGGCTAATAAATCTCAAAATAAGCAAAATAGACTAAGTACGGGAAGAGAAGCTTTTGTAATGACTTTTCTTGAAACCCTTTCCTACTAAAACCCGGTGGGAAACCTAGGAGTAGGGAAAGAGTATGTTACTCACCTAGAGTCTTGGGGTTGTGTCTTCACCTAAGCTTGGTGGTGAAGACATGCCATCTTGCCATGGCTTCTCACTGCTTAATGATTAGCACCTATACTCTCCCTGATGCCACAGGTGGGTTTCAAGCTTCTCGGATCCGTCAGCTTCTAAAACAGGCTCATGGAGGATACGTCGACTTGTAACAGGTCAGGCCTGAATCCAACTTTCAGAGCTTCGTGATTGAGTTAGGTTTCTAGAACAGGTCGCCTCGTTATCCATTTCCTCCCGGTCTGGCCGGAATCGTCCTTTGAATGCACGTTGGTCCAGTTCCGGCAGCTTTTGGTCCGTCTGTCTTGTATCAGCCATATCTTCTACATCCGAGCTTTTTTTTGGTTGATTCCACTTTGAAGTGCTCCCTTGATGAATGGAGAATAAATTCCAAGTGGTTGTTGGTGATGTTCTGATACAGGTTAATTTGATGTAAATCAAACTGATATGGGTCAATTCCCTAATGCACTATCATTGTAGCACAGAAAAGTGTCAATCCAAATGGGTGAGCTATTAACCAGAAAGGATGCAATCAAATCAATTCAGTCAAGCCAAGCAATAGATCATGAGATTAACAATCTAACAGAACCATAATTGAAAGCAGTACAGAAGTTAAAAAAGACGCTAACAGAACTGGTAGTTACTAACAAAAACAATGCAAACAGAATTCAATCAAATAACAGAAGCTCCTAAGGATGGGGTTATTGATTAGTGTTTCCTCTTAATCTACCTAGGTGTTTAACATACTCAAGCAGAGCAAATCCCTAGACAGTAAACTCATCAGCAGTTAAATCCACTCTCATGACAGATAACCTCAAGCTAAACCAGTTCCAGACCTAAATCTCTTTAGCGAAATCTAACCTAGTAGGCATTAAGATTCAGTCTATTAAAGGCAATAAACACCCTAGACAACCAATCTCTTAGGATAGGAATGTAAATCTCTGAAATTAGTTGGTTCAGGTATTTCATCAAACACTTGGTGGGCGTAAAAATGCCTAAGTTCTAGTTCCAATTGATTAGAGAGAAACTAGCATTAATAACACTAATCCAGAAGGGAAATCAAGTAATCTAAGCTAAACCACCTAGGAGACTAAGATTCCACACTTAATCTATCCCATCCTCAAGAACCCCAAAGACTACTCACAACCCATGAAGAACATCAAGAACACAAACAAAAAAATCATAAAACTCGATCAATGGACTCGATCAATGGACTCGACCTGCTTGGTCGAGTTGGTTCCAAGATGGTGACTTTGGCATGGACTCGACCTGGGGGTCGAGTTTGGGATCGAGCTGATCTCAAAATACAGTCTTTGGTGCTGACTCGACCCACTGACTCGACCTGTTTGCTAGAGTCAGTCTGCAAGTCCTGTTTTTTTTTGTAGAACTCGACTCCCTTCTTCCCTTCTCTCCATTTGACCTCAACATCTTCAATATTCCTTGAATGTACCTGATATAGCTCCAAAATACAATATGGATGCAATCCTAATGCAAAACACTCTAAGTATGTAAAACTAGAATATGTAAAACTAGAAATAAATGCTAAGAATATGCTATTAAACAAGGCTAAATGGGTGATAAATGCATGCGAAAACCATGTAAAATATAGACATATCAACTCCCCCAAACTTAGTCTTTGCTTGCCCTCAAGCAAACATATAAGAATAAGATGGAGAAGAGGTTTGAAAGTGGGGATTCAGAACCAAAGCATGCTGATATAATAGATTATCTCAATGTCCAAGTTGCTAGTTCTAGAATGCAAAGTATATGAACTCTACTTAAAAACTTTAGCCATACTCTTCACAGCACAATTTCAATTAAGTTTCAACCTAGACATGCATTCAAATCTACCATTCCTTTTAACATTCAATTAAGCAGAAACCATGAATCAAGCTATGCACATTCAATGAACTCATTTGGATAAGAGTAAGGTTAAGAGACAAAGATGGTCCCTTTCACATGGTTTGATTAGTTCAGAACATGGATCTCTCAAGAAAAGGAATGAGCTTCAGTAGAATGCTAAAGGTAAGAACCAACTTATGCATACAAGAATAGACTCTCATCTACCCAATCATACACAAGTGTTCTTAACCCCCTGTTCTAAACCAAGAAAATTGTCCTAATTCTATCCTTAACACTTAGGCAATTTGCCTTGAACTTTTCTTGGATCAGACTCATTTTTTTTTTTTTTGTTCTTGTTCTAGGAGAGGTTCTTTATACCTCTAGCGGACTGGGGTCTTTCTTTTAGTTTTTTACTACCAGCTTAGGCGTTTTCTATATATTATTATTTATTTTTATTTTTTTCAGACTTTAACCTTTGCCTTTCTTTTCTTATTCTTAGCACACCCCCAAATCCTGTACTAGATTAACACATTTTCAGATCATTCCTCTCATAAGAACTCTTAACCTTTTTCTTTCATCTTTCTCCAAGTTTTCTTTCTTTCTTTTCACAGAACCAAACCCTATACCTAATGATTAAGATCCCACCTAGTCCTATCTGATTCGAAAATTGTAAACCAGAACTACATGAGATTCTATCCTTGTCGGCTCAAACCTAACACTTTCTACCAAACTCATTCAGAAATAGGCCTCACACACTCAATAAAGTAATAGCATGGCTTGAAAGAAGGTTAGGTTAAGGGCATGGTAAAACTGTTCTAATGATGAGAACAACTACTTGGATTAGCAAGAGTGGTAAACAGGTGAAAGAAAATCCAAGTATGTATATGGTATCCATCAGTTCAAATGCAGTGCATAGACATGATAATTATAAGTCAAGTTCAGGTTCAAATAGATAGGGAATGGTATCAAATCATAGCATGCTTCAATTGAGACATAATCTAGTTGTGCATTCAAAGTATGGTGCAGTCTTACTTCAAGTTCATTCACAATGCATTAGACAACTAGAAACGAGGGCATTGAAATTATCATATTAAATCAGCAAGCTTGCAAGGTTATAATCATCATAATCCCCTATGCATATGCAACAGCCCTATATGAAAACAATTTAGACTCAATCCTAAAATGTAAATGCAACTATATGAACACTCGTTTTTTTTTTTAAAGTGTTTCAAATTTAAAAAAAAATAAAATTTTTGTTTTTCTATGCCAAAGATGCATGCAGACTCAAATATGCACAAAGTAAGAACACAGAAAACAAGTCAAACACATCTTAAGCCTTCCCCCCAAACTTAAATTACACAGTCCCTTGTGTAATAAAAACTTAGAAAGAAGGTTTAAGAAACAACAAAAATCAAGAAAAATGCAAATGATATGTACAAGAATGGATAGAACTGGTACCTCAAGGGTCAGAGAATAAGGAGTTTATTGATTCTTCCATGCTCTCCCTAGTGTAAGCAGGTCGGTGTGCTGACTCGACTACTGACTCGATCATGGGGGTCTAGTTGTTGGTCGAGTCAGTCTTGTCCCCTTGTCTGAAATTCAAATTTTGAATTTGGCGCTCCCTTGACTCTATCAAACCACTCGATCACGGGGGTCGAGTCAGTCACGCGCTCTTGTTTTCTCCTGTAATTGTTCCTGCAAACCAATAACACTAATTAGCATAATAAAATTTTAAAAAAACTCTAAAGCATTATGTACAAAGATAGACATGGGACTTCCTCCCAAGTGAGCTTGTTTAAAGTCTCTAAGCTTGACTTTCTTTTTCTTAGGTCTATGGTGATTCATGGAGGAGAACTGAGGTCTTCTCTGCAATGATCTGACCATGTATGAATGGCTTGACCCTTGCTCATTCATTGTGCTCTCAGCTCCATCCTTTCTTTCTAGAGACTTCCCTTTCTCTTTATAAACCTTTGGGGGTGGAGCTTCATTGACATTCTCAATTGTACCAATGTACATTGCTTCCTCATCACGGTAGCCATCATCTTTGATAGTGATTGTGCCACATAGCTTGTTGGAAGAAGCTGTTATTGGGTAGGAGACCTTGTCATTCACATTCATAAGAACTACCCTTTGGTTCTTGAAGTCCATGTTTGCACCTGTAGTGTTGAGGAAGGGGGTTCCAAGGAGGAGTGGGAGCTTGTTGGCCTTCTTCATTTCTATAACAACGAAATCTATTGGGACTATACAATCCCTAACTTTAAGTGGGTAATCTTCAAGAAGACGAAGTGGCTTTCGTGAATGAGCGTCTCCAAAAGTGATTGGTGATGGGTGATGAGTGATGCTTCTTATCCCTAGACTCTTTAACATCTCATGGGACATGACATTCACACTTGAACCGGAGTCGCATAGAGCATCCTCAATTTTCAAATCACCAAGAAAGCAGGTTATGGAGAACATACCAGGATTTCCAAGTTTGGGGATAGACTGAGGCTCAATCCTTGTCGTGCTTGGTGAATCAATGTAATCAACACTACCCTTGTATTCAACCATGGTTACGTCCTTATCTTTCTTGAATCTTTCTGGGAAGGGAAGTTTAGGTTTATAAGGAAGGGGGACAAAGGGTTATTTCTTTTCCTCAGAAGCAACAGGTTTTTCAGCAGGTGATGGCTTGACTCGAACGGGGCACTCAAATGCTTGGTCGAGTCTGTTTGTAGCGTCTGGTTTCTTAGCTTGGCCTTCTTCGCGATTCAAATCCTCCCCATCGTCGTCCTCACTGTCCACAGTGACTGGAATAGACCCTTCTCGTGCGAGTAACTCTTTTCCACTCCTTGAGGTGATTGTATTGGTATTAGCATCTGAACCATAAAGCAAAGTCTCAATTTCTCTAACTTCAGCTTCATGATCAGCAATGGGACTTGATTCTATTGAAAAGATGGCGTTGCAATACTCCTTTGGGTTCTTAATTGCTTTTCCTGGAAGTTGTCCAATAGGCGGTGTGGAAGAAGTGGATGCAGTTTTGCTCTCCATGTACTTGATCTTGGAGTGCAATGTCTCAATCTTGCTATTGAGATCATTGTAGGTGTGATCAATCTAGGTTTTCACTTCAGCACACTTCTTTGCTGCTTCCATAGCACCTGCTGCTTGACCTTGGAGTAGTTATTGCATCATTGTCTTGAGTTCTTGATCTAGTGCTGTAGACGGTGGAATTTGTTGTGCAAAACTAAGAGGTGGACCCATGACTCCTTGCTGTTGATAACCTCTTTGGTATTGCTGCTGAGGAACAAAGCCTTGATTTTGGTTATAAGCAACAAAAGGCTTGTTTTGTAGCTGTTGCTGCTGAGGTGGGTAGAGGTGATCCTGCTGGTTTGGGTTGCTCTTATAGTTGATGAAACCCTTGTTGTAGCCTCCCTAGTTCTGAATATAGCTTATCTCTTCTAGCTGACAGCTCTCCCCATCGTGAACTTGAAGTTGCCCTTCTTCACTAACAAAGTGAACTTGCTTTTGCTGGACTAGGAGGAGCTTATTCAACTTCTCATTAAGATCCTTGATTTCTTGCTTATACTTCTCACCGGAATCCGCATTCCTCCGTACGCTCCCATCATAATCCTCATTATAGTTCCCATCAGATTGAGCAAGGTTCTCCACTAGCTCCCAGCCTTCATCAACATCTTTGTTTAGGAAGTTTCCATTGCTGGCTGTATCTAGTAGCATCCTTATCTTTGGGAGAACTCCTCTGTAAAGAGTGCTAAGAATGGACTTATTGCTGAATCCATGATGAGGACACTAAGATTGGTAGCTCTTGTATCTTTCCCAAGCTTCACAGAAAGTTTCACCATTCTTCTGTGCAAATCTAGAGATCTCATTCCATAGGCGAGCTGTTCGAGCATTGGAGAAGAACTTTGCCAGGAAAGCTTTCTTGCAGTCATCCCAGGATGTAATCGATCCATGAGGTAAATTTTTCTCCCACAGATGGGTTTTATCACCAAGAGAAAAAGTCGAAGTTTGAATCCATCTTCACTGACTCCATTGATCTTAGTGAGGCTGCAGAACCTATCAAACTCGTCCAGGTGATCAAAAGGATCTTCCAGAGGCAACCCGTGGAATTTGTTGCTCTGCACCATAGCTATCAAACCACTCTTGATCTCAAAGTTATTATTCTGGATTGTAGGAGGTACAATCCCTTGCCTATGAGTATGAGTGTTAGGAGCATCTCCTGCTCCAATCAATCGTGGCCTCCTCAGAGGATGTCCTTGATCTGAAAAGATTTAAAATCCTAATTGTAACAAACAACACCCAAATGGCAACGGCGCCAAATTGATACAGGTTAATTTGATGTAAGTCAAACTGATATGGGTCAATTCCCTAATGCACTATCATTGTAGCATAGAAAGGTGTCAATCCAAATGGGTGAGCTATTAACCAGAAAGGATGCAATCAAATCAATTAAGTCAAGCCAATCAAAAGATCATGAGATTAACAATCTAACAAAACCATAATTGAAAGCATTACAGAAGTTAAAAACAGACGCTAACAGAACTGGTAGTTACTAACAAAAACAATGCAAACAGAATTCAATCAAATAAACAGAATTCAATCAAATAAACAGAAGCTCCTAAGGATGGGGTTATTGATTAGTGTTTCCTCTTAATCTACCTAGGTGTTTAACATACTCTAGCAAAGCTAATCTCTAGACAATAAACTCATCAGTAGTTAAATCCACTCTCATGACAGATAACCTCAAGCTAAACCAGTTCCACACCTAAATCTCTTTAGCGAAATCTAACCTAGCAGGCATTAAGATTCAGTCTATGAAAGCCAATAAACACCCTAGACAACCAATCTCTTAGGCTAGGAATGTAAATCTCTGGAATTAGTTGGTTCAGGCATTTCATCAAACACTTGGTGGGCGTGGAAATGCCTAAATTCTAGTTCCAATTGATCAGAGAGAAACTAGCATTAATAACACTAATCCAGAAGGAAAATCAAGTAATCTAAGCTTAAACCACCTAGGAGACTAAGATTCCACACTTAATCTATCCCATCCTCAAGAACCCGAAAGACTAGTCACAGCCCATGAAGAACATTAAGAACACAAACCCAGAAATTATAAAAACTTGCATAAATAAAAAGATTAAGATGAGATTAGAAAGGCTACTAAGAATTAAACACAAATACAAAGTAGATTCAAAGAAAACAGATTAGAAAACAAGAACAGAAGTAGAGAGAAAAACCCAGCGGACTATCCTCTACCCAATGGGTAACACCAAGTATTTATAGGATTAGACAAAACCCTAAATCACAAAAAGACAAAATAGCAAAGTTTGGAGGTGCACTCGATCATGGGGGTCGAGTGCTTTGGTCGAGTTCGGCAAAATATCTTCAAGACTGCATTTTTATTTGGACTCGAGCAAGGACTCGACTGGTTTGATCGAGGTGGCTTCAAGACTGCACTTTTATTGGGACTCGAGCAAGGACTCGACTGGTTTGATCGAGTTGGTTTCAAGACTGCACTTTTATAATGGACTCGATCAATGGACTCGACCTGCTTGGTCGAGTTGGTTCCAAGATGGTGACTTTGGCATGGACTCGACCTGTGGGTAAAGTTTGGGATCGAGCTGATCTTAAAATGCAGTCTTTGGTGCTGACTCGATCCACTGACTCGACCTGTTTGCTAGAGTTAGTCTCCAAGTCCTCTTTTTTTTGTAGAACTCGACTCCCTTCTTCTCTTCTCTCCATTTGACCTCTACATCTTCAATATTCCTTGAATGTACCTGATATAGCTCCAAAATGCAATATGGATGCAATCCTAATGCAAAACACTCTAAGTATGTAAAACTAGAAACAAATGCTAAGAACATGCTATTAAACAAGGCTAAATGGGTGATAAATGCATGCGAAAACCATGTAAAATATAGACATATCATGTTCCAGGAGCCATAGTTGCATCATTTCCCTCTCTCTTCATGAGGTTTTGTCCTCAAAACAAGTTCATTCCCTACATCCAACAACCTTAAGTCAATAACATCGATAATAAGGAACACATCACACTTACCTTGAAGCTCAGATTCATTCCCTCCATGAACATTTCTAATGTATGAACTTCTATGGTACCTGCAATGACACCGACATTCTTGGAAAGAAACAAGTGTGTTATGGTAGTCATGAGATCATTTAAAAAAGGTACACTAACGACATGAGGATTTGTTCTACTTAGAAGATAAAAAACAATTTCAGTTTTGTTCATTTCATGCCTTATAACTTCTAAAACTTTTTTCAACCGATCCTATGCATAATAATCCTTCTAACACAGCCGTAGGATCAAGAGGGGTGAGATAAGTCTGAGCATTACTTACCTGGTCCAGATCTCCTAGAGGAGATAAGAGTTCAGCCTCGAGATGTAATGATCGGACCAACGGGTGAAAGTGAGCTGTCCCACCATAGATTTCGAGCCATAGTGTCTCCAAGTTGGTTTCGATGGTGGAGGCTTTGATAAAGTCCATCCTGGGCAAAAAGAAAATCCTTGGAGGCTCCTATATGGCTTCCAAGTCGCAGCTTGATAAGAAGTTTTTTATGCCTCTTCACAGGTTTCACCTGAGAAGTTAATCTCGAGAGTTTAACCCACAAGACCGCAAGTGCACAGTTAAATGAAATTGTAGTAATACGGGGTCGATCCACAGGAACTGAGAATAACACAAAGAGAATACAAGCCTAAATCTAATCTAAGCAAAATAGAAAAATGAGGGTTGGTTCATAATCTAACATGCATAACATAGATAAAAGCATAAACTTAAACTAAACATGAATTAAATAAATATTAAATAATCCTAAACTAATATTTACACATATTTGAGTGATAGTCTAAATCAGGAAACTTAAGTTTAGAATTCATATTTTATCTAAATAATTTATATTTGTCATTCTAGGGATTTTCCATGTCTTGCTAGTCCAATCTCGTGGTATGTTAGACTTTATATCCAGATCCACTCTCGTGATAAACTGGATATGCATTTCATAGAATCCCATCATCGAATACCAAGTATCCTTAGACTCTCACCTCAAGAATAAGATTTGTTTCTAAAGTACAACCCACTCTCGTGGCGAAATACTCCTAAAATATTCAATCTAACTTGGCTAAAGCGATATCTATAATTAATTTTATCAAACAACAAATTCGACACTAGCTATGACTCTCTAGTATGCAGATCTGAGGGTTTAATCCACTCTCGTGGCATCAAACACTTCTAGATAGACAATCACACCTACTGGATTCAGTTGTACTCTTAAGTATCTCCAATGAGAGAATACTCAGCATTATGGTGCATACTAAAGTAGCTAGATCGGTTAAGTACAGTAATGAACTCTAAAACATAGATCCCATTATCGACCACAACCTTGGTGGTCTAAAAGATCTACTCTAGAACATAAAAGAAGAAGAAAAATAAGAACTCTTTATTAGATATGAAATAGTGTCTACAAGGATAAGAGATGTGTATCTAGGGTATGAAAAGTTGTGTATTGTCTAGTGAGATTACTAATGATTATATAGTATTAGGGTTTCTTAGATCTCTCCATTTCGTCCTTATCTTGTTCTTGGAAATCTAAAACTCAAAATGACAAGTTGCCCGAATCATATCTTGCCACGTAAGGATTTTTCCATCTTTTTCGGAGGCCACCATCGACCCTGATTGGTTGATGCTTGAGTCGATATTGAGTTCCTTTCTCTGACGGATTGATTCTTCCTTTGAAAAAATTCTATGGGCATGGTATCGACCCCTAGAGGTCGATATTGGGGTCGATATTATCCTCTTATGACTTTGTGAAATCCTTCTCCGAATGTGTATGATCCAAGCAATGTCACCAATCTTCCCGAGGGCTTTCGTAGGCTCTAAAAACATCTCAAGAACTCATGTTTAGCTCCAATTACCTAAAAACATATAACCACATACAAAAACACTAATTCTACACTAAATGTTAGTTATAAAGGCTAAAACTAACTTATTCTAAAGCATAAAAGCATGTAAAATACGATGCTATCACAGCTCCTCGGTACACTAATTTGCCCTTGAATGCTTTATCGATTAAGCACCGGTGCGAAGAATTGAAGTGGAATCGAACCCACTTGATCCTTGGTTAGTTGTGGAGCATGAGGGCACTACTACAAGTCTCCAGGGGTTGTTGATATGCTCATAGATTCCACAAATAAGTTTGAAGAGCGCCCAAGTTGGAAAACTCTCGATAAGGGCCACTAAGCAACCCTTGGATTGAAAAATTAATATCTCCCAGTCCTAAGCTCCTCTAGACATGAATCCAGCTTTCCATGAATCCTTGTTGGGATATAATTCTAGAGAAATGTACCTCATAGCTTAACTCCATCAGGTTCGGTTGGAATTCTTCTATGAGTGCACGCAGGTTCACATTCGGAAGATTAAGATTCACCCGACTTGTAAAAATCATATCTCTAGATACATAGAAGCTCTTGACCTGATTCAACCTCTAAGAGATTAGTTGTTGAGTTAACTTTCCAAAACAAGTCTTCTCTTTGCTCGGTTCTTTATGGTATGGTTGAAAGCTTCCGTTGAGATGTACCAGCTCGGGTAAATTCAGGCTAATCCGACTTGTAAAATCCATATCTTTCGATCCAGAGATGTTATTGACCTGATTGAAACTCTCAGAGATTTATGGTTGAGTTAAGTTTCCATAGCAGGTACCCTTGTTGTCCGGTTCATCCTGGACTGGGTGGAATCCTCTGTTGAGTGCACGTATGTCCAATTCAGGCAGCTCATCATCAATAACCGGGTCTTGTACCGGTTGCGCGTGTTGTCTCGGTGGTGGACGTTCTACCTTCTGAATGCTATCTCTAAGAAGCTGGAGTTGGATCTGAATATCAGTGAGGGCGACGGTGAGAACAAACTTCTTATACACCCTTGCCTTTAGCTCTTCCCAATCATATATCGATTGGTTATAAAGAGTCTTTTCTCATTCCCACCACTTATAAGCATCTCCTACTAGACCCTCAATGGCATAAGATAGTTCTCGTTTCTCGGGAATATTGTTTGCTCGCAGCCACTTCTCCATGTTGGTCTCCGACCTTAGATAGACTTCGGGATCTTTGCTAGTTCCGAAAAAGATAAGGGAACCGGTTACCACATGAGATGAGATGAGGTTTGTTGTTGTGATTGGCCGGTTAGAAACTTGTTCTTTACTAGAGACTTTTTTGATGCATGATGATGTCCATTATAGTGAGTTGGTTGTTTCCATGATATGGTTGATTGATGCAACCTTTCTTGTAGCACACGACTCCTAGAAGAATAGCGGATAGGTTGATTAACTTGAAGTTCCTCTTCTCGTTCTTCTTCTCGATGCCACAGATCAAAACCATCATCACTATCAATCTCAGAGTCTTGTTCTCCCGAAATTAATATCTTAGATGCTGAGTTCATTTTCAGATTCTTCTTCATATTCCATAGCTTAAGACCTCGCAAAACAACCACAAGAAAAGAACAAGGGCTTAGGTTCAAACCGGAACTATTAAAATTCTCAAACCGAAATTTTTTAGACCAATATGTTTCAATTGATGGTTCAGCTCTTTATTAGCTATTTATAAATGTTTTCAATGATGCACACCATTCAAATAATTCAAATCTGAAGCACAAATGGATTAGTGAGGACCACAAGATGAGTTGGCACACAATCAACACAAAAGACAAAAAGTAAAAGCAAAAAGCAAAAGAGTACAACAAAAGACTTTCAAAAACTTGCACAAACACCCTCTTCTACCTAAGACTAACAATGGAGGCACAATTTCAATGGCTACTGGATAGCAAAACACAAGATTTTAACACCCTAAACATGCACACAAACAGATCTAGACTCAATCTAAGACCTACCTAAAACAGATTCACTAAACACATAATAGATGCACTAAACACAAAAATGATGCAAAGCAACTAACTTTTGATGGATCTAACACATAAGAACGAAACCAGCAGCAAGATACAAGCTTCTAGCACCTTAAACAACAAAGAAACAAGAAAAAATTAACCGATCTAACAACCTAAATGCAAAACTGAACAAGACTAGCAACATAAGTAACAAAAGATGCAAAGATGGAATTTTTATGGCTTTTTTTTTAATGCAAATGCAAGGAAATGAAAGATGGGATAGAAAGACACAACCTTTGATGAACTTTAGCTCTGATACCAAATGGTATACACCTAGATCTGATCCTCAAAAACCGTGGATAGAGATGGAGCTTAACAATGGAGAAAAACTTCGATCTGATGTGAAGCAATGGAATGGTGTTGAAGATGGGAAGGAAATGGGCGAGAACTCGAGCTCAAGACCTTCAATGGATGGTTATGGACGTGGATAAAAGCTGAAATCTTCAAGGAAGCAACCGAACTTGAAGGAACCAACAAACAATGGAGATAGAGCTTTGAGAAGAACTTCGATCTAAGGTGAAGCTAGAAGATAGAGTGGATGGTGGATAGTGAACGGCACCACACGAGTGATGGTGAACTTTTGATAGAGCCAACCTAGAGATAGAGACCCAGCCTCAATACCTTTAGGATTTTCTAATTCTAGAGCTCCAAGCTACAATAGGAGAAGAGAGACAAAAGAGGAAAACTTTTCTAGTTTTTGATTTAATGATTGCTTGATTTGTCAAATGATGAAAGTCTTGCCTTTATAGGCTACAAATTAGGGCACTCATATGCTAAATGGATCCAAGACAAATTGGGCCTAATTACAACACAAATTGAAAGGCCCTATAAACAACAAAGGCTCATAAGTCTCAAAATAAGCAAAATAGACTAAGTATAGGAAGAGAAGCTTTTGTAATGACTTCTCTTGGATAAAAATCACTTCTCTTGCTCATCCTCACCTGTCATAGATATTTCCAAGTAAAACGAGCAATGAAAGCTCCGAAGTGATGCTCTAACTCTTTCACACCTCGTTAAAACCCTTTCCTAGTAAACCCGATGGGAAACCTGAGAGTAGGGAAAGAGTATGTTACTCACCTAGACTCTTGGGGTTATGTCTTCACCTAAGCTTGGTGGTGAAGACATGCCATCTTATCATGGCTTCTCAGTCCTTAATGACTAGCACCGTTACTCTCCCTGATGCTACACGTGGATTTGAAGCTTCTCGGATCCGTCAGCTTCTAAAACATGCCCATGGAGGATCTGTCGACTTGTAACAATCATATCTCCCAATCCATAGCAGGTCTTGGCCTGAATCCAACTCTCAGAGCTTCATGATTGAGTTAGGTTTCCAGAACAGGTCGCCCCATTGTCGGTTCCTCCTGGTCTGGCCAGAATCAACCTTTGAATGCACGTTGGTCCAGTTTCGTCAGCTTTTAGTCCGTCTATCTTGTATTAGCCATATCTTCTACGTCCGAGCTTGTTTTTGGCTGATTCCACTTTAAGGTGCTCCCTTGATGAATGGAGAATAAATTCCAGGTGGTTGTTGGTGATGTTTAAGGAGGTATAGTTGCATTACTACTACTTCCCCCGGAGTTGATCTGCATTAACAAAATCATCCAATAAGCCCAACGTTTTATAAGCAACATAAAGTTATTTTCATCTCGACGAGTAAATACTTACATAAAATTTTAACCAATCCGTAAATTTGTTTTTCTTCATATCTTCTAAATCTTGGGCCATCATATTTGGATACGCTGTTGTCACTTATTCATAAAAAATCCTGGAAAAAGTAAAAGATAAAAATATGATTTGAATAATTACGAAATAATTACAAGTCAGTAACAAATTAATATTATATAAGAAATAATGTATGTGCTTACTTTTCAAACGGTAAGACTTCTTCACAATTTTTGAGAATGTACGTGTGAATATGGCTGAACTCTTGGTCTGTTAGCCACATTTGTTTTTGCTTTCCCTAAGCCTCTCAATTTGAGCAGAAAATTTCTGGTACGTAAATATTGTATGTTGGCTTCAAATCTCCGTCATCCTATCTTCCATGTTTTCTTGCTTTCGTTTGAATTCTTGGAGCAAATAGTACGACGAGAAATTTGTGGTTTCTTGATTAATGATTTAAGCAACTATGGATCCCTCAACCTTGCTTAAATTTTTTACCTTCTTCTTCAAATAAAATATGAATCGCTCAAATGGATACATCCACCTATATTGGACCGGTCCACCTAGCATAACTTCCCGAGGTAAATGAATTGGCAAGTGTTCCATCACATTAAAAAATGTAGGGAGAAATTTTTTTCCATATTGCAAATGATGCCGGAATATTTTGCTCTAGTGTTTGTAGGCCTTCATTTGTTAGAGAACACAAACGTATATCTCTCAAAAAAGACCCTACTCCTACAATTTTAAAAGAGAATTGACCATTTATTTTGTAATGCAAAGTAAGGTTAAAAAATAAATACTCTTAGTATTTAGAAGTTAATGTTGATAGCTGCAACTGATTCATGTACCACAGTTGGCAAAATTTGGGCGAAAGCGAAAGGTAGTAAACGTAGCATAAAGACATGATGATCATGACTTTCCATCCCTGTTAACCGTCCACTATGCTCATCAACACAGTAAGCAAGATTTGTCGCATATTCATCCGAAAACTTCACAGAATCGATTATCCTCTGAAAGAAAACTATCTTGTTGATTGCATCTAATCTCTAAATAGGAATTGGACCCACTCCATCAGCAAAAAGATGTAGATCATCACACGCGCATATCTCTAGAAGGTTCATTCTTGTTTTAATGTTATCTTTTGTTTTCCCTGGACGTTTAGAAGGGTGTTCATAATGTTGTCGAAGAAATTCTTCTCAATATGCATAACATCAAGGTTATGGCGTAGAAGATGATCTTCCCAGTATGGTAACTACCAAAATATACTCCTCTTATGCCAGTTATATTGTTCTCCATATCCATCTATCATGACATGTCCATTTCTGCTTACGTCTACAATACCATCTACACCAAAATCTCTAAATTGATGTAAAATGTAATCGCTGTCAATTGTAGGCGGCGCAGAATCTTGAACTATCTTGTTCTTGAGATATAGTGTCATGTTCGGGCGGTATGGATGTTTTTTGCGTAAGAAACGTCTGTGGCAATTGAACCAGCCTGATTTCCTCCCATATTTTAATTGAAAAGCATCTGTCCAACCGGATAACAGTCTATACCCCGAAAAGTCGCTAATCGTCCACATCAAAAGATCATGCATGTTGAAATTTTGTTGACAAAAAACATCAAAAACTGCTTCACGTTTGTGCCATAACATTGGTAGCTCTACTATCAACGGCTGCAAGAAAACATCAAGAGATATTTTTGGGTGGCTCGGTCTAGGAAACAAAATGGCTAAGAAAAGGAATTTCCGTTTCATGCAGAGAGCTAGAGGGAGATATGGGGTGACGATTATAGGCCATAACAAATATTTCCGTCCAGACTTCCCGAAAGGGTTAAAACAATCTGTGCATAATTCGAGATAGACGTTTCTTGATTCAGCACCGAAATCTGGATATATATTAGGGAAATGCTTCCAAGCTTCAGCGTCTAAAGGATGTGCAATTTCCTCTGTAAATTTGTGGTCTGCATGCCATCTCATCGCATATGTTGTCCTTCTAGAATGAAATAAATACTTTAACCTGTCGGATAAAGGCAAATACCTCATCCGCTGATATGGGATTCGGTTCCTCCTGCTCAACTCCTGATATCTATCTGCTCCACAAAACTGGAATTGCATAAAATTTGCATATTCCCACCAAAATATCATACAATTTTTCCGACATACATCTATCATCTGAAAAGGTACCCCAAGTCCTGAAACTAATTTCTGGACCTCACTATATGAAGCAGATGCGACGTTATATTCAGGGAGATAATATTTGAAAATTTGAGCCATCCATCGACACAATCTTCAATTAAATTATAATCTATCTTCATATTCATCATCCAGGTTGCAGCCGATAACGGAGAATATCCTTCTTTGCACCCAACATATATCGGATTCTTAGCAGCATCTAACATTGAAAAAACCTCCGGGCATCTTCGTTGGGTTCCTCACCCACGTTGTTATCTCCTATTGTCTCACCGAACCCATCTCTAACCATTCGCACAACACTAGCCTCGTCCCTTACAGATTTACTACCATCGTCACCTAAATTCTCATTTTCATGCCTGATAGGTTCTCCCCTCCTAGCATGACTACTTGGTCCAGATGTAAAATCTTCTCCATGAGAAAACTATATATAATACCCCGGTGTAAAACCTCCTAATATAAGTGATTAAAAATGATTTGTTTGTCCAAAATTTTTTCGTTTGAACATTTAATACAAGGACATGACATAATACCTTATGTACGAGTCATTTTATGATGAGATGCAAATTGCATGAACACCGCCAATCCCTCTTTGTATTCTTGACGTATTCTCCGGTAACTCATCCAAACGGTTATACATCCAAGCCCAAACACTATATATTGTAGGTTCAGCCATTTCGACAAATGACAATTGTGTTTGCGAAATAAGAAACAAATAATTTTGGAGTAGACGCTGAAGAATATGTGTTAGAATTATGAGAAACAATGAGAAATGAAGGTCACCTTATATACCTGATCATTTCCGACAACCAGGTTAATTCGTCGGAAACGTTATAACCGTTAGAATCTCGACCAATTTCCGTCTAAATTTGTTGGAAATTTGTCACATCTTGTCACCGTTGGTTTTTCAGACTAAATTCCTACGAAGCCCGGAGATTAGTTAGAACGTAGTCGGGAAATCCAACAGCTAAAAGGGGTGACGAATTTCCGACAACATCCTGCTGTGTGGTCGTAATTTCGTCGGGATATATAGAATATAAGATACTAATTTTTTCCAAATTCTTATCTTGTATGAATTTATATATTCCTTGAGATAAAAAATTACTTGACATGTTCAACAAATAATGGCGATACATATTTATTAAACATTAATACTAAAATTACAAATCAAATTACAAAAAAACAACTTTTCTTCCAAACACGTTAACCAGACTCATTTCTTGATCCATCTCTCCATCTTCTTAATCCAATATCAAACCCATAATCGATAGGAAGCTCACTTTCTGGTTCGATGTATTTGTTTTCCATAACAACCGTCTCATCTACATTTGACAACATGATGTTAGGAAAACAATTTTTTGGGTAAGTGTAATTATTAATATGGTTTATAAATGATGTATATCATTTAATTTTTACCTTTTTTACCCACATCATTGTAGAAGTTTATCCATGGTTGCGTCTTCAAATTTTTGTCTTCTCCTCTGTTCTCTGCATCAAGTATGCGTAAGTTCTCCACGTGCCCCGAAATTAAAGGGTTTGTACAACTTCTAGAGCCTTCTCCGGATAATTTTCCTTATGCATTGGTCCACGGCTCCGAAAATATTTTTCTTCAGCATGCCAGATAGCTACAACATTTTGGAGTTCGGACCAAGTTAAATCTATTGCTAGAATCTCAAGGGTGTCAACTTATTCTGACCAAGGTTGTTTCGACATTTGTTTAAGATTTTGCAATTGAAAAATAATTTCAAAGCTATGTGGATATATTTAAAAGTATTCCGACTAAATGCCGATGATAGCCACAAATTCGTCGGAATTTTGTCGAGAACATCAACGGCCTCGACCCAGGAAATCATTGATATTCTTGAAGAGCTCTTTGCTGAATGTGATGAGATCGATAAACATGTTGAAGCAAGGATGAAAGAGATTACGGAGAATGATATGCTCAAATTAATACCCTATAATGATACTAAAGCAGTTGCTGCAGTAAAGTTAGGGGTCGAACACAAGAACTCAAGAAAATTCACGCAATAGATGAAAGATGCAGATTGTGCTAAGCAAACAAATGATTGATGAGAAAGCAAATGATCGAATTAAACTTAGGTTGATTTAATGAGGGGAAACTAGGCTCAGGGAAATTCTCAGGAAGTCAATGATAGATAACAATTAATCAATTAAGGTTCAATTCAATTAAGCGCCGTTCTCGAACTCAAACACGAAAGTATAGTTAACCAACTGTCGTTGCGAAAACTAACTAAGTCTAAAGTCTAAAATTCCAAATCTCTTTGCAAATCCTACACAGTAAACCAGCAATCAATTCAAGTTTGATATGTTCACAATTCGATTAACCCAAATCTCTTTGCAGATAATCCAATTGCACACCCTAGGTTTTATCAGATTACTCAATTGCACTGTCGTGCCTAATCGATTAATCTAGGTTCTATGTTCTAAGTGATCAGGTTAGAAATAGCTTTGAGAACAACCTATGGTGAAGAACTATTCAGATTTTGAACCCTAACTAATCAATCATAATAAATCAGAGAAATCCATATGAGAAAACCCTGAACCTAAAAAGAGACTACTCAGACATGATAGATGAAACAAATAACATAACTGAATAGATCATGAAATTAAATATAGCAAAAGAATAAAAACAAGGGTTCGGGATCTTCTCTATGATGAACAGAGTCTTGGATCCGTCTCCCTCACAAAAGCTCTTAAATCTCAATGGTGGCTCAAAAATAAAAGTGAAAAGTAAAGTCTGCTCCCCTCTAACCTAATGACTAAAAACTTACTTAAATAGGTCTAAAAACACGAGCTGGGCCTCTTTGTAAATAAGGGAAAGTATTGGGCTTCTTATGGTGAGAATTCTCTTCCTTGGATATCTCTCTATCCCGCGTCAGTCGTCGGTATCGATCGATACCGGAATGGTGTCGATCGATACTCGGAATGGTGTCGATCGATACTCAGAATGGTGTCGATCGATACTCAGAATGGTGTCGATCGATACTCAGGCTTCAAAACGGGTATTTTCTTCGGTTTGCTCCAAAAAGGCTCCAAATGTCTCCAAAATCTCCAATTTCGTCCCAAACGTGCTAAAACCTGAAAAGACTCTAAAATGATAGAAAAAGCACTAGAAAGACTCGATAAAGCGACTTATATCATGGCTAAAAACGGGTAAAATCCATGATATATCACTCCCCCAGACTTAGCCTTTTGCTTGCCCTCAAGCAAAACAGAAAACTAAGTTAGAGAAAGAGGTTTGAAAAACCTTAGAGACCTGACCTGTTACCGAAATCGCTGTAATGATCCCTCTTCCCAAGCGCCCACTGTTGCCTGATCAGCTCCAGATCTAACCACCATGTACTTCTCCGTAGGAACCCCAACTTCCCAAGACTTCACTTATTATCTCACACCAATATTCATCTAAGCTCTCATCGCCAGTTTCATCGCTGCAATCAGTATTCAAGAACTTTCTAGATTCTTGCCCATACAATATCATAGATAAAGAACCATCTATTCATCAACATTTATTGCTTTCTGGTGTTCTTTATCTCCCCCAGACTTATTTCATAATCAGTTCTCATTAGATTTCAACAGCGCAGGTTTATCTGAACAGCATATACAAATCAAGGTCCGAAGCGCGAGTATTGATAGTGTTTGCTACCGAATCCCCGGTTCTTACCCTCTCAATGTATCAAAAGCCTTAGGTGAATAATGGGGTCATAGGAAATTTTCCTACCCCTCACTTCAGGCCATTGTGTGATCATTCCTTATCCAAGTAGAATAATGGGGTCATAGGAAATTTTCCTACCCCTCTACTCGGCGGAAATCATTTCATCTTTTATATAGATTTTACCTGTTTTAACGCAAATATGTATCCAATAATTTTCACGGGAGAGATATACCACAATTTTCAAGCATGATGGGTTCCTTAGCCAGATATGAATGATGAATCAAGCTCTAAGAACACTAACCGCGTAGATGAAGTGCAAAATTTGGCTAAAGCTTGTGAAGAACCTTGCTTGAGACATGAGTGATTTCTAGCTGGCTGGTTATCCCTTGGATTTTTCATTAGTCGAACTGAAACTAATCCTGTAACAGTGGTCACTCAAAAACAAAACCAGAACAACAAAACCAAGCACAATCCAGAAATCTCTAAGTTGTTTTGACTCAAAATCCTTTTTTTTTTTTTAATTTTTTTTTTCAAAAAGAACACACAATGTCAGTAACTACCTCCCCTAGACTTAAACAACACTGTCCCCAGTGTTTATCAAGCCCAGAGAAGGTGAAAGAAATCAAAGGACAAAACGAAATAGGTCAAGAACAAGAGGTGTTACCATAGAGCGCTGGTATCGATCGATACCAAGGTGGTGTCGATCGATACGGAACAAGAACGACCATCCTTCTTCCGACCTGATTCGCAAGACACAACAAAATACAAAAACAAAAACTCATATATATAGACTTACCAGTGGGTTGCCTCCCACTAAGCGCTTGTTTAATGTCACGGGCTTGACTTGGCTAAAATATCAGTCAGGACAAGGTGGAGAACTCACTCCGAAATAAGCTCCACAATCAGACATCTGCAGCTTCAAAGTTTTGCTCATCATATCCTCTTCTTTCTCTTTCATCTCCGGAGGAATGAGAATTCTAGCCTTAGAGAAAGGTTTCGAGGTTCCCTTGCACTTCACCTTATATTCGATCGAATCTCCATCACACTTCTGAGGAATCAAAGTGAAATTAGCAGCACCGTTGATCTTCTTGCTCGTCGCCTTCCTCTTTGTTGCCTTGGTCTTCTCCACAACTTTCTTGGGGTGTTGGGGGGGTTCATTTGAAACATATGCGACCTTTGGTTCATCATAAGACTCATCGAGCTGATCGATCATCAGAGTCTCGCCCGAGGCAATGGTGATGCACGAGACATGTCTGGGTGCTCCTCGAGAGGGAATGACATCGTAGAAGACGTCTCCGTCAATGCAGGAGAAAGAGATTCTCTTGTTAGGCGTGTCCATGATCGCGCCAACAGTAGCCATAAATGGTCTTCCCAAAATCAAGGGCACCTTGGATCCTTGGCTCATCTCCACAACTTGAAAATCAGTAGGAATCAGACAATCTCCTATTTTAACAGGTAAATCAAGAATTGTAGCGTAAGGGAGTGAGCTAGAAGAATCCGCGTATGTGAGAAGCGTGTTAGGAGATTTCATATCAGCTTTCAATCTCTCTGCAATCGCCCTTGACATGACGTTGACACTAGACCCTGAGTCAACGAGAGACTCCTTGAAGTTTACTCTAGAGATGGAGCATGGAACTGAGAATTTCACTGGGTCTTCCCTCTTTGTCAACTGTCTCAGCGGTGGTGGTGTATCAGCAACGGGAGGTCCTGCAACCATTTTTTTTGATAAACACTTGCTTCTAGCAGCCTCCCACTCCTCTCTTGTCAGCTTGGGAAGAACAGGGTAAGGTAGCTTTGGTTTGTA
This sequence comes from Boechera divaricarpa, assembly GCA_026770425.1. NCBI lineage: Eukaryota > Viridiplantae > Streptophyta > Magnoliopsida > Brassicales > Brassicaceae > Boechera > Boechera divaricarpa. Next base: position 6,750,388 of record CM049188.1, on the reverse strand, counting down.
TACCCGTTCCTTAACCATCTCTGTCCTTTTCTCAGTTATTGATTCAGCCTGCGAAGGGTATCGATCGATACCAGATGAGTGTCGATCGATACTGAAGTTTTGTATCGTCTCTGCAGGTTGGTGTCGATCGACACAGGTAGGGGTATCGATCGATACGCGTGGAATGTCAGAATTCTTATCTTCATCTTCAGCAACCTTCGAATCTACAGCAGATCTCGGGAAGTGTCGATCGATACCAGGCAGGTATCGGTCGATACTAGTATCATTGCATACGAACACAGTCATCGCAGGCTCAAAATCCTCTTCTCTAGCGCTCGAGGTGATTGCATTGACATGTCCATGCTGTGGTTGAACTATCTTTCCCTTGACAGCTGCTGATGTCTGAGCTATTTGACTTTCTAGCATCTTCTGATGGATTTCGAGAGCGTTGATTTTCCCATTCAGATCAGTGTACACATTATCCAGCTTTCTATTAAAATCCACAGTTATTTTTTCTTGTCCCTGCAGAATTTGTTCCAAGAGGATCTCTGTCTTACTCTCTGTAGACCTCGGAGAATGCGGTTGGTAAGATGAATTACCGTATTGGCGAGTAAAGTCATTGCCCTGAAGTGGTTTTTGGGCGAATTGTGTGGCACCAAAACCAGATTGGTTACCACCAGATTTGTAACCACCTTGCTGATTGTTGTTGAGGCTTCTGTTGTTGTTGTAACCAAATCGCTGACCCTGAAAACCAGAATCACCAATGTAGTTAACATCTTCTGTTTCATCTTCGATGTTCTCTACTTCCTCAGCAAAATGTACAGCCTTCTTCGTGTTTCCCACTAAGAGGTTGTGCATCGTGTCCAGCTTCGCCTGAACCTCAGCAATCTACGGACTGTCAGCAACACTAGCGAGCCTCTTCCGCTCAAAATCAGCATTCTTGGTGCTATTGCTAGACGCCAAGTTCTCAATCAGTTTCACAGCATCGGTTGGAATCCTAGTGTTGAAGTTCCCGTTGCTTGCAGAATCCAGTGCCATCTGATACCGCCAATCAATTCCTCTGTAAAAGATCCCGAGCAGTTGAACTTGACTGAAACCGTGATGCGAGACAGTCTCTGGTAGGATCTCGAATCGCACCCAAGCAGCCTTGAGTGCTTCTGTTGGACCCTGAGAAAATTGAGATATCTTGTTCCTGAGTTCCTCGATCTCGCATCGTCATAAAAGTTGTTCAGGAAAGCGTTCTTGGTCTCATTCCAAGTAGCGAGAGATCCGGGAGGTAGCTGCTTCAGGCAGTAAGCTACTTCTCCACCAAGAGAGTATGGGAAGAGCTTACAAAAGAGATATTCCTGTGGCACTCCATTGTACTTCATGCTGGTGACCAAGTCCTCGAATTTCTCGATGTGATCCATAGGGTGCTCATGAGAGAGACCGGTGAAGGGGTGCTGTCCAACAAGAGCGAAGTAAGCAGGCTTCAGCTCAAAGTCATTTCTCTGGAAAGTCGGAATACGGATCGCTGCACGATTGGCATAGAATTGATCCGGTCGGTTGTAATCGCCAAGTGTCCGTTCAGCAACAGCTTGGGGTTGTTGTGGAGGAGGTAGTTGTTCACCTTCCTCATCATGCACCAAACCTTGTGGAAGTTCCATCTCAACTGTAGTTCTTTTTCTTGTTCGACTCGTGCGTTCAAGCTCTGCTAGCTCTGAGTTGGAGAGATTAATCAGTGGTGTGTTCTTCGTTCTCCTGGTGGTACGCTGATGCATACACCTGAAAATCAAAAGAAAACGAGAAGATAAGTAACCAAAATTTAAAAACAGACGTTCAGTGTCGATCGATACCAATGGAGTATCGATCGATACCAATGGAGTATCGATCGATACTGACCACGAACTTAGACAAAATCGACAACTAAAACTCTAAGGGTGAATTTTTAGAGTCCCCGGCAACGGCGCCAAATTTGATATGCTCAAATTAATACCCTATAATGTACTAAAGCAGTTGCTGCAGTAAAGTTAGGGGTCGAACACAAGAACTCAAGAAAATTCACGCAATAGATGAAAGATGCAGATTGTGCTAAGCAAACAAATGATTGATGAGAAAACAAATGATCGAATTAAACTTAGGTTGATTTATATGAGGGGAAACTAGGCTCAGGGAAATTCTCAGGAAGTCAATGATAGATAACAATTAATCAATTAAGGTTCAATTCAATTAAGCGCCGTTCTCGAACTCAAACACGAAAGTATAGTTAACCAACTGTCGTTGTGAAAACTAACTAAGTCTAAAGTCTAAAATTCCAAATCTCTTTGCAAATCCTACACAGTAAACCAGCAATCAATTCAAGTTTGATATGTTCACAATTCGATTAAACCAAATCTCTTTGCAGATAATCCAATTGCTCACCCTAGGTTTTATCAGATTACTCAATTGCACTGTCGTACCTAATCGATTAATCTAGGTTCTATGTTCTAAGTGATCAGGTTAGAAATAGCTTTGAGAACAACCTATGGTGAAGAACTATTCAGATTTTGAACCCTAACTAATCAATCATAATAAATCAGAGAAATCCATATGAGAAAACCCTGAACCTAAAAAGAGACTACTCAGACATGATAGATGAAACAAATAACATAACTGAATAGATCATGAAATTAAATATAGCAAAAGAATAAAAACAAGGGTTCGGGATCTTCTCTATGATGAACAGAGTCTTGGATCCGTCTCCCTCACAAAAGCTCTTAAATCTCAATGGTGGCTCAAAAATAAAAGTGAAAAGTAAAGTCTGCTCCCCTCTAACCTAATGACTAAAAACTTACTTAAATAGGTCTAAAAACACGAGCTGGGCCTCTTTGTAAATAAGGGAAAGTATTGGGCTTCTTATGGTGAGAATTCTCTTCCTTGGATATCTCTCTATCCCGCGTCAGTCGTCGGTATCGATCGATACCGGAATGGTGTCGATCGATACTCGGAATGGTGTCGATCGATACTCAGAATGGTGTCGATCGATACTCAGAATGGTGTCGATCGATACTCAGAATGGTGTCGATCGATACTCAGGCTTCAAAACGGGTACTTTCTTCGGTTTGCTCCAAAAAGGCTCCAAATGTCTCCAAAATCTCCAATTTCGTCCCAAACGTGCTAAAACCTGAAAAGACTCTAAAATGATAGAAAAAACACTAGAAAGACTCGATAAAGCGACTTATATCATGGCTAAAAACGGGTAAAATCCATGATATATCAGAGAAACAAGAAAAGCTCCATAAGGATTTTGCGGAATTGAGGAAGAGGCTGCAGGACAAAGAGACTACGTAGAAGAAGCTGTAGTTATATTTAATGTTTAATATTTTACTAGCTGGTTGCTTGCGCCTTACGCGGGATGTTAGTAATCATCTAACAAAAATAAAATGAAAACGCAATTTTGTATTTACCTCATTTAGATTGGAAAAATATTACTAAGTTGCTGAGATTACTAAAATAGTTCTCCTTGATTGTTGAACTATATTAACTAATAAATATTTAAATCTCCTTGATTGTTGCAACTTATATGTAAATGAACATTCTTATTTATCATATTACAATTCTGCTTAAATCAGAAGGGAAGTGGTCACATTCTTCATCAGAAGAGAAGTGGTCGTATTCTTTAATCTTTGTTGTTGACATAAATACTATTTTGTATGTATTTTTTGTTGTCCGATAGGTACGTACATGATTGTTAACAATAAAATTGTATATAATATATGTATGACCTTCATTAAGCCAAGTTTCAAACTGCTGTAACAATGTTTTCTTTACACTAGCTTGTATTTTTGAGACCTGAATTTGAAATCATATATTAGAATCATTTATATCAATTAATATTTTATTTATTTTAACTAATTTCATGCTTATTTATATAATATGGAAAAAAGTAAAAATAAATTTTTTGGTATCTTAAAATTATTTCTAGAGATTCTCCAACACCAGAGGTAAATTGTTTACAAAGACGAACAATCTTAACTTTGATCTTCCACCAATTTTTGTATGGCTTGACATCAAAAATATCAGAAAAAGAAGACATTATATTGTGTAGAATGAAATTTTGGGTATGATTTGAATAAGATGAAAAATAGACAAAGTTAGACTATTATTTATATAGATGTGTCATATCAATGTTATGGAATATAATACTTTACGAAAATAGAATATTTCCAAAAAATGTTGCACATTTATGTTAATATATATAGTTTAAAGAAATCTTCCATTTTTACCTTTCTATATATTATTTATCATATTAAAGTTTGTATGTATTTTGTAATTTTCGTTTATGAATTGTTTCCAAAATCGTGGGGAAGAATAAATATTAAAGAAATCTTCTATTTTTATCTTTCTATATGTTATTTATCATAGTAAAATTAATATATATTTTGCAATTTTTGTTTATGAATTATTTCCAAATTCGTCTGCAATTTTCGTTTATAAATTAATTCCAAAATCAATATTACACAACTATTTAACTAATAAATATTTAAATATTATTTATGAATTAGTATAATTTAAACGCTTTTATATTTTAAAATTAGTATAATATAAAGGTTTTTATATTTTTAACTAAATATATAAATAAAACGTTTTTCTATTTTTAAATAATTATTTTAAAATCTTTTATTATATATAATTTTCGATGTTTCTAATTTATATTTTAAAATTAGTATAATATAAAAAAATTTATATTTTTAATTAATTATATAAATTAAACATTTTTTTTATTTTATATAAATATTAAATAAAATATTTAAATATTTTTTATATTGTAAACCTTCCTTATAAAATTAGTTATAATAATATATAGTTATACCATATAATATATACGGTACCTAAAAAGGGAGTAAATAAATTTCTTAAAAAAGTTGAGTAATCAAGTATGTTCAATAATGCATAATGGCAATACAACATAATTTTTCTAGTAAACGAAATCTTTTTATATATTTTTCTGAAAGTTAATGAGGCGTTGACACCTAAGCATGACATGATTGTAATATTCCACGTAAACATAAGGTTATTTTGCTAAAATGATTCTCAATTAATATATAGGAGATATTTTATGTTTTATGTTTTATATTTATGTTTTTTTATGTTTTTAGTTTTAAAATTTTTAATTATTAATTAAAAGTTTTATTGTTATGAGTTATTTGCACTTTGTTATTTTATTTAAATGTTTATATCTTATTTTAAAAACATTAAAAAAATAATCGAATATAAAACATCAACCTCTAATCAGTATATCCCATCATCGATCTCCATCCTATAGATCTAAAGGATCTACTCGCTCATAACTCCGACGGTGACAGAAGTATATGAGATAGAAGACATGATAAAACAATAAATAAAAACAGTAAAGTAAAGCAAAGAATCAGAAGAAGAAGAACTAAAGAACTTGCATATTTAAACTTAAGAACAAAAGAACATAGAGTTCTTAAGATTTCTCTCTAAGTGGTGACTACATAGTTGTGCAAAAAGTGAGAAACCCCTCTAATGAACATTACATGTGTTTAAATAGAATTAAGGAGGGTTGGAGGGGTTTAAGGCGTCCTTAGAAGTTTCTGGAAGGTATTAACTCGAGATCCAAAGCTTCCATATCCTGCATTTTGCATTAACCGAAGTTTTTTTTCTGGCCAGTGAGTCAGCATCGACGGCCCTGGGTCGATGCTCTTGATCGATGTGGATCCTCAGGATGGGCATCGACCGCTCCTAGTCGATACTTGCGTCGATGGTCTTCATCGTCAGCTTCAGGTTCGGGTCCGAGGAAGAGCATCGACCGCCTTGGGTCGATGCTGTCTGTCGATGGCTTGCCTAGGACGAGCATCGACCACTCCTGGTCGATGCTAAAGTTGGTTCTTCAAAGTCCCTATTGCTCCATTAGGCTCCAAAATACTCTTAAATCATGGGATGACGACCTATTCCCACCTCCAGACTATCGCATAACAAATGATACACCCCAACTTTGACCCCCCAACCTAAACCTATACAGATCTAAAGTTGAAAACAAAAACCCACCCAGATCTAATGTTAAATATCAAAACCCATCCTTATCCAATGTTAAAAACAAAAACTCACCCAGATCAGAGTTCGAAACATATTTCCACACGCTTCGGGTTTATCCTTAACCACACAATTCAGATTGATATATTTAACCAATCTAAACTGCAGTAATACCCGATTAATGACTAAACCCGCCCTAAACCTAAATCTAAACCAATATCAACACAATAACCCGAAACCAAACCCTTTCCCATCTCATCTTCCCCAAATGGAGAAATATGACTCCGACGATGAGTATGAAGCAGATGGCCATATCAATCCAACCCAGAAGAGTTATTGGATTGTCAACATCGTCACCGTTTGAGTTATTGGAAAATCCGGTCGAATCCTCGTGGAAGCTCACCAGGAACTGTCCGATGGGTGTATTCAAGAGAGATTTCGTCCTTTATCGGAGAAGATGAAGCCTGAAGACTCGCCCGATGAAGCAGTCTTCTGTGCCATCAAAGAAGAGCTCGGATCCATCTTCAATGGCGACGTCAGATAGAGGATTTTGTTTCAGATAAAACCGTAAATGTTTCCGAGATCGGAGTCGCCAGATGGATATGGTGGCCAAATTGCTACCGGAGTTCCAATTTGGTGTGTGTATCCACGGCCATCTTAATTTTTTATTTTTTTTGTCTTGCACAAATGATTCTTCGTCTTGTTCCTCCATGGATTTTCCCAATTTTGGAATTGAGGAACAAAGAAAGATGTGTGATTAATTTTATTAAAACTCAGGAAACAAAACTCAATTTTTCAAGGTTAAAAATAAAAGTCAAATTTGTTCGATGATATTGTGCGCGAATGTGTGGATTTGTGGAGGAAGAAGATGAAGAGGAGAAAAAAAAATCTAATTTCCAAATTTATTTATTTTGATTAATTAAAACCTTCTAAATCTGGTTTTGGTGTAATTGATTATTTTAATTCATTGTTTTGTTCGTTTTAAGTAGTTAAACCATAATTGGTATGCAGTAAACCATAATTGGTATGCAGTAAACCATAATTCGAATAGTATACCAACAAAATCAAGCGGTGGGTGTGAATAGATTTGAACTTCAGATCTGGGTGGTTTTTGTTTTCAACTTCAGATCTGTGTGGATTTAGTTTGGGGTGAAAGTTGGGGTGTACCATTTGTTATATGATAGTCTAGAGGTGGGAATAGGTCGTCATCCCTTAAATCATTGATTTTGCCCCAAGTACCTGTTAAAACATAAACAAATGCAAATGCACCAAAATAGTCCTAATTGCTAGTCAAAACCTATGAAAATAACCTATATGAATGTATGAAAATATGTAAATACGAGTGTTATCAACTCTCCTAGACTTATCTCTTTGCTTGTCCTCAAACAAATAAAGGCTAAGCTAGTGAAGAGGTTCCATAATATTTATATTGAACAATACCTTACATTATCTTATCGTACTAATATCCTTCAACTTAACGAGGTATAACTAACTTCAAACGTACTACATGTACTTCACCATAAACATAGCGAGTTACCTTTATTCGGAGCCACATTCATCGTCGAGCTTTGACTTTTTTTTGTTGATCCCCCTTATTTTTAAGCGTGAAGTCCCAACTTTGAACTAATGATCAAAAGGCGTAAGCACTTACTCTTTCGAAATTCTGTAAGTTCAAGGTCGTCTTGATACGATTTCTTTCCTCTTCCTTTTCTCACTTCAACCTTGATCGATATTTCCCCACTTTTTTAGGGTATCATTTTATTTTTTTAATCGATCGCCTTTTCTCTTAAGCTTTTCTAGGACAAGTTTTTCTGAGACGCGAACATTGAAAATGGTTGCTTCCAATGCCCGGTTCGCTTCTATATCCTTTTTCTTTCTTTTCTTTTCTCTTTCTTTTCTTTTCTCTTTCTTTTCTTTTCTCTTCTTTCCTTATTTAATCGAAGAGAAGGAAGAGGAGAATCGTACTTACTTAGACGAGCCTTGCAGGGTCTCATAGACGTGTCACTTCTAATGTATCTCCAGCTTCAAATCGAGAGTAGTTAGATTAATTAAGGTCGAGGGATCAACTCCGAAGCGCTTAAGTCACCGAGAGAATGGTCATTTTTTTTGGAGTATGTCGGTCCACTTATGGGTTTTCTAATATTCCTGCTTGAGGCTAATTGCTAATTCTCAAAAATCGTAAGAATATTAGTATAGATAGCATCATGATAAAGTTCAAAATTGTTGCCTATTAAAAGCCTTGCCATGAGTTACTGAACCATGGCAAAGGAAAAAAAAGTACAACAATTTTGAAGTCCGAATACAAAATAAAAACATATGGAAAACAGAAGCATAAAAACATCAAAAATAAGAAAAAGAAAAACATGAAATGTTAGAAATAAGTTTACGATGCCTGTCCCAGACTTAGTTTTCACCGTCTTGGTGGAGATAAGCCAAAAGAAAACATCGAAAACAATATATAAAACAAAAGAAAAATAAAATGAGAATTAAGAAACAGATGTGGACTAACATATCTTACTCGAAAACTAGTTTTCGTCAGTTCCCGATGTAACGTATGAAAGCAATCTCAGGAGAGCGTCGGGGCGAAGTATGAACGGGGTTATGCTCGTCGTCAATGAAATTCCACTCTGTACCCGGTTGGAAACAAAGTTTACTGAGACTTCGATCGTAGTGATGTCTTGGTTGGGCAGCAGGATTCTTCGCTCATCTCCTGGCGTATCTGATTGTCGGAAAGTGTAGATGTATTGATTACCAACATGGCCTGCTAGCATGCAGTTATTTTGAAGATAACTCAGGTCCATTCTTGTTATTAGGTCATCCGTATCCTCCATTTCAATCCCACAATGAAGTAATATAGGGGTGATTACTTGATGCAGAGGTTATTTCTACCTCGTCTCAATTTTCACCCGAGCGCTACTAAAGAGTAGTCTCTAGAGTTTAACCCATAGGACAACAGGTGCACAGTCATGCAATTGTAGTACGTACAGGATCGATCCACAGAGAGAATAGAATAACTACACAGAGAATACAAATGCAAATCTAATCTAGGCGGAATAATAAAATAGGGGGTTGTGTCCTAAATTATATGATGCTATAAAATTAAATAACATAATTAAATTGCATAAATATAAAGTACTAAAATTAAATTGCATAAATTAAATTACTGAAATTAAATTGCATAAAATAAATTACATAATTTAAAGTGCAGAAATTAAAGTACATAAAATAAATTGCAGAAATTAAAGTGCGGAAAAGTAAATTGCTGATATATAAATTGCGGAAATTAAATTGTGAAAATGAAAGTGTATAAAATAAAAGTACATAAATATAAATTGCAGAAATGTAAATTTCTAGAAAGCAAATTACATAAATTAAATTGCAGAAATTAAATTACAGAAATATATATAACATAAAGAAATAAACATAAATAAAAGAACAAAAATAAAATACTAAATTAATTATTTACTGTTAATTAGGTGATAGTCGATTTCAGAGATTTCAGATTACAAGATTCATGTTCTACCTTTTTAGTTTATGTTGTCAATCTAGTAATATTCGAAGTAGGCTAGTCCACTCTCATGGTATGCTAAACACTATGTCAGACCCATTCTCGTGGCGACCTTCACGCATCCCATCATCGATTACTCTTATGTGTGAGAGACATATCGATTGGCGTTGTCTCACTACCAACCGATTAACCAAATGTTTAGCTTACGTTAGAAGTGTGCCTAAGACGAAGAGTGAATGACAGATCTATTTCTAGAATACAATCTCACTATCGTGATGATGTATTTTTGAGATTATTATCTAACTTTGGCCACAATTAGACAAACATAATGATATTCCATCAAACAACAAACTCGATGCTAACTAATACTCTTTAATATGCAAGTCTGAAGTTTTAACCCACTCTCGTGATGATTATAGATGAGGTTATATGGCTTCTATTCATATAACCTCATCTATTGATTTAGTTATAACCTTAAGCACATCCCATAGGACATGACTTAGCATTAAGAGTGCATATTAGAGTAGTTAGATCAGACATATCAAATCCTAAATCTTTAATCCGATCATCGACCACCACCCTAGTGGTCTAAAGGATCTACTCTCTTGTCTTTCCGAGGGTGACGGCAAAGACAAGGATTAGGTTCATAAAACAGTAAATAAGAAACTAAAGAACAAGAACAGAAATATAAATCAAAGCATAAACATAAGCAAAAACATAAGAAAGAAATAAATCTAAAGGAAGAACTCTTTATTGAAAGTGAGACAAAAAGTGGCTAGAGAGTCTAAACTTGTGTCTAGTGAGAATACATGAGTTATATGGAGTTTAGGTGGCTTGGGGGAGTCTAGAGTGTCCTTAGAAGCCTCTGGAAGGTCATTACTCGAGATCCTAAGCTTCAATAATTTGCAAGTTCGTATTAACCGAAGTTTCCTTTTCTACACAGTGACTCAGCATCGACGGCCCTGGTCGATGCTTTTGGTCGATGGGCTTCTCCAGGATGAGCATCGATGGTCTTCGTCTTCGGCTTCAAGTTTGGGTTCGTGGTTAGGCGTCGACCCCTCCTGGTCGATGGTCTAGGGTCGATGGTCTACTCGGGCCGGGCGTCGACCCCTTCTGGTCGATGCTTCGGGAAGCTCTTGAGATGTTTCTTCATGATGTTTTTGGCCCCAACAAGTAGCTCCAAGGTCCCTATATCTTCCAAGGGTCCCAAAATGCTATGAAAGTGTATGATTTCCTCCCAAGTAACTATAAACGCATAAACAAATGCAAATGCACTAAAACTATCCTAAATGCAAGTTAGAAACATATAAAACTAAGCTAAATGTATGCAAGAAAACATGTAAAATATGATCCTATCAACTAACCCACACTTACCTTTTTGCTTGTCCTCAAGCAAACAAAACCTAAGCATGGTGAAGAAATGCTAAAAACAGTAAAGATAAGGAGAGTGAACTTGTACCTTGTGACATTGTTGTGCTTAATGCTTTTCGATCTTGTGGAGGTGGAATGATCTCTACCGTACTTATGTACTTCGCCATAAGCATAACAACTCACCTTAGTTTGAACCGCTCCTACTTTCATCCTAGACTCCTCATTGTTGACTTCTCTTTTTATTCTAAGCATGGGTTCTCAACTTAGGAATATCGATCAAAGGATATGAACACTTACTCTTTCGGATTTTTGTAAGCTCAAGACCATCTTAGTGCAATTCCTTTCCCCTTCCCTTTCTCACTTCAAGGTCAATCGATTTTTCCCTACTTTTCTAGGGTATCATTTTTTTTTTATCGATCCCATTTTCTTTTCAGCTCTTTACTTTCCCTTAGGATAGGTTTCCATGAGACGCGAATGTTAAAAGTGATAGGTTCCAACACCCGGTTCACTTCCTTAATACCTATATCTTTTCTGTTTCTTCCCCTTAGGATATGTTTTCATGAGACGGGAATGTTAAAAGTGGTAGCTTCCAACACCTGGTTCACTTCCTTAATACCTATATCTTTTTCTCTAATTATTGAAGGGAAGAAAGAGGGGAATTGCACTTACTTAGACATGTCTTGTAGTGTCTTATAGAGGTATCATATCCAATGTATCTCAAGCCCCAAATCGAGAAAATTAAAGTTTATTAAGGTGAGAAGTCAATTCCGAATCGTCTAAGTCTCCGGAAAAATGATCCTTTTGGGGTTCATTGATGCACTCATGGATTTTCCAAATTTCTTAGTAAAGATCACACACTATCCAACAAAGCGTCCAAACATAAACACAATTAACAATTTCTATCGCTACCTCATTAAAAACTTTTTCACATATTATTGAACCTATGAATAAGGAAAAGAGTGTAACAATATCTCAAGATGCACAAAACTTATGGTAAAACTTCCATCAAAAGATGTCAAAGAAAAGAATTACCTCCATAGATCGCAACTCCCCCCCCCCCACACTTAAGTTACAACGTCCGCGTTGTAACAAAAACTGCAAAAGGGGTAAGAATAAGAGAATTTTACCGTAATTCTCTTATTGGGTGTGTGGGTTGGCAGCTCCCATGGTTTCAAATCCTTGATATATTTTTGTTTTATGGTGGATAATCACCTGAAAAATTAAAAATACAAAAAAGAAAACACATAAACGAAAAAAACACAAAAATAATTGTGAAAATAGTAAATACTAAAAATTATAAAATAAATGTTGAAAATAAAATAAATAAATGTAAATTTAAAATTAAATACTTAAAACGTTTTTTTCATATGAAAATTAAAACATTAAAAATGAAAATTATAATTAAAATTAAAAAATGTATGTACAAAGATAGAATGTTATTTAACGTCGTTTTCTCGACGGGCTTACGGACTGGACGATAGATGGAGATGGCGGTGGCGTTTGATCAGCCGGTGTGGCTTTGTAGAACACGTCTCGGTTCACATATGTGAATGAGATTCTTTTTTACGTCCAATCGATGACCGCTCCAACTGTTGTAAGAAATGGTCCACCAAGGATAAGTGGAGTACTATCATCTTCCCTCATATCGATCACATGGAAATCGGTGGGGATGCGACAGTTCCCAATCCACACTATCACGTCTTCGGCTACTCCGTATGATTTCATTACCTCGGCATTTGCTAAGCCGATGCAAACATTTGATCTCTTTAGATCGTTGAGTCCTAATGCCTTTGCTCTCTCCATGGACATCACGTTTATGGTGGCACCAGAATCGCATGGAGCATCACCAAATTCACGACCTAGTATAGAGTAACATACCTTGTAAAGTCCAGAATCTTCTTGCTTAGGGAGAGTGATGACTGCTCCTTTAAGTCGTGCCTCCATGTAAAGGTCGCATATGTCTTCTATGGTTTCCTTGGTGTCCGTGAAGTAGAGATCGAGGTTGTACTTGAGAAGAGCTTGCCCAAAGGTGATGTTTACCGGAATTGGCTTAATTTCTCCTTGCTTACTTGTCTAAATAACCAAGTCGTGTCATATGCCTTCGTTGGTTGGTGTGGTCGGCCTAACTGAGAATTCCATGAGAAACGAGTACCTCGGAAACGTTGTTCTATGCCTTGAATTGTCTCATCGGTGCCCTTGAATAAATCTCTCAAACGATATTGTTTCCATGCTGATGGGAGGTTTTTATGCCTCTTCACAAGTTTCACCCGAGAAGTTAATCTCGAGAGTTTAACCTACAAAACCGCAAGTGCACAGTTAAATGTAACTGTAGTAATATGGGGTCGATCCACAGAGAAATAAAATAACTACATAGAGAATGCAAATGCAGATCTAATCTAGACATGATAAGTAAAAGGTGGAGGTTTCCTAATCTACTAAGCATTAAATTAAATAAACCAATAAATCTACACTAAGAAAAAAGTAACAAAACTAAACACTAAAGAAAATGAATTAAATATTAAATAAGTCTAAACTAATATTTACACATACTTGGGTGATAGTCAAAATCAGGAAATCTAAGTTTAGAATTCATATTTTATCTAAATAATTTATATTTGTCATTGTAGGGATTTTCCATGTATCGCTAGTCCACTCTCGTGGTATGCTAGACTCTATATCCAGATCCACTCTCGTGATGAACTGGATATGCATTTCATACAATCTCATCATCGAATACCAAGTATCCTTAGACTCTCGCCTAAAGAATACCAATTGAGTGATAGATTTGTTTCTAAAGTACAACTCACTCTCGTGGTGAAATACTCATAAGATATTCAATCTAACTTGGCCAAATCCAGATCTATAATTAATTCTATGAAACAACAAATTCGACACTAGCTATGACTCTCTAGTATGCAGATCTGAAGGTTTAATCCACTCTCGTGGCATCAAACACTTCTAAATAGACAACCACACCTACTGGATTCAGTTATACTCTTAAGTATCTCCCATGAGAGAATACTCAGCATTAAAGTGCATACTAAAGTAGCTAGATCGGTTAAGTACAGTAATGAACTCTAAAACATAGATCCCATCATTGACGACCACCCTATGTGGTCTAAAGTATCTAGACTCTTATCTCCTAAGGGTTACAGAGATAAGATCTGATTTATAAAATAATAAACAAGACTGAAAAGTAAACTAATGTGCATGATAAACAAGACTGAAAAGTAAAATAATAAACAAGACTAGGGTCGATTCTGTGCCCTTTCCCTTGACTGGTCGATTCTACCTCCAGGATTTCTCTCTGGAAATTCTTCAGACTCAATACTGACCCCCACAGGTCGATTCTGGGGTTGATATTGGTCTTATTCGGTTTCCTGAAATCCCTCTCCGAATGTGCATGATCCAGGTGGCGTTGCCGACTCTCCCATAGGTCCTAGTGATATAGTCAATTTCTTACTAAACTATCATGTCATTGTAGCACAATAAGGTATCAATCCAAATGGGTGCGATATTAACCAAAAATGATGCAATCAAACGGTTTAAGTTAAGCCAAACAAGCAATAAGATGCGAATCTATCAACCTAAACATAAACTAAAAACAGAGTCTAGCTGCAACTTACAGAACAAAAACAGAGTAAAAACAGAGCGATAACTACTAACATAAAATAGCAAGGACAATGAAACAAAAATCAATCAAACAAGATAAGCTCCTAAGGATGGGGTTATTGACTCAATGTATCCTCTTAATCTACCTAGGTGGTTTAACAAAACTCAAGCAGAGCTAATCCCTAGACAATAAACTCATAAGCAGTCAAGTTCATTCCCATGATAAATAACCTCAAACTAATCTAGTTTCAGACCTAAATCCCTTTAGCGAAATCTAGCTTAGCAGGCATTAAGATTCGGTTTAATAAAGCTAATAAATACCCTAGACAACTAATCCCTTACGCTAAGAATGTAAATCTCTGGAATTAGTTCTGTTAGGCATTTCATCAAACACCTTCTGGGTGTGAAAATACCTAAGTTCTAATTCCAATTGATCAGAGAGTAATTAGCATTAAGAACACTAATCCAGAAGGGAAATCAAGCAATCTATACTTAAACCACCCAGGAGACTAAGATTCCACACCTAATCTATCCCATCCTTAAAAACCCTAATGACTACTCAGAACACATGAAGAACATCAAAATCATAAACCCAGAAATCATAAAAATTTGCATAATCAGAAAGATAAAGAAGAGAATAGATAGATTAGAAAGATTCAAACAAAAATAACAAATAGATTCAAAGTTATAGGATCAAAGAAGCAAGAACAGATGAAGAAAGCTTAAAAAACCAGACAATTAGTGTTAAGCGATTACAAGGTATTTATACTAAGAGATAAAAACTCTAAATCACAAAAAGACAAAATAGGCTAATTTTTGGGGGCACTCGACCATGGGTGGTCGAGTGCTATGGTCGAGCTGAGCTAAATTTCAAGATTACATTTTTATTCTTCAGCTCGAGATAGTAGCTCGACCATGTGTGGTCGAGCTGGCTCCAAAAACTTCAAGGCTCCACCTTTATGCTAGGCTCGATCAGTGGACTCGACCATGGGTGGTCGAGCCAGACTTCATGACTCCAAGATTGCATTTTTCTTGATCAGGTCGACCTCATACTCGAGCCCCTTGGTCGAGTCAGACTCAAAAATCTTAAAATTGGTAACTTTTGTGCTGACTCTAGCACCCTGGTCGAGCTGGTTGGTCGAGCCAGCTTCCAAACTGTCAAAACAGGCTTCATTTCTGCTCCTTTTGACCTCATCATCTCCAATACTCATTGAATGTACCTGATAAAACTCCAAAATGCAATATGCATGCAATCCTAATGCAAAACACTTTAAGTATGCAAAACTAAAAACAAATGCTAAGAACATGCTATTAAAAAAGGCTAAATGGGTGATAAATGCATGCTAAAACCATGTAAAATATAGACATATCAACTCCCCCAAACTTAGTCTTTGCTTGCTCTCAAGCAAACAGACAACAATAAGATAGAGGAGAGGTTTGAAAATGGGGATTCAGGACCAAAGCATGCTGATATAATAGATTATCACAATGTCCAAAGTATATGAACTCTACTTAAAAACTTTAGCCATACTCTTCACAGCACAATTTCAATTAAGTCTCAACCTAGACATGCATTCAAATCTACCATTCTCTTTAACATTCAATTGAGCAGAAACCATGAATCAAGCTATGCACATTGAATGAACTCATTTGGCTAAGGGTAAGGTTAAGAGACAAAGATGGTCCCCTTCACATGGTTTGATCAATTCAGAACAGGGATCTCTCAGGAAAAGGAATGAGCTTCAGTAGAATGCTAAAGGTAAGAACCCACCTATGCATACAAGAATAGACTCTCATCTACCCAACCATTCATAAGTGTTCTTAACCCCTAGTTCTAAACCCAGAAAGTCATCCTAATTCTACCCCTTAACCCTCAGGTGTTTTGCCTTGAGCTTTTCTTGGATCAGATTCATTTCCTTTCTTTTTGTTCTTGTTCTAGGAGAGGCTCTATACACTTCTAGCGGATTGGGGGTTTTCTTATGATTTTTTTTTCACGACCAGCTTAGGCTTTTTCTATGTTTTTCAGATTTTAAGCTTTCTTGCCCTTTTTTTTTATACTGAGCACATCCCCTTAATCCTTCACTAGATTCATACTCTTTCAGATTATTCCTCTCCTACGAACTCTTAACCGTTTTTCTTTTATCTTTCTCCAAGTTTTCCTTCTTTTTTTTTTTTTTTTTTTCACAAAACCAAACCCTTATACCCAATGATCAAGATCCCACCTATTCCTATCTGATTCGAAAATTGCAAACCAGAACTACATGAGAATCTATCATTGTCGGCTCAAACCTAACACTTTCTACCAAGCTCATTCAGAAATAGGCCTCACACATTCAACAAAATAATATCATGGCTTGAAAGAAGGCTAGGCTAAGGTCATGGTAAAACTGTTCTAATGATGAGAACAACTACTTAGATTAGCAAGAGTGGTAATGAAATACCAGATTTTTTTAGATCAATGCTATCTGTCAAATGCCTCAATGCACTATCATGCCATTGTAGTACAGAAATGTATCAATCCAAATGAGTGCGATATTAGCAAGAAAGGATGCAATCAAACCGTCTAAGTCAAGCCAAGCAAGCAGTAAATGGTGAAACTATCAACTAAGCAAAAGGAGATCGAAAGCAATTACAGAAACTAAAAAAACAGAGTGAAAACAGGGGAAAAACAGAGTAAAGCAGAGATCATAAACAGAGCGAAAACAGAACACAGAAAATAGAGAACAATCAAAAACAAGAAGGTCCTAAGGATGGGGTTAGTCAGTCTATCCTCCTAATCTAACTAGGGGCTTAACAAAATATATCTAAGCTAATCCCTAGATAATAGATTCAACAGTAGCTAAATCCACTTTCGTGACAGATAACCTCAAGCTAAACTAGTTCCAAACCTAAATCTCTCTAGCGAAATTTAGCTTAGCAGGCACTAAGATTCAATCTATTTAAGCCAATAAACACCCTAGACATCCAATCTCTTAGGCTAGGCATGTAAATCTCTGGAATTAGTTGGTTCAGGCATTTCATCAAACACCTTCTAGGTGTGGAAAAACCTATGATCTAGATTTAATTGATCAGAGAGAAACTAGCATTAAGATCACTAATCAAGAAGAGATTTCGTCTAATCTAACCCTAAGCCACCTAGAAGACTAAGATTCCAAACCTAAACCTAACCCATCCTTAAGATCCCTAGAAAACTACTCACAGATCATGATGAACATCAAACTCAAAAACCCAGAAATGAAAATAACATGCATAATCATAAAGATAAAAAAGAGAATAGAAGAGATAGAAAGATTCAAACACAGATACTCAGTAGATTCAGAGTTCTCTGATCCAAGAAGCAAAAACAGATGAACAGATGATAAGAGCCTAAAAAAAACGAGTGTGAAAATCGTCCTAATCTCATACAGAGTATTTATACTCTTAGTTAAAAACCCTAAATCACAAAAAGACAAAATAGCAAATTAGGAGACGGGCTCGAGCAAGGTTGATCGAGTGGCTTGGTCGAGTCCGTCAAAAAGTTTCAAGACGGCACTTTTATCTCCGGCTCGAGCAGGTACTAGAGTGGTTCGGTCGAGCTGGGTCCAAGACTGTATTTTTAAGGTCAGCTCGACCAGGGGACTCGAGTAGGTTGGGTCGAGCTGGAATCAAGACTACACCTTGGGCATGGACTCGAGTAGGGGCTCGGGTGTGGGGCTCGAGCTGGTTGGCTCGAGTGGTGCGGTCGAGCTGGTCCCAAGACTGCTCCTTTGGCTCCGGCTCGAGTGGTTGACTCGAGCTGTGTGGTGGTGACCTTGGCTTTCCCTTCTTCCTTCTCTCCATTCGGCCTCAACAGCTTCAATACTCCATAAGTGCACCTGAAATGACTCCAAAATGCAGAATGTATGCAAACATAATGCAAAATGCTCTAAGTATGCAAAACTAGACACAAATGCTAAGAAGATGCTATTAAACGAGGTTAAAAGGGTGATAAATGCAAGCTTGCAAAGTTATAATCATCATAATCCCCTATGCATATGCAACAACCCTATATGAAAAGAATCTAGACTCAATCCTAAAATGTAAAAGCAACTACATGAACACTCTGTTTTTGTAATCATCTTCGAAAAATTTTCAAGATGCATCATCCTCGTCAGCACCAACAGAATCACCGGAATTCTCTTCTGGTTGTGGTGTTTCTTCATACGGGTTATAGAGCTTATCAAGTGGGGGAGAGAAGTCGATGTTTTCACCCAATCTAACCTTGGTTATACCAGTGCAAGTGAGGCGCAAGTGGGCTTCTCCAGCTGTTGGGTGAGTGAATTTGTACATAAACTTATCAAAAGGCCAGATGTGATCCAGAAATCTACACCTCCTCAAGAACTCAATATCGATCCATCTGGGCGGATGTGGCTCTGATGTGAGCTCTACACCACATGCAACAAGAATTGGAGTGATGATACCTACAATGCTAAGTTCTCCTTCAGAATTCATCATGTGCATCCTCAATGCCAAATCCTTGTAGTAGAGCAGCTGTCCCAAAAGAACAAAGGTGAGGCTTGTATCTGATCTATTTCCTTGCATTTCCAGCCCCTCTCTTGTGTAACCCAGAACCTCTTTTAAACACACATCCAGCATTTGCAGTTCTCCTTCATTCACATTCCCTGTAACCGTCCTTGCAAATAATATGCTGGCAATGGCCTTGTGAAGATATCTAACCACAGGGCTTCTTATTTGGGAGCCCTTGCTTCTTGATGACGAATAAGGCTTGGTATCATCACCAATGGTTGTCCACAGTTGTTGCAGCTTATATAGTCAATATCTTGCAGCGTTCCTGTGGCACTTGGGAATCGATATAAAGTATTTATTTCCCTTATAGTGAGGGAGTAAAAGAAACTCCTGCAGGTGAAGGTGATGAAACCCGGACCTCCGTCAGATTCATACTCTGGTTCGTCTTCATAGAAATGGACTTTGAGAGATGAAAGAAAATGGCATGTCTCCTCCTTGTAAGCATCAAGTTGTATCCTCATGAACGCGCACAAGCCCCCCATTTCATAGAGATACTCCACATCTCTGGCAATACCAAGTTTTTTACAAGGAATATGGTCAGGTACTCTTCTGGGGAAGGTTGCTTAGGTTTCTTTTGTGATTTCTTCACCACTTTGGGCTCATCCTCCTTGGTCTCACTGCTGCGTGCTAGGTTCCATCGGTTTTTTCCCTTGAGTAACATCACGTTCAGCTCTCGAAAATTCTCTGGCCGTCTCCTCGTCGCACTGGCTCGATCCCTTGACTCGACCATGGGTGGTCGAGCTAGGTGCAGCGTCCACCTCCATTGGTACTCTGCTTGGAGAAACAGGTCCTCTTACCTTCTGAAATTGCTTGGCCATGGATTTGGCGGATGAGCGACGAGTTTGAGGTGGCTTCTGGGACTTCCTTGGCTTAGTGAAAAGGAACTGATTGATCATCTCGAAGGATCTTGAAGAAAAACTCGAGAACAGATGAGAAAAACGATTCTGGTGAAAGGAAGAGATTGCTTTAAGTTTTGTTAGTGTGGAGAGCTCATGAGGTCAAGTTCTTCTTATATAGGCAGGGGAAATAGCTAAATGATAAGGGAGGAGCGTCTAGCTTGCGTTTGAATTTCAAAATTCGAATTTTGAGCGCTTGGATACTTGACTCGAGATGATGACGCTATCGCACGTGGTCGAGCTAGGCTGGCTCGATCTGACCACTCGACCCCACCTGGTCGAGCTGTCCCCTTCACAATTCAAAATTCAAATTTGAATATCCTCCCATCTGACTCGATCACCTGACTCGACCAGGGGTGGTTGAGTCAGACCAATTCTGCATATTTCCTCCTTTTCTTTGTGATTCAATTCTCATAATCTCCTGAAATCACACAAACAAGCCAAAAACAAGAATTTAGCGTACTTAAACGACGGTTTAAAAAGAAAATTAAAGCAATATATACATGAGAATTCCTCCCAAGTGAGCTTGTTTATAGTCACTAAGCTTGACTTCCTATTTTACTCAGGCAAGGAGAGGTTAATCCAGAGGAATTGAGGTTCCTTCTGGAATAATGCTGTCGGCCAAGTACGGTTTGATCCTTTGCCCGTTCACTGTGAATTCATTTTCGCTATTTCCGATTAAGGTGACTGCTCCATATGGTGAAACTTTCTTGATGGTGAATGGTCCTGACCATCTGGACGTAAGCTTTCCCGGAAACAATTTGAACCTAGAGTTGAAAAGGAGGACTTGATCACCAGCTTTGAACTTTTTGGGAAGAATCCTTTTGTCATGGAAGGCTTTCGTCTTCTCCTTGTAAACTTTAGAACTCTCATAAGCATCCAACCTGATCTACTCTAGTTCATGCAGATCCAATGCTCGCTTCTCTTGTGTAGTCTTGATATCCAGATTCAAGAGTTTTGTTGCCCATAATGCCTTGTACTTAATCTCCACAGACAGATGACAAGCTTTGCCATAGAGTAGCTGGAATGGTGTTCTCCCAATAGGTGTTTTGAATGCAGTCCGATATGCCCAGAGAGTCTCATCAAGCTTAGCAGACCAATCTCTCTTCGAAACCCCTATTACTCTTGCCAAAATCGCCTTGATATGCTTGTTAGACACTTCCACTTGCCCGCTGGTCTGAGAATGGTATGGTGTAGCTACCTTGTGCTTAACCCAATGCTTATTCATTAGGTTCTCAAAGAGCTTGTTGATGAAGTGAGATCCCCCATCACTGATCACTACCCTTGGTACTCCGAATCTGGGGAAGATAACACTCTTGAACATCTTCAGAACAACTTTTGCATCATTAGTAGAGCAGACCATTGCTTCAACCCATTTGGAGACATAATCAACAGCCACTAAGGTGTAGCTGTTCCCATAAGAAGGTGGGTTGAAAGGCCCCATAAAATCAATGCCCCACACATCAAACACTTCAACTTCCAGAATTGGGTTCTGAGGCATCTCGTTCCTTCTACTGATGTTACCCATTCTCTGGCAAGGATCACACTTGGTGATGAAAGCTTGAGCATCCTTGAACATTGATGGCCACCATAACCCTGCTTGTAGCACCTTCTGCACAGTCTTAAATGTAGCGAAGTGACCTCCATACAGTGAACCGTGGCAATGCTCTAGAACTCCCTTTACCTCTTTTTCAGCTATGTACCTCCTGAATAGACCATCTGAACCTCTCTTGTATAAGTAGGGCTCGTCCCAGAAGTAATGGT
Source organism: Boechera divaricarpa (assembly GCA_026770425.1). Classification (NCBI taxonomy): domain Eukaryota; kingdom Viridiplantae; phylum Streptophyta; class Magnoliopsida; order Brassicales; family Brassicaceae; genus Boechera; species Boechera divaricarpa. Next base: position 6,728,698 of record CM049188.1, on the reverse strand, counting down.
TCACATCTCTCAGAAACTTCTTTTTCTTGTAAGCATCAAGACCTTCAGGAATTTCGCCGCTTACAAGGTAATTAGCAAGATCTGCATACCAGGGCGCACTCTTCTCTTCTAGTGCCAAGACAACACAAATGAGCTGTTTTTTAGGCATGGAATCATCAATTGGCCTTGCATCCTCTATCCTCATCCTTGACAAGTGATCGGCTACACCATTCTCTATACCCTTCTTGTCGACAATCTCCATGTCAAACTCCTGAAGCAAAAGGATCCATCTAAGCAGTCTTGGCTTAGTCTCCTTCTTAGCATAGATATGCCTAAGTGCTGCATGATCTGTGTAGACTATCACCTTGGAACCAACTAGATAGCTTTTGAACTTTTCAAAAGCAAAGACAACAGCCAACAACTCCTTCTCTGTTGTTGCATATCTCACTTGAGCTTCATCTAGTGTCCAGCTTGCATAGTAGATCACATGTAGCTTCTTGTCAATCTTTTGGCCCAGAACCGCTCCCACAACATAGTCCGATGCATCACACATTATTTCGAACGGATAGTCCCAGTTTGGTGCTTGGACTATTGGAGCTGAGACTAAAGCTTCCTTAATCAGCTGGAAAGCTTTCAAACACTGAGAATCGAAAATGAACTCTTGTTCCTTGCATAATTGCCTGGTGAATGGTCTGGCTATTTGTGAGAAGTCTTTGATGAACCGTCTGTAGAACGCAGCATGACCTAAAAAACTTTTGATATCCCTGACGTTCTTAGGCGGTTGCAGCTGCATCATCACATCAACCTTGGCTTTGTCCACCTCTATTCCATTCTCAGAAATTATGTGCCCCAAGACAATCCCTTCTCTGACCATAAAGTGGCATTTCTCCCAATTCAGAACCAGATTTGTCTCCTCACACCTTGTGAGCACCCTACAAAGATTCATCAAGCAGGAGGAGAAAGAGGAGCCATACACGGAAAAGTCATCCATGAATACTTCCACAGTCTCCTCAATTAAATCCGAGAATATAGAAGTCATGCATCTCTGAAAAATGGCAGGTGTATTACAAAGACCAAAAGGCATTCTTGATATATCATGGATTTTACCCGTTTTTAGCCATGATATGAGTCGTTTTATCGAGTCTTTCTAGTGCTTTTTCTATCATTTTAGAGTCTTTTCAGGTTTTAGCACGTTTGGGACGAAATTGGAGATTTTGGAGACATCTGGAGCATTTTTGGAGCAAACCGAAAAAAATACCCGTTTTGAAGCTTTAGCATCGATCGACACCATCATGGTATCGATCGATACCGACGTAATCAACGCGCAGAAGAGATTTTCAAGGAAGCCCATAAGAAGCCCAATCATCCCCTTTATTTACATAAGAAGCCCAGCTCGTGATTTTAGGTTTATTTAACCAAACTTTTAGTCACTAGGTTGGGGAGAGACTTTACTTTTCACTTTTATTCTTGAGCCACCTTTGAGATTTGGAGAGCTTTTGTGAGGGAGACGGATCCAAGACTCTGTTCATCATAGAGAAGATCCCGAACCCTTTGAGATTTAATTTCATGATTTATACAGTTATGCTTTGTTTCTCATCAATCATGTCTGAGTAGTCTCATTTTAGGTTTAGGGATTTCTCATATGGATTTCTCTGATTTATGATAATTGATTTGTTAGGGTTCAAAATCTGAATAGTTCTTCACCATAGGTTGTTCTCAAAGCTATTTCTAACCTGATCACCTAGAACATAGAACCTAGATTAATCGATTAGGCACGACAGTGCAATTGAGTAATTTGATAAAACCTAGGGTGAGCAATTGGATTATCTGCAAAGAGATTTGGTTTAATCGAATTGTGAACATATCAAACTTGAATTGATTGCTGGTTTACTGTGTAGGATTTGCAAAGAGATTTGGAATTTTAGACTTTAGACTTAGTTAGTTTTCGCAACGACAGTTGGTTAACTATACTTTCGTGTTTGAGTTCAAGAACAGCGCCTAATTGAATTGAACCTTAATTGATTAATTGTTATCAATCATTGATTTCCTGAGAATTTCCCTGAGCCTAGTTTCCCCTCATATAAATCGACTTAAGTTCAATTTGATCATTTGTTTTCTCGTCATTCACTGTTAGCTTAGCACAATCTGCATCTTTTATCTACTGTGTGAGTTTTCTTGAGTTCTTGTGTTCGACCCCTAACTTTACTGCAGCAACTGCTTTAGTATCATCATAGGGTATTAATTTGAGCATATCAAATTTGGCGCCGTTGCCGGGGACTCTAAAAATCCACCATTAGAATTTTAGTTGTCGATTTTTGTCTAAGTTCGTCGTCAGTATCGATCGATACTCCACTGGCATCGATCGACACTGAACGTCTGTTTTTAAATTTTGGTTACTTATCTTCTCGTCTTTTGATTTTTAGGTGTATGCATCAGAGTACCACCAGGAGAACGAAGAACACACCACTGATCAATCTCTCCAACTCAGAGCTAGCAGAGCTTGAACGCACGAGTCGAACAAGGAAAAAAACTACAGTTGAGATGGATATTCCACAAGGTTTGGTGCATGATGAGGAAGGTGAACAACTACCTGCCGAGGCTGGACGCCGACTACCTCCTCCACAACAACCCCAAGCTGTTGCTGAACGGACACTTGGCGATTACAACCGACCGGATCAATTCTATGCCAATCGTACAGCGATCCGTATTCCGACTTTCCAGAGGAATGACTTTGAGCTGAAGCCTGCTTACTTCGCTCTTGTTGGACAGCACCCCTTCACCGGTCTCTCTCATGAGCACCCTATGGATCACATCGAGAAATTCGAAGACTTGGTCACCAGTATGAAGTACAATGGAGTACCACAGGAATACCTCTTTTGTAAGCTTTTTCCATACTCTCTTAGTGGAGAGGCAGCTTACTGGCTAAAGCAGCTACCTCCCGGATCTCTCGCTACTTGGAACGAGACCAAGAACGCATTCCTGAACAATTTCTATGACGATACGAAATCGGAGGAGCTCAGGAACAAGCTCTCTTAATTCTCTCAAGGTCCAACAGAAACTCTCAAGGCTGCTTGGGTGCGATTCAGATCCTACCAGAGAGACTGTCCGCATCACGGTTTCAGTCAAGTTCAGCTGCTCGGGATCTTTTACAGAGGGATTGATTGGCGGTATCAGATGGCACTAGATTCTGCAAGCAACGGGAACTTCAACACTAGGGTTCCAACCGATGCTGTGAAGCTGATTGAGAACTTGGCGTCTAGCAATAGCACCAAGAATGCTGATTTCGAGCGGAAAAGGCTCGCTAGTGTTGCTGACGGTTCGCAGATTGCTGAGGTTCAGGCCAAACTGGACACAATGCACAACATATTGGTCAGGAAATCGACGAGAGCTGTGCACTTTGCTGAGGAAATTGAGAATATTGAGGACGAAGTGGGGGATGTTAACTACGTTGGTGGTTCTGGTTTTCAGAGTCAGCGATTTGGGTACAACAACAACAATCAGCAAGGTGGCTACAAGTTCGGAGGACACCAATCTGGTTTTGGGGCAACTCAATACCCCCAGAAACCTCTCCAAGGCAGCGATTTCACTCATCAATATGGGAACTCTTCTTATCAACCTCATTCTCCCAAGACTACTGAGAATAGAACATAGACCCTCGTGGAACAGATTCTCCAGGGTCAACAAAAGATGACTGTGGATTTCAATAGAAAGCTGGATAATTTATACACTGATCTGAATGGGAAAATCGACGCTCTCAAAATCCATCAGAAGATGCTGGAAGATCAAATAGCTCAGACATCAGTAGCTGTCAAGGGAAAGATAGTTCAACCACAGCATGGACATGTCAATGCAATCACCTCGAGCGCTAGAGAAGAGGATTTTGAGCCTGCGATGACTGTGTTTATAGTCAGTGATACTAGTATCGACCGATACCTGCCTGGTATCGATCGATACTTCCCGAGACCTGCTGTAGATTCGAAGGTCGCTGAAGATGAAGATAAAAATTCTGACATTCCACGAGTATCGATCGACACCCCTACCTGTGTCGATCGACACCAACCTGCAGAGACGATACAAAACTCCAGTATCGATCGACACTCATCTGGTATCGGTCGATACCCTTCGCAGGCTGAATCAATAACTGAGAAAAGGACAGAGATGGTTGAGGAACGGGTATACAAACCAAAGCTACCTTACCCTGTTCTTCCCAAGCTGACAAGAGAGGAGTGGGCGGCTGCTAGAAGCAAGTTTTTGTCAAAAAAAATGGTAGCTGGACCTCCCGTTGCTGATACATCACCACCGCTGAGACAGTTGACAAAGAGGGAAGACCTAGGGAAATTCTCAGTTCCATGCTCCATCTCTAGAGTAAACTTCAAAGAGTCTCTCGTTGACTCAGGGTCTAGTGTCAACGTCATGTCGAGGGCGATTGCAGAGAGATTAAAAGCTGATATGAGATCTCCTAACACGCTTCTCACATACGCGGATTCTTCTAGCTCACTCCCTTACGCTACAATTCTTGATTTACCTGTTAAAATAGGAGATTGTCTGATTCCTACTGATTTTCAGGTTATGGAGATGAGCCAAGGATCCAAGGTGCCCTTGATTTTGGGAAGACCATTTATGGCTACTGTTGGCGCGATCATGGACACGCCTAATAAGAGAATCTCTTTCTCTTCCATTGACAGAGACGTCTTCTACGATGCCATTCCTTCTAGAGGAGCACCCAGACATGTCTCGTGCATCACCATTGCCTCGGGCGAGACTCTGATGATCGATCTGCTCGATGAGTCTTATGATGAACCAAAATTCGCAGATGTTTCAAATGAACCCCCCCCCAACACCCCAAGAAAGTTGTGGAGAAGACCAAGGCAACAAAGACGAAGGCGACGAGCAAGAAGATCAACGGTGCTGCTAATTTCACTTTGATTCCTCAGAAGTGTGATGGAGATTCGATCGAATATAAGGTGAAATGCAAGGGAACCTCGAAACCTTTCTCTAAGGTTAGAATTCTCATTCCTATGGAGATGAAAGAGAAAGAAGAGGATATGATGAGCAAAACCTTGAAGCTGGAGATGTCTGGTTGTGGAGCTTATTTCGGAGTGAGTTCTCCACCTTGTCCTGACTGATATCTTAGCCAAAGTCAAGCTCGTGACATTAAACAAGCGCTTAGTGGGAGGCAACCCACTGGTAAGTCTATAAATATGAGTTTTTGTTTTTGTGTTTTGTTGTGTCTTGCGAATCAGGTCGGAAGAAGGATGGTCGTTTTTGTTCCGTATCGATCGACACCACCTTGGTATCGATCGACACCACCGCTCTATGGTAACACATCTTGTTCTTGACCTATTTCGTTTTGTTCTTTTGATTTCTTTCACCTTCTCTGGGCTTGATAAACACTGGGGACAGTGTTGCTTAAGTCTGGGGGAGGTAGTCACTGACATTGACTTTTTGTTTTCTTATTTATATGTTTTTATTGAGTCAAAACCACTTGAAGATCTGTCTTTTGCTTGAATTTGTTGTTCTGATTTTGCTTTTGAGTGACCACTGTTACAGGATTAGTTTCAGTTCGACTAATGAAAAATCCAAGGGATAACCAGCCAGCTAGAAATCACTCATGTCTCCAGCAAGGTTCTTCACAAGCTTTAGCCAAATTTTGCACTTCATCTACGCGGTTAGTGTTTTTAGAGCTTGATTCATCATTCATATCTGGCTAAGGAACCCATCATGCTTGAAAATTGTGCTATATCTCTCCCGTGAAAATTGTTGGATACATATTTGCGTTAAAACAGGTAAAATCATTATAAAAGATGAAATGATTTCCGCCAAGTAGAGGGGTAGGAAAATTTCCTATGACCCCATTATTCTACTTGGATAAGGAATGATCACACAAAGACCTGAAGTGAGGGGTAGGAAAATTTCTTATGACCCCATTATTCACCTAAGACTTTTGATACATTGAGAGGGTAAGAACCGGGGATTCGGTAGCAAACACTATCAATACTCGCGTTTCGGACCTTGATTTGTATTTGCTGTTCAGATAAACCTGTGCTGTTGAAATCCAATTAGAACTGATTATGAAATAAGTCTGGGGGAGATAAAGACTACCGGAGAGCAATAAATGTTGTTGAATAAATGGTTCCTTAGCTATGATATTGTATGGGCAAGAATCTAGAAAGTTCTTGAACACTGATTGCAGCGATGAAACTGGCGATGAGAGCTTGGATGAATATTGGTGTGAGATAATGAGTGAAGTCTTGGGAAGTTGGGGTTCCTACGGAGAAGTACATGGTGGTTAGATCTGGAGCTGATCAGGCAGCAGTGGGCGCTTGGGAAAAAGGGTCATTACAGCGATTTCGGTAACAGGTCAGGTCTCTAAAGTTTTTCAAACCTCTTTCTCTCACTTAGTTTTCTGTTTTGCTTGAGGGCAAGCAAAAGGCTAAGTCTGGGGGAGTTGATATATCATGGATTTTACCCGTTTTTAGCCATGATATGAGTCGTTTTATCGAGTCTTTCTAGTGCTTTTTCTATCATTTTAGAGTCTTTTCAGGTTTTAGCACGTTTGGAACGAAATTGGAGATTTTGGAGACATTTGGAGCCTTTTTGGAGTAAACCGAAGAAAGTACCCGTTTTGAAGCTTTAGCATCGATCGACACCATCATGGTATCGATCGATACCGACGTAATCAACGCGCAGAAGAGATTTTCAAGGAAGCCCATAAGAAGCCCAATCATCCCCTTTATTTACATAAGAAGCCCAGCTCGTGATTTTAGGTTTATTTAACCAAACTTTTAGTCACTAGGTTGGGGAGAGACTTTACTTTTCACTTTTATTCTTGAGCCACCATTGAGATTTGGAGAGCTTTTGTGAGGGAGACGGATCCAAGACTCTGTTCATCATAGAGAAGATCCCGAACCCTCGTTTTTATTCTTTTGTTTAATTTCATGATTTATTCAGTTATGCTTTGTTTCTCATCAATCATGTCTGAGTAGTGTCATTTTAGGTTTAGGGATTTCTCATATGGATTTCTCTGATTTATGATAATTGATTTGTTAGGGTTCAAAATCTGAATAGTTCTTCACTATAGGTTGTTCTCAAAGCTATTTCTAACCTGATCACTTAGAACATAGAACCTAGATTAATCGATTAGGCACGACAGTGCAATTGAGTAATTTGATAAAACCTAGGGTGAGCAATTGGATTATCTGCAAAGAGATTTGGTTTAATCGAATTGTGAACATATCAAACTTGAATTGATTGCTGGTTTACTGTGTAGGATTTGCAAAGAGATTTGGAATTTTAGACTTTAGACTTAGTTAGTTTTCGCAACGACAGTTGGTTAACTATACTTTCGTGTTTGAGTTCAAGAACAGCGCTTAATTGAATTGAACCTTAATTGATTAATTGTTATCAATCATTGATTTCCTGAGAATTTCCCTGAGCCTAGTTTCCCCTCATATAAATCGACTTAAGTTCAATTTGATCATTTGTTTTCTCGTCATTCACTGTTAGCTTAGCACAATCTGCATCTTTTATCTACTGTGTGAGTTTTCTTGAGTTCTTGTGTTCGACCCCTAACTTTACTGCAGCAACTGTTTTAGTATCATCATAGGGTATTAATTTGAGCATATCAATTCTCCTATAAGCAAATGTTCCATATGGACAAGTGAAAGTAGTTTTTTCTTGATCATTAAGATGAATAGGAATTTAAAAGAAACCACTATACCCATCTAAGAAACAGTAATAAGGGTGATTTGCCAGCTTTTCTAGCATCTGATCAATGAATGGCAATGGAAAATGATCATTTCTAGATGCAGCATTCAATTTCCTGTAATCAATACACATCCTATGACCAGTGATAGTTCTAGTTGGTATCAGTTCATACCTATCATTTCTAACAACAGTTATACTTCCTTTCTTTGGAACACAATGAACAGGAGAAACCCAAGTACTATCAGATATAGGATAGATGATTCCAGCTTCTAACAGCTTAAGGATTTCTTTTTTAACCACTTCTTTCAAATTTGGATTCAATCTTCTCTGAGGTTCAATGCTAGCATATGATTCATTTTCAAGGTGAATTCTATGAGTACATAAGCTAGGTGAAATTCCTTTAATATCATCCAAAGAATACCCAATTGTTTTTCTAAACTTTCTCAATTCAGTCAATAGCAAATGCAACTCATCATCACAATGCATATTATTTACTATGACTGGGTATGTAGAATTGGGTCCAAGAAAGGCGTACCTTACCCCAAAAGGAAGAGTTTTGAGGTCTACCTTAGGTGCTCTGAGTTCTGACCAGTCGTCTGATGCAAAGAGGTCTGGCTTGACCTGGGGGTCAAGCTGTGTGGTCGAGTTTGGCGCAGTGAGTAAGCTCGCTCGACCAGCTTGGTCGAGCTGGGTGCTAGCGCCAGTGCATTCTGCAGCTAAAACCTCTGTTTCAACCCCAATCAGGTCTTCAAACACTTCTGACCCTTCCATAACCTTATGTGAGTCCAAAATCATCTCATAACCCAAAGTCTCATCGTGTAGGTATCCATCCTTACCGCTCTTTGTTAAAGCAGTTTGAAGGTGATATTCTTCATTAAATTCCTCCAGAAGTTCATCAGCAAGTTGATCCATTTCCTCAATATAGAAGATCTGTTCTTCTATATATGGCTTTCTCATGGTTCCTTTGATGTCAAATGTCATCTTGAAGTCACTCCCAAGATTAAGATCAATCTTTCCCTTTCGAACATCAATAACCGCTCCAGCTGTGGCTAAGAAAGGTCTTCCCAGAATAAGGGGATCTCTTGGTTCTTTATCCATCTCCAGCACTATGAAGTCTGTAGGTATCTCAACTGTCCCAACCTTTAGAGGTAAATCTTGTAGCATACCATGAGGAGTTCTAACTGATCTGTCTACAAGCACCAAAGAAATGTTGCAAGGCTTGTAGTTGCTGAATCCTAACTTCTTCGCAACTGAGAGCGGCATGAGACTGATAGATGCTCCAAGATCATAGAGAGACTTCTTGAAGATTAATGGCCCCAAAGAGCATGGTAGAGTGAACGAACCAGGATCACTTAGCTTCTCCTTGATAACCCTCTTCTGGATAATGGTACTGCACTCTTCTGACAAAACCACCATACCCTGAATCTCCTTTGCTTTTGCAGCCACTGTATCCTTCAAGAATTTCTGATATGCGGGCAACATTGAGAAGTCATCGATGAGAGGTAACCTAATCTCTGCTTCCCTCATGTGTTTGTCAAAGATTGCTCTATACTTCTCCATTAAGTCCTTTTTGAACCTTCCTGGGAAAGGCAGTTTGGGATTGTAAGGAGGAGGGACAAAGGGTGCCTTTTTTCTTTGAAACTATTGGTTTTGGCGCAGGAGGAGGGCTGGCTCGACCAATGTGGTCTAGCTGGGTGCTAGAGTCAGTCTCTAGACGCGTTTATTGGTCCGTTTTGCAGCTTAAATCCTCCCCATCTTGAATCTCACTGTCCTCAGGGATTTTAATAGACCCTTCCGGCTCAGGTAGCTCTTTTCCACTCCTTAAAATGATGGCATTGATGTAAACAGAGTCCTTTGGATTTTGGACTGCTTTTCCTAGGAGCTGTGACGTGCTAGAAGTAGATGCAGTCTTGCCTTCCATGTACTTAATCTTTGAGTTCAGTGTCTCAATCTTGCTGTTGAGATCATTATAGGTGTAATCCATCTGTGTTTTGATTTCACCAAATTTCTTAGCTGATTCCATCGCACCAGCGGCCTGACCTTGTAGAATTTATTGCAGCATGTTCGTCATCTGGTGATTCTGAGAGTTAGAAGACTGAGTTTGGAGAGGTGGAAAACCTGGCGGTGGACCCATGACTCCCTGTTGCGGATAGCTGTTCTGGTAGTGCAGCTCAGGAACAAAACCCTGATTTTGGTTGTAAGCAGTAAAAGGCTTGGACTGAGGGGGTTGTTGCTGAGGCGGGTAGACTTGATCCTGGGGGTTAGCAACATTGGTGCTTCTGTAAGAGAGATTCGGGTTGTTCTTGTAGTTGATGAAACTTTTGTTATAGCTGACCTCTTCTAGACCATCATCCTCCCCATCTTGAACCTAAAAACCGTATCCTCACTAGCAAAGCGAACCTGTTTCCTCTGCTGTAGTAGTTGATCCAACTTGGCATTCAAAGCTTTGATTTCCTTCCTAGTCCTCTCCTCTGAATCAACACTGCCCCTCACACTTCTATCATACTCAGCATTGTAGTGTCCATCTAATTGAGCGAGGTTCTCCACCAGTTGCCAGCCATCATCGACATCTTTGTTGAGAAAGTTGCCATTGCTTGCGGTATCGAGAACCATCGTTATCTTTGGAAGAACTCCTCTGTAAAGGGTGCTGAGTAGGGACTCATTGCTGAAACCGTGGTGAGGACATTAAGTAGTGTAGCTCTTGAATCTTTCCCAGGATTCGCAGAAGGTCTCCCCATCTTTCTGAGAAAAACCGGATATCTCATTCCGGAGGCGAGCGGTTCTAGCGTTGGAGAAGAACTTGGCAAGGAAAGCTTTCTTGCAGTCATGCCATGAAGTGATAGAACCATGGGGTAGATTCTTCTCCCAGAGATGGGCTTTGTCACCAAGAGAGAATGGAAAAAGTCTCAGCTTGAAACCATTTTCACTGACTTCATTGATCTTCGTAAGGCTACAGAGCCTATCAAACTCATCTAAATGATTAAGAGGATCTTCCATAGGGAGCCCATGGAATTTGTTGCTTTGCACCATAGATATCAAGCCACTCTTGATCTCAAAGTTGTTGTTCTGGACTGTAGGAGGTACAATCCCTTGCCTATTAGTGTGAGTGTTGGGAGCATCTCCCGTACCAATCAGACGTTGCCTCCGCGGATGAGGCACATGTTCAGGCTGTGGTGGTGGATTATCATCAGCCATTTTTAGTGGATCCTGTTGATCTACTCTGAGATGTTCTCTCTGCTTTCTCAACGTTGTGGTAGCTTGTTAATATTGTCGAGGTAGCGAATGAGGTTCTGGCGTCCTTTTGATCTCATTTGCATGCATGTAGAGGATGACTCGATGGGCTGACTCGAGCTAGGAATGTCGAGCTAGGCAGGTCGAGTCAAGATTGTACCTGAAATGCAAAGACAAAGAAAGAAAGACTAAATGAGTAACAGAGTAGACTGAAAAGAACTTGATCTGAAACGATTTGAAATCCTAAATGTAACAAACAACACCCAAATGGCAACGGCGCCAAATTGATATAGTCAATTTCTTACTGAACTATCATGTCATTGTAGCACAATAAGGTATCAATCCAAATGGGTGCGATATTAACCAGAAAGGATGCAATCAAATGGTTTAAATCAAGCCAAGCAAGCAATAAGATGCGAATCTATCAACCTAAACAGAAACTAAAAATAGAGTCTAGCTGCAACTTACAGAACAAATACAGAGCAAAAACAGAGCGATAGCTACTAACAGAAAATAGCAAGGACAATGAAACAAAAATCAATCAAACAAGAGAAGCTCTTAAGGATGGGGTTATTGACTCAGTGTATCCTCTTAATCTACCTAGGTGGTTTAATAAAACTCAAGCATAGCTAATCCCTAGACAATAAACTCATAAGCAGTCAAGTTCATTCCCATGATAAATAACCTCAAGCTAATCTAGTTCCAGACCTAAATCCCTTGAGCGAAATCTAGCTTAGCAGGCATTAAGATTCGTTTTAATAAAGCCAATAAACACCCTAGACAACTAATCCCTTAGGCTAGGAATGTAAATCTCTGGAATTAGTTCTGTCACGCATTTCATCAAACACCTTATGGGTGTGGAAATACCTAAGTTCTAATTCTAATTGATCAGAGAGTAATTAGCATTAAGAACACTAATCTAGAAGGGAAATCAAGCAATCTATACTTAAACCACCCAGGAGACTAAGATTCCATACCTAATCTATCCTATCCTTAAGAACCCTAATGACTACTCAGAACACATGAAGAACATCAAAATCATAAACCCAGAAATCATAAAAATTTGCATAATCAGAAAGATAAAGAAGAGAATAGATATATTAGAAAGATTCAAACAAAAATAACAAGTAGATTCAAAGTTATAGGATCAAAAAAGCAAGAACAGATGAAGAAAGCTTAAAAAACCAGACAATTAGTGTTAAGCGATTACAGGGTATTTATACTAAGAGATAAAAACTCTAAATCACAAAAAGACAAAATAGGCTAATTTTTGGAGGCACTCGACCACCTCGAGCTGAGCTAAATTTCAAGATTACATTTTTATACTTCAGCTCGAGATAGTAGCTCGACCATGTGTGATCGAGCTGGCTCCAAAAACTTCAAGACTCCACCTTTATGCTAGGCTCGATCAGTGGACTCGACCATGGGTGGTCGAGCCAGACTTCATGACTCCAAGATTGCATTTTTCTTGATCAGCTCGACCTCATACTCGAGCCCCTAGGTCGAGTCAGACTCAAAAATCTTAAAATTGGTAACTTTTGTGCTGACTTTAGCACCCTGGTCGAGCTGGTTGGTCGAGCCAGCTTCCAAACTGTCAAAACAGGCTTCTTTTCTGCTCTTTTTGACCTCAGCATCTTCAATACTCCTTGAATGTATCTGATAAAGCTTCAAAATGCAATACGCATGCAATCCTAATGCAAAACACTCTAAGTATGCAAAACTAGAAACAAATGCTAAGAACATGCTATTAAACAAGGCTCAATGGGTGATAATGCATGCTAAAACTATGTAAAATATAGACATATCACCTAGCAAGCTCCAGAAACACTCTAAACATCGAGTTTTATCTCCAAGTACCTAGAAACACATAAACACACTAAAACTATACTAAATGTTAGTTATAAAACCTAAAACTAACTTATTATAACACATAAAACCATGAAAATATGAGTCCTATCACATGCGTCCTTGAAAGTAATGTTCTCCGGGATGGAGTTGACTAGTACTTGGAATCTCCTTTTGTTGAAAGGGTCTATGAATCATTTCTTCGTGTGGTCTATCGGTTGATCGCAATCTTTTGAAATGTCATCGCTGGTCAGACGCATGGCATCGACCTGGTGGGGTCGATGTTTAGGGTCGGTGTGAATTTCTCGGAGACCATCGATAGCCTGGGGTCGAGGTGGGTCAACGGTTGCTTCTGAGAAGCTATCAACCTCTCATGGTCGATGGTGTTGTATAACTGGTCTATGCCTTGAGTTGGCGTCGACGGAGTGTGGTCGATGTGGTTGCATGACGTGCCTCCATTCCAGACGAGCATTGACCCTGGCCAGTCGTTGCTGTTGTCTGCATATAAGACCATCGACCACACACGGTCGATGGTACCGGTCGATGCTCTCCGTGGTGGCTCAGCTGGAACCATTTCTTCCCTCCGTCTTGCTGCTCCTTATCGTTATGGCATTGACATACTCTTTATGGTTCATCTCAGCCTTTCCTGGGAGCATTCCTTGAGGTCTTTGAGCAAAAGATACGACTTGAGCGGTTTGTGTCTCCAACACATTAATGCGCGAAGCAAGACCGTCAAACTTGCTGTTCAGCTCATTGCATCTTCTGTGGACATTCGTGAAACCTTCAGATATCTCCACTGATGCCTTAGCTTGCCCCTCGAGAATTCGTTGAAGCATTCCTTCGTACTTCTCCTCCTTTGGTTGGAAACTTTGTCCTCCTTGTCCTTGAGTTTGTTGCTGAGAGTAGAACGATTGTCAAAATTGAGATGTTTGCCAGAAACCTCCTTGCTGGAATGACTGTGCGAGTTCTCTCATGGGTGGATATGTCTGATCTTGCGGGTTCTCCACATTGTTACTGTTGTATGAGAGATTTGGGTGATTTCGAAAAGAGTTGAAACCACCACTTTGTCTATAACCACCAACAAAGTTGACCTCGTACTCGTTCTCTTTTCTTGGGTCTTCCTCAGCATATCCCTGGCGGCATCCATCTCATCAACAAAATGAACTTTTCGCTTTGAGACTTGTAGCACTTTGTCAAGCTTATCGTTCAACGCCTTGATATCCGAACGCGTTCTTTCTTCTCCTTCAGCCACACTTTGATCTCTACGGTCATATTCTCCTCCAAAATTGGCATCACTATGAGCCAAATTTTCTACCAATCTCATTCCATGTTCAGCATCTTGTCCCAAAAATTTACCATTGCTTCCAGTGTCGAGAAGCATACTGTATTTGAGCAGGACTCCTCTATAAAGGGTGCTTAGTAGTGACTCCTCACTAAAACCATGGTGTGGGCACTGCATGGTGTAACTCTTGAATATTTCCCATGTTTCTCCGAAACTTTCTGATCCTTTCTGCACGAAGCATGATATCTCGTTTCTCAAACGAGTGGTTCGAGAGCTTGAGAAATTTTTTGTGAGGAACATCTTCTTGTATTGTTCCCATGTAAGAATTGACCCAGCTGATAGACTCTTCCCCTACTGCTTTGCTTTATCACCCTAGGAAAATGGGAATAAACGTAACTTTAGTGCGTCCTCCGAAACTCTGGTAATCTTCACGGTCACGCATAACTTGTTTAATTGATCTAAGTGATCAAGTGGATTCTCCATAGACAGTCCATGGAACTTGTCGCCTTGCACCATGGTTATCAAGCTCGACTTGATCTCGAAATTGTTATTCTCCACTGATGGGGGAAGAATACCAGATCTCTGAGCTACTGTGGTAGGCTCATCAATCGTACCAATTGCAGCTCGATGTTGGTGGCCAGCCGCCCGATGTGGCACACCATCATCTTGAGCGGCATTGTTGTTGACACCTCTAACGCCCTCAATGTTATCAGCAGGTTGTTCGTTCCTTTGCTGCTACATCCTCTCTTTTCTTTTCTTTTCTAACTCTTTTCTCGACTTCTCTGATGTCACAAATGAAATCAGCAGGAATGTTTTTACTGCTTCTTCTCGTGTTCATGCTCCTGAGGTTCAAAAAACGAGCATGTTAGTAAAACATAAATGCCTAGTCTCAAATTCACATCAAAACTCTCTGGCTATTGCATATTCTCCCCCGCAACGGCGCCAAAAACTTGATGCGGAGGTTATTTCTACCTCGTCTCAAGTTTCACCCGAGCGCTACTAAAGAGTAGTCTCGAGAGTTTAACCCATAGGACCTCAAGTGCATAGTCATGCAAATCTAATCTAGGCAGAATAATAAAATAGGGGGTTGTGTCTTAAATTATATGATGCTATAAAATAAAATACTTAAATTAAATAACGTAATTAAATTGCATAAAAATAAAGTACTGAAATTAAATTGCATAAATTAAATTACTGAAATTAAAGTGCATAAAATAAATTGCATAATTTAAAGTGCAAAAATTAAAGTACAGAAAATAAATTGTAGAAATTAAAGTGCAGAAAAATAAATTGCAGAAATTAAATTACGGAAATTAAAGGGAAAAAATATAAATTGCAGAAATGTAAATTGCAGGAAATTAAATTACATAAATTAAATGGCATAAATTAAATTGCAGAAATTTAATTGTAGAAATATAAATAAAATAAATAAATAAACATAAATAAAATAACATAAATTAAATATTATATTAATTATTTACAGTTAATTGGTTGATAGTCAATTTCAGAGATTTCAGATTACATGATTCAAGTTCTACCTTTTTATTTTATGTTGTCAATCTAGGGATATTCGAAGTAGGCTAGTCCACTCTCGTGGTATGCTAGACACTGTGTCAGACCTACTCTCGTGGCGATCTTCACGCATTAAATGCATCCCATCATCGATTACTCTTATGTGTGAGAGACACAACGATTGGCTTTGTCACACTACCAACCGATTAAGCAAGTGTTGAGCTTGCGTTAGAAGTGTGTCTAAGATGAAGAGTGAATGACAGATCTATTTCTAGAATACAATCTCACTTTCGTGATGATGTATTCGTAAGATCATTATCTAACTTTGGCCACAATTAGACAACCATTAAGATATTCCATCAAACAACAAACTCGATGCTAACTAATACTCTCTAATATGCAAGTCTGAAGTTTTAACCCACTCTCGTGGTGCTAAGGGCTTCTATTTGTATAACCTCATCTACTTATTTGGTTATAACCATAAGCACATCCCATAGGACATGACTTAGCATTAAGAGTGCATATTAGAGTAGTTAGATCGGTCAAGAACAATAAGACATATTAAATCCTAAATCTTCAATCCCATCATCGACCACCACCCTAGTGGTCTAAAAGATCTACTTTCTTGTCTTTCCGAGGGTGACGGCAAAGACGAG
Source organism: Boechera divaricarpa (assembly GCA_026770425.1). Lineage (NCBI taxonomy): Eukaryota > Viridiplantae > Streptophyta > Magnoliopsida > Brassicales > Brassicaceae > Boechera > Boechera divaricarpa. The sequence continues at coordinate 6,712,486 of CM049188.1, read as the reverse complement.
GATTAAGTTCATAAAACAGTAAATAAGAAACTAAAGAACAAGAAGAGAAATATAAATCAAAACATAAACATAAGCAAAAACATAAGAAAGAAATAAATCTAAAGGAAGAACTCTTTATTGAAAGTGAGACAAAAGTGGCTAGAGAGTCTAAACTTGTGTCTAGTGAGAATACATGAGTTTATATAGAGTTTAGGTGGCTTGGGGGAGTCTAGGGCGTCCTTAGAAGCCTCTGGAAGGTCATAACTTGAGATCCTAAGCTTCCATAACTTTCAAGTTCGCATTAACCGAAGTTTCATTTTCTACACAGTGACTCAACATCGACGGCCCTAGGTTGATGCTTGTGGTCGATGGGCTTCTCCAGGATAAGCATCGACCACTTTTGGTCGATGCTTGCATCAATGGTCTTCGTCTTAGGTTTCAAGTTCGAGTTTGTGGTTGGGTGTCGACCCCTCCTGGTCGATGGTCTAGGGTCGATGGTCTGCTCGGGCCTGGCGCCGACCCCTTCTGGTCGATGCCCTGGTCGATGCTTCCTTCGGGAAGCTCTTGAGGTGTTTCTTCATGATGTTCTTGGCCCCAACAAGTAGCTCCAATGTCCCTATATCTTCTAAGGGTCCCAAAATGCTCTGAAAGTGTATGATTTCCTTTAAGTACCTATAAACGCATAAACAAATGAAAATGCACTAAAACTATCCTAAATACAAGTTAGAAACATATAAAACTAAGCTAAATATATGCAAGAAAACATGTAAAATACGATGCTATCATTACTCCACCAATGCTAATTGTAAAATCTGGCATCGTCGTCTGATAAGCAGCTTCTCCAAAAGCGATTAGGTTATATGCCAGAATACTAGCAAAACGTAACGGTTTGTTTATTCCCGTGGGCTATTACCATCATCATAGGAGACGAGCAAACTTTTGAGCCCTTCCGCGAGTAGGGCGAGTTCCTCCCTCTGCATTTTTCCTGTATTATATCTAGGGAAGAAAGTGTTCGCAAGTACCTAGCGAGCATAACGAATAGCAGGGTGGCGCATCTGTGAGGCGTCAGATTTTCCTAATCTGAAATGACTACTAGCGATGGTAGTCCAAATTGACTGCGATTCAGGTTGAGGGATGTGTGCTTTCGAGTTAGTGCGTGGAGGAAACCCATATAGCTCTCTCATCTCTTCAAGAGTAATTTGATATTTGTTACGTCGAATGAAGAAGGTGAGTGAGTCTGATGCATCATTGTTTTGTTATCTCCTCTCTATCCTAGATGTGGCGAGAAAGTCATACGTCTGTTTTCGAAATGCAATATTTGCTATCTCAAATAAACGCTCTGATATAAGACTTCGTGGAGAGTCTTTGATTCGGACTTGAGGTTGATAAGAAGCTAGCTCGAAACTCCTTCTCCTTAGACAACTCGCGGCCGAAGGGTATGGGCGGCTAGACGGTTAGCTCGAAGCTCCTCGCGTGAAACCGGTTGAATGACGTGATGATGGATTGTTGTGCGGACCACTAAGAGTATAAAAGGCTCTTTGATACAGCAAACGAACTTGGCTTTGTGAAACGCACACGAAGACAAGTACAAGTGTTTAAGCTTTTACGAAAACTTAAGAAAATTCGGGTTCTTTATTGATCAAAAGTTGAAAAAACAAAATACATGGCCATGGAACCTTATAATGGTTCGTTGGTTACAACCCTAGGGTTGTGACTTGAAACAACAAGACTTGTAAACGAAATGACTCAAAACAACACACACTTTCAACGAGAACAACAAGTCGTTCCCTTATAAGGAAAGTATCGTAAAAAAAACATAAAAATAAAAGAACTAAAAACGACTCTACTAGGACTCGAACTGGACTCGTGGAACACTTCCTAGAACCACTACGCCGAAGCCATTTCACCTGCAAGGAGACAAAAATAATTAAACACAAGACTTACCTCATTTGGCCGAGAGTCTTGTCGCGGGTCCCTTTCCGTGTCCATGAAGTCTTCGGTCTCTTCAAGGAGGGCTTGGGTTGCAACGTTGAATTCTTCCCTTAATGTCTTGGCCCTTGCTCTTGTTATGGGCCCATTTACTTTTAGAATCTTGACTTGCCCTTGGTTGTCCGGGTCATGACCATGTGCGGTCCTCTCGCTTGGTCCGCTGTCCAATTGTTCCGGTCCGTGAGTTACGCCTGATCCAAAACTCAATCCTCGTGATTTGGCTCGTGTCAGGGGACCTTCTCTTGTCATGGTGTCTTCCTTGTCCGACTCTTGGTTTGATGGCTCACTGGTGGAGTCGATGACCGCATCATTCCCTCCCTCTTGAGAAGGTTTTGCCCTCAAAACTTTTTCATCTGAAACATAAGGCAAAAGATCAAAAACATTAAAGGTATGCGAGATGTTAAACTCACCTGGAAGCTCTAGCTTGTATGCATTGTCGTTGATCCTTTCTAAAACTTGGAACGGTCCATCGCCTCTTGGTGCTAGTTTTGAATTCCGCTTTTGAGGAAATTTCTCCTTTCGCATGTGGATCCAAACCCAATCGTCAGGCTCGAAGATAACTTGTTTCCAACCCTTGTTGACTCTCTCCTGGATCTTTTCATTCTTTTTAAGGATCTTGGCTCGCTTTTGTTCGTGTATCTTTTTCACGAACTCGCCTCGGTTCTTGCCGTCGATGTTGATATGCTCTATCTGAGGAATTATCGCTAAGTCCATCGGGGCTAAGCGCCTGAAACCATAAACAATCTCAAAGGGAGAGAGGTTAGTAGTAGAGTGCCTTGCATGGTTATAGGCAAATTCAACAAAAGGTAGACATTCGAGCCATGTCTTCATATTTCGGCCAAGCGTTGCCCTAAGCACGGTGGAAAGTGTACGGTTTACCACTTCCGTCTGTCTGTCCGTTTGTGGGTGACATGTCGTTGAGAATAGGAGCTTTGTACCAAGCTTCTTCCAAAGGGTTCTCCAAAAATGACCTAGAAACTTAACATCACGGTCAGAGACAATAGTCCTAGGAATACCGTGCAATTTTACCACTTCTTTGAAGAACAGGTCGACGATTTGTGACGCGTCATTTGTTTTATTGCATGGTATAAAATGCGCTATTTTAGAAAATCTATCTACTACCACGAAGATCGAATCCTTGTGTTTAACCTGTGGCAAACTTAAGACAAAATCCATGGAAATATCTTCCCATGGGGCGTTAGGAACGAGACTTGGCTTGGTGACATATGACACATCTTGCACAGGTTTTCTCCACGTCCTTCTTAAGATGCGTCCAGTAGAAATGGTCCGCCACCACGGCTAGAATTTTGCCTACACCAAAATGACCCATAAGATCGCCGCCGTGAGCCTCCTGAGAAGCAAGTCACGCATTAATCCTTGCGGTATACACAATCTTTTGTCCCTGAAAAGAAAACCATCATGTAAGTAATAAGAATGGAATTCACCCTTGCCACAGGCTTCAAAAGCCTCGGCAAAGTCGGGATCCTTGGCGTAATGAGCCTTGAGGTGCTCGAATCCCATGATCTTGGCTTCTAGCGTGGTGATCAGTATGTGACATTGGGATAAGGCATGCGCCACCACATTGTCTGTGCGTTTTCTGTACTTAATGACGTAAGGGAACGTCTCTATAAACTCGAGCCACTTCGCGTGTCTCCTCTTGAGTGACGTTTGGCCCCGCAGGTCTTGAGTGTCTCATGATCAGTATGAATGATGAATTCTTTTGACAACAAGTAGTGCTGCCACGTCTGTAGGGCTCGGACTAAGGCGTAAAGCTCCTTGTCATATGTCGGATAGTTGAGTGTGGCTCCATTGAGTTTCTCACTGAAGAACGCCATGGGCTTCTTCCTTTGATGTAGAACGGCTCCAATCCCTAATCCTGAGGCATCACATTCAATCTCAAAAATATCGTCAAAGTTAGGTAATGAAAGAACCGGTGCCTGGGTCAACTTCTCTTTCAAGGCATTGAAGGCATTTTCTTGAGCAGTTCCCCATTTGAAGGGCTGGTTCTTCTTGATGATGGCGGTGAGAGGCACAGCGAGGGTGCTAAAATCCTTTACGAATCTTCGATAAAAACTGGCTAGGCCGTGAAAACTCCGAACATGACTAATGGTTGTTGGCGTGGGCCATTCGCGGACTGCCTTGATCTTCTCCTCATCCACTTGCAAACCTTGTTAGTACAAAAGACACACTTCTTTAGGTTGGCGTATAGATCTTCCTTTCGAAATAATTTGACTACTAGTTCAATATGTTTTAAGAGGTCATGCAAGCTCTTACTATATATTAAAATATCATCAAAATAAACGACCACAAATTTACCGAGGTAAAAACGAAGAACCTGGTTCATTAGCCGCATAAATGTGGTAGGAGCGTTGGTGAGACCAAACGGCATGACAAGCCATTCGTAGAGGCCTTGCTTTGTTTTGAAGGCGGTCTTCCACTCGTCTCCTTCACGCATTCTCACCTGGTGGTATCCACTCTTGAGATCAACCTTCATGAATATTGTTGAACCGCTTAATTCGTCGAGCATGTCATCAAGGCGAGGTATAGGATGTCGGTATTTGATGGTTATGTCGTTGATGGCACGATAGTCCACACACATTCTTCATGTCCCTTCCTTATTTGGGACGAGCAAGACGGGTACTGAAATAGCTAATTTTTGCGTTTTCGCTATCTGTCAAATGCCTTAATGCATTTTCATGTCATTGTAATACAGAAAGGTGTCAATCCAAATGGGTGCGATATTAACCAAGAAGGATGCAATCAAACAGTCTAAGTCAAGCCAAACAAGCAGTGAGAAGGTAAAACTAGAAACTATCAAAAGGAAATCAAAAGCGATAACAGAAACTAAAACAGAATGAAAACAGAACAGAAACAGAGTAAAGCTGAGACAATAAACAGAATAGAAACAGAACAAATACAGAACACGAAAATCAATCAAGAACGGAGCAGGTCCTAAGGATGGGGTAATTGACTTGGTGCATCCTCTTAATCTACCTAGATGGTTTAACAAACTCAATCAAGCTATTCCCTAGACATCAAACATCACAACCAGTTAAGTCCACTCCCGTGATAAGTAACCTCAAGCTAGACCAGTTCCAGACCCAATCCCTTACTGAAATCTACCCTAGCAGGCATTATGATTCAGTTCAATATTGTCAATAAACACCCTAGACAACTAATCCCTTAAGCTAGGTATGCAAATCTCTAACATCAGTTCAGTCAAGCATTTTATCAAACACCTTCTGGGCGGAAAAACACCTAAGTTCTAATCTCAATTGATCAGAGAGAAATTAGCATTAAGAACACTGATTTAGAAGGGAAATCAAACAATCTACTCTTAAACCACCTAGAAGATTAAGATTCCACACCTAATCTAACCCATCCTTAAGAACCCTAATGACTACTCAGAAACCATGAAGAACAACATAATCACAAACCCAGAAATCAAAATAAATTGCATAAGTAGAAAGATAAGGAAGAGAAAAGATAGAATAGAAAGATTCAAACACAAATACTCAGTAGAATCAAAGATATAGGATCCAGAAAGCAAGAACAGATGAAGAACACTTAAGAAAACCTAATTTCTGCCAAAAAAAACGAGTTTTTTTCTCTTAAACATCTTAGAGAGTATTTATACTAAGTCTTAAAACCCTACAAACGTCATGGGCAAAATAGTAAAAATGAGCGGCTAAGGTCCAGCTCGACCATGGGTGGTCGAGCTGGGTGGTCGAGCTGGGTTTAAATCAAGATTGCATTTTTATTCACCAGACTCGATCATGAGCTCGATCACTGGGGGTCGCGCTGGGTCTGAAAACTTCAAGATTTGATTTTTATCTTCAGCTCGATCATGGGCTCGATCAGAGGAGGTCGAGCTGGGCTTTAGAAACTTCAAGATTGCATCTTTATGCCTAGCTCGATCATGGACTCGATCAGGCTTGCTAGAGTCAGTCTCAAAGTGCAGTTTTTGGTGCAGAATGCACTAGCTCGACCATCTTGCTCGAGCTGGGTGATAGAGTCAGTCTCCTTCGAGTTTCTGGTCGAGTTAAGCTCTCCTTTTTCTTCATTTGACTTCAACATCTCTAATATCCCTTGAATGCACCTGAAACAAGTCCAAAATGCATGCAATCCTAATGCAAAACACTCTAAGTGTGCAAAAAACTAGAGATAAATGCTAAGAACAAGCTATTAAACAAGGCTAAATGAATGAATAATGCAAGCTAAAACCATATAAAATGCAGACATATCAACTCCCCCAAACTTAGTCTTTGCTTGCCCTCAAGCAAATAGAAGAAGAAGAATGGAGAAGAGGTTTGAAAATGGGGATTCAGAACCAAAGCTTGCAGATAAAACAGATGATCTCAATGTCCAAGTTGCTAGTTCTAGAATGCAAAGTATATGAACTCTACTTAAAAACTTTAGCCATACTCTTCACAGCACAAGTTCAATCAAATCTCAACCTAGACATGCATTCAAATCTATCATTCCCCTTAACATTCATTTAAACAGAAACCATGAATCAAGCTATGCACATTCAATGAACTCACTTGGCTAAGGGTAAGGTCAAGAGACAAAGATGGTCCCCTTCAGTATGGTTTTATCATTTCAGAACAAGGATCTCTCAATGAGAAGGAATGAGCTTTAGTAGAATGCTAAAGGTAAGAACCAACCTATGCATACAAGAATAGACTCTCATCTACCCGGTTCTACACAAGTGTTCTTAACCTTCAAGTCTAAACCCAGAAAGTCATCCTAATTCTACCCTTGACCCTCAGGCTTCCCTTTTGATTTCTTGGATCATTTTCATCTTTTCTTTTTATTTTTGGTTCTAGGAGGGGTTATACACATATACATCAAGCGGATTGGGGGTTTTTCTTAACTAGCTTAGGCATTTTTATATTTTTTCAGACTTTTAAGCTTTCTGCCTCTTCTTTTCTTTTATTATGCACATCCCCTAATCCTTTACTAGATACTTAAACATTCAGATCATTCCCCTCCTAAGAACTCTTATCCTTTTTCTTTCATCTTTCTCCAAGTTTTTTCATTCTTTTCTTTTCACAGAACCAAACCGAATACCCAATGATCAAGATCCCACCTAGTCCTATCTGATTCGAAAATTGCAAACCAGAACTACATGAGATTCTATCCTTGTCAGCTCAAACCTAACACTTTCTACCAAACTCATTCAGAAATAGGCCTCACACACTCAAGAAAATAATATCATGGCTTGAAAGAAGGCTAGGCTAAAGGCATGGTAAAACTGTTCTAATGATGAGAACAGCTACTTGGATCAGCAAAGAGTGGTATAAACAGATGAAAGAAAATCCAAGTATGTATATGGTATCCGTGAGTTCAAATGCAGTGCATAGACATGATAATTATGAGTCAAAATTCAGGTTCAAATAGATAGGGAAAGACAAAAAATCACAGTATGCTTTCAATTGAGACCTAATCTAGCTGTGCATTCAAAGTATGGTGCAGTCTTACTTCAAGCTCAATAACAAAGCATTAAACAACTAGAAACGAGGGCATCGAAATTATACAATTGAATTAGCAAGCTCACAAGGTTTAAAATCATCATAATCCCCTATGCATATGCAACAGCCCTATATGAAAACAATCTAGACTCAATCCTAAAATGTAAATGCAACTACATGAACACTCTGTTTTTGTAATCTTTTTCGAAATTTTTTCAAATTTGTTTGGTTTTCTATGCCTTAGATGCATGCAGACTCAAGTATGCATAAAATTTGAAAAATAAGAACACAGAAAACAAGTCAAACACATCTTAAGCCTTCTCCCCAAACTTAAATTACACAGTCCCTTGTGTAATAAAAATTTGGAAAGAAGGTTTAAGAAACAACAAAAAGCAAGAAAGAAATGCAAATGATATATACAAGAATGGATAGAACAGGTACCTCAAGGGTTGGAGAAGAAGGAGGAGATCGAATCCTCCATGCTTTCGCGAGTGTAGGCAATATGGGAGCTTGACTCGAGCTGGGGCTCGAGCTGCGCGATCGCGTCTGTTGTCATGAGATGTCTGGCTCGATCATGGTGCTCGAGCTGGGCGCTCGAGCTGGCTCGTCCGCGCACAGATTTCCGCCTTTTCTGCCGAGTGTACTGCTTAGGCTGCTGTCTTGGCTCGAACAAAGAAGCTCGTGGGGGTTCCATGGTTGTGCGAGGCCTTGGTTCTTCGCGAAATGAACCACTTCCCATTAGTACTCGTTTGGGCAGTACTACTTTCTTGGAGGAAGGTGCATTGAACTTTAGCTGGAAATCTTTGAGGTGATCTCTTACTTCTTTCATCTGGTCCTTTAGATCCTTCACTGACCCCTTCAAAGCGGCAATGGTCTTGCCCTGGAGTTTGTTCCATTTCTGTAGTAAGCCAATGCGCTTGTGTGCTTCCTTCAAGGCTGGACTAGATAAAGGCTGTAGTCTGTATTCCTCAAACGCGTACCTTTCTGTTGCATCATTCTCCTCTTCAACAGTAACATGATCGTCGGAACCTATGTCCTGTTGTATGATCTCTTCATCTGGATTGTAGAGTCTGTCAAGAGGAGGAGAGAAATAGATGTTTTCTCCCAATCTAACCTTCGTTATATCAGTGCAAGGGAGGCGCAAGTGGGCTTCTCTAGCTATTGGGTGAGTGAATTTATACATAAACTCATCAATAGGCCAACGATGATCAAGAAAGCGACATCTCCTCAAAAATCCAATATCGATCCACCTGGGCGGATGTGGCTCTGATGTGAGCTTTACACCACATGCAACAAGAATCGGAGTGATAATACCTCCAATGCTAAGTTCTCCTTCAGTATTCATCCTGTGCATCCTTAATGCCCACTCCTTGTAGTAGAGCAGTTGTTCCAAGAGAACAAAGGTGAGGCTTGCGTCTGCTCTATCGCCTTGCATTTCCAGTCCTTTTTTGTGTAAACTAGAACTTCTTGTAAGCACACATCCAACATTCTCAATTCCCCTTCGTTCAGATTCCCTGTAACCCTTCGTGCAAACAGTGTGCTAGCAATGGCCTTGTGAAGGTATCGAACCACAGGGCTTCTTATCTGGGAGCTCTTGCTTCTTGATGACAGATAAGGCTTGGTGTCATCACTAATGGTTGACCACATTTGCTGCAGCTCCTTATGGTGAATATCTTGCAGTGTGCTTGAGCTACTCGGGAATCCATATAGAGTATCTAACTCCTTTATAGTGAGGGAGTAAAGGAAACCCCTGCAAGTGAAGGTGATGAAACCTGGGCCTCCGTCAGATACAAACTCTGGTTCATCTTCATAGAAGTGGATTTTGAGAGATGAAAGGAAATGGCAAGTCTCTTCCTTGTAGGCTTCGAGCTGTATCTTCATGAATGTGCTTAAACTCCCCATTTCATAGAGATATTCCACATCTCTGGCAATACCAAGTTTTTTACAAGTTTCTCGGTGAGGGTACCTTGTTCCTGCAAAGCCTCTAGCTAGGAGTATGGACAGGTACTCTTCTGAGGAAGGTTGCTTTGGCTTCTTTTGTGCTTTCTTAACCACCCTGGGCTCATCCTCCTCTGTTTCTCTGCGCTCTTGTTGCGTGCTAGGTTCCAGCAGTTTCTTCCCACGAGCAATATCTCGTTTGGCTCCTGAAAATTCTCTGGTCCTCTCCTCATCATGTTGGCTCGACCCTCTGACTTGATCATGTTTGGTCGAGCTAGGTTCACCATCAACCTCCATGGGTGCTCTGCTTGGAGAAATAGGTCCCCTTATCTTCTGAAACTGCTTGGCCATGGCTTTGGCGGATGAACGACGAGCTTGAGGTGACGGCTGGGACCTCTTTGGCTTGATGAAGAGAAGTTGGTTGATCATTTTGAAGGATTTTTAGCAAAACTCGAGAATCGGATGAGAAAAAGATTCTGGTGAAAGGAGGAGGTTGCTTGAAGTATTGCTGGTGTGGAGAGCTCATAAGGGCTAGTCCTTCTTAAATAGACAAGGGCGAAGACTAGATGACAAGAGAGGGAGCGCATGGAGCTTCATTTGAAATTCGAAATTCAAATTTTTGAGCTCCCAGGGCTTGACTCGACGTGATGACGCGACTGCACGTGGTTGAGCTGCAGACTCGATCTGACCACTCGACCCCACCTGGTCGAGCTGTCCCCTTAGTGTTCAAAATTCAAATTTTGAATCTCCCTCCATCGGACTCGATCGCTTGGCTCGATCACAATGGTCGAGCTTGGTCGTCGAGTCAAGCTATTTTCGCTCGTTTCTCCCTTCTCTTTGCAATTCAGTGCTCATACTCCCCTGAAATCACAAAAACAAGCCAAAAATAAAAAGTTAGCACACTTATTTGACGTTTTAAAAATTTAAACAAAGAAATATGTACAGAGATAGACATGGGACTTCCTCCCAAGTGAGCTTGTTTAAAGTCTCTAAGCTTGACTTCCTGTTTTGCTCAGGCAGTGGGAGGCTCATCCAGAGGAATCGAAGTTCCTTCTGGAATGATGGTATCAGCTAGATAGGGCTTGAGTCTCTGTCCATTCACAGTGAATTCGTGGCCTCCCTTTCCGAATAAAGTGACTGCCCCGTAAGGTGAGGCTTCTTTGACTAAGAACGGTTCGGACCATCGAGACTTGAGCTTTCCCGGAAACAGCTTGAGTCTAGAATTGAAGAGAAGAACTTGATCACCAGTATTGAACTCTTTGTGCAAAATCTTCTTGTCATGGAAGGCTTTGGTCCTCTCTTTGTAGACCTTAGAACTCTCATAAGCATCCAGCCTGATCTCCTCCAGCTCATGAAGGTCCAATACTCTCTTTTCCTGGGCAGGCTGGATATCCAAGTTCAGAAGCCTTGTTGCCCATAACGCCTTGTACTCAATCTCAACAGGTAGATGACAAGTCTTGCCATAGAGGAGCTGGAATGGTGTTCTCCCAATAGGGGTCTTGAATGCAGTCCTGTACGCCCAGAGAGTCTCATCAAGCTTAGTAGACCAATCTCTCCTTGAAACGCCCACTACTCTAGCCAAGATGGCCTTGATCTGCTTGTTAGACACCTCCACTTGACCACTAGTTTGGGGGTGATATGGTGTAGCCACCTTGTGCTTGACCCCATGTTTCTTCAGAAGATTTTCAAAGAGCTTGTTGTTGAAGTGAGATCCCCATCACCGATAACAACTCTTGGCACCCCAATCTGGGGAAAATGATGCTCTTGAACATCTTCGAAGTACCTTTGCATCATTGCTAGGACAAGCTATGGCTTCAACCCATTTTGAGACATAATCAACAGCCACTAAGATGTAGCTGTTCCCATAAGAAGGTGGGTTAAAAGGCCCCATGAAATCGATGCCCCACATCAAATACTTCAACTTCCAGAATTGGGTTCTGAGGCATCTCGTTCCTTCTACTGATGTTGCCCATTTTCGACAAGGATCACACTTGGTGATAAAAGCTTGAGCATCCTTGAACATCGATGGCCACCATAAACCTGCTTGCAGCACCTTATGCTAGTCTTAAATGTGGCGAAGTGACCTCCATATACTGAACCGTGGCAATGCTCTAGAACTCCCCTTACCTCTTCTTCTGCTATGCACCTCCTGAACAGACCATCAGAACCTCTCTTGTATAAGTAGGGCTCATCCCAGAAGTAGTGGTTCACATCCTCGAAACTTCTTTTTCCTGTAAGCATCAAGACCTTCAGGAATTTCGCCGCTTACAAGGTAATTAGCAAAATCTGCATACTAGGGCCTCTTTTCTTCTACTATCATGACAACTTCCATGAATTGTTCATCAGGCATGGAATCATCAATTTGCGCTGCATCATCAATCCTCATTCTTGACAAGTGATCGGCTACACCATTCTCTATACCCTTCTTGTCGACAATTTCCATGTCAAACTCTTGAAGCAAAAGGATCCATCTGAGCAGTCTTGGCTTAGTCTCCTTCTTAGCATAAATATGCCTGAGTGCTGCATGGTCTGTGTAGACTATCACCTTAGACCCAACCAGATAACTTCTGAATTTCTCAAAGGCAAAGACTACAGCCAGCATCTCCTTCTCTGTTGTCGCATATCTCCCTTGAGCATCATCAAGCGTCCTGCTTGCATAGTAGATCACATACAGCTTTTTCTCAATCTTTTGACCCAGTACAGCTCCTACAGCATAGTCCGATGCATCACACATGATCTCAAACGGATAGTCCCAGTTTGGTGCTTGGACTATTGGAGCAGTAACTAAGGCTTCCTTAATGAGCTGGAAAGCCTTCAAACATTCTGTATCAAACAGGAACTCTTGCTCCTTGCATAATAGCCTAGTTAGAGGTCTGGCTATCTTTGAGAAGTCCTTGATGAATCTTCTGTAGAACCCAGCATGACCTAAGAAACTTCTGATATCCTTGACGTTCTTAGGTGGCTGCAAGTGCATCATCACATCAACCTTGGCTTTATCTACCTCTATACCATCCTCAGAAATTCTGTGCCCCAAGACAATCCCTTCTCTGACCATGAAGTGACATTTCTCCCAGTTGAGAACTAGATTTGTCTCTTCACACCTAGTAAGCACCCTGCAAAGATTAAACAAGCAGGAGGAGAAAGAGGAACCATACACGGAAAAATCATCCATGAATACTTCCACAATCTCCTCAATTAAATCTGAGAATATAGAAGTCATGCATCTCTGAAAAGTAGCAGGTGCATTAGAAAGACCAAAAGGCATTCTCCTATAAGCAAATGTTCCATATGGGCAAGTAAAAGTAGTTTTTTCCTGATCATTAGGGTGAATCGGAATTTGAAAAAAACCACTATACCCATCTAAGAAACAGTAATAAGGGTGATTTGCAAGCCTTTCTAACATCTGATCAATGAATGGTAATGGGAAATGATCTTTCCTAGATGCAGCATTCAATTTCCTGTAATCAATACACATCCTATGACCAGTGATAGTTCTAGTTGGTATCAGTTCATCCTTATCATTCCTAACAACAGTTATACCACCCTTCTTTGGAACACAATGCACAGGAGAAACCCAAGTACTATCAGATATAGGATAGATGATTCCAGCCTCTAGCAACTTAAGAATTTCCTTTTTAACTACTTCCTTCAAATTCGGGTTTAATCTTCTCTGGGGTTCAATACTAGCATATGATTCATTTTCAAGGTGAATTCTATGAGTACATAAGCTAGGTGAAATTCCTTTGATATCATCCAGTGAATACCCAATAGCTTTTCTAAATTTCTTCAATTCAGTCAAAAGCAAATGTAATTCATCATCACTAAGCTTATCATTTACTATGACTGGATATGGAGAATTTGGCCCAAGAAAGGCGTACCTTAGCCCAGCAGGAAGAGTTTTGAGGTCTATCTTAGGCGCTCTGAGTTCTGACCAATCATCTGATGCAGAGGGTGCTGACTCGACGATGTGCTCGACCTAACTGGTCGAGTCTGCGGTGATCACGTGGCTTGCTCGACCAAGTTGGTCGAGCTGGGTGCTAGAGTCAATGCGTTTCGTAGTAAAATCCTCTGTTTCGACCCCAATCAAGTCTTCAAAGCCTTCTGAACCTTCCAAAACCTTATGTGAGTCCAAAATCATCTCATAACCCAAGGTTTCGTGGTGTAGGTATCCATCTTTCCCGCTCTTGGTTAAGACGGTCCGAAGGTGGTCTTCCTCATTAAGTTCTTCTAGAAGTTCGTCAACAAGTTGATCCATTTCCTCAACAAAAAAAATCTGTTCTTCTATCTCTGGCTTTCTCATGGTGTCTTTGATGTCAAATGTCATCTTTAAGTCACTCCCGAGATTAAGATCAATCTTTCCCTTTCGAACATCAATAACTGCTCCAGCTGTGGCTAAGAAAGGTCTTCCCAGAATAAGGGGATCTCTTGGTTCTTCATCCATCTCCAGCACTATGAAATCTGTAGGTATCTCAACTGTCCCGACCTTTAGAGGTAGATCTTGTAGCATACCATGAGGAGTTCTGACTGATCTGTCTGCAAGCACCAAAGAGATGTTGCAGGGCTTGTAGTTACTAAATCCTAACTTCTTAGCAACTGAGAGCGGCATGAGACTGATAGATGCTCCAAGATCACTGAGAGACTTCTTGAAGATCAATGGCCCCAAAGAGCATGGTAGAGTGAATGAATCCGGATCACTTAATTTCTCTTTGATAACCCTCTTCTGTATAATAGCACTGCACTCTTCTGACAAAACCACCATACTCTGAACCTCTTTTGCTTTCTCGTTTACTGCATCCTTCAGGAATTTTTGATATGCAGGAAACATTGAGAAGGTGTCAATGAGAGGTATCCTAATCTCTGCTTCCTTCATGTGCTTGTCAAAAAGCGCTCTATACTTATCCATTATCTCCTTTTTGAATCGTTTTGGGAAAGGCAGTTTGGGTTTGTAAGGAGGAGGGACAAAGGGTGCTTTCTTTTTCTCTGAAACAGCAGGTTTTACAGCAGGTAAAGGGCTGACTCGACCTAGTTGGTCGAGCTGGGTTCTAGAGTCAGTCTCTAGGCACGTTTTTTCGGATTCTTTGCAGCTCAAATCCTCCCCATCATGAATCTCACTGTCCTCAGTGACTTTAGCTGGACTTTCCAGCTCAGGTAGCTCCTTTCCACTCCGTAAAGTGATGGCATTGATGTGAGCATAGTCCTTTGGGTTTTGGACCGCTTTTCCTGGAAGCTGTGATGTGCTAGAGGTAGAAGCAGTCTTACCTTCCATGTACTTAATCTTTGAGTTTAATGACTCAAATTTGCTAGAGAGATCATTATAGGTATAATCCATCTGTGTTTTCATTTCACCGAGCTTCTTAGCTGTGTCCATTGCGCCAGCCGCTTAGCCTTGTAGAATTTGTTGCAACATTTGTGTCATCTGATTATCTGGAGCGGTAGAAGGCTGAGCTTGGTGAGATGTGAAACCAGGTGGAGGACCCATGACTCCCTGTTGCGAGTAGCTGTTCGGGTAGTGCTGCTTAGGAACAAAACTCTGATTCTGGTGGTAAGCAGCAAAAGGCTTGGACTGAGGTGGTGGTTGCTGAGGCGGGTAAACTTGATCCTGAGGGTTAGCAACATTGGTGCTTCTGTAAGAGAGATTCGGGTTGTTCTTGTAATTGATGAAACCTTTGTTGTACTGCCCCTGATTCTGCACATAGCTGACCTCTTCTAGACCGTCATCCTCCCCATCTTGAACCTGAAAAACCGTATCTTCATTTGCAAAGTGGACATGCTTCTGCTGGTGTAGGAGCTGATCTAACTTGGCATTCATAGCCTTCATCTCCTTACGATGCCCCTCCTCTGAATCAACATTACTCCTTACACTTCTATCATACTCCGCAGTGTAGTTTCCATCTGATTGAGCAAGGTTCTCGACAAGCTCCCATCCGTCATTAACATCTTTGTTGAGGAAATTACCATTGCTGGCTGTATCAAGAAGCATTCGGACTTTTGGGAGAACCCCTCTGTAAAGTGTGCTTAGTAGGGACTCGTTGCTGAAACCATGATGAGGACATTGAGTGGTGTAGCCCTTGAATCGTTCCCAGCATTCACGAAGCTCTCCCCATCTTTACGAGAAAATCCGGATATTTCGTTCTGAGGCGAGCGGTGCGAGCATTGGAGAAGAACTTGGCAAGGAAAGCTTGCTTGCAATTATCCCAAGAAGTAATAGAGCCATGAGGTAGATTCTTCTCCCAGAGATGGGCTTTGTCACCAAGAGAGAATGGAAAGAGTCGCAGCTTGAAACCATCTTCGCTGACGCCATTAATCTTGGTGAGGCTACAGAGCCTATCAAACTCATCTAGATGATCGAGAGGGTCTTCCATAGGTAGCCCATGGAATTTGTTGCTCTGTACCATAGCTATTAAGCCACTCTTGATCTCAAAGTTGTTGTTTTGGACTGTAGGAGGTACAATCCCTTGTCTGTTGGTGTGAGTGTTTGGAGCATCTCCTGCACCAATCAGACGCGGCCTTCTCTGAGGAGGCATAGGTGCAGGCTCTGGTGGTGGATTAGGGTCAGCCATAACTAGTGGATCATGGGGATCTACTCTGAGATGTTCTCTCTGCTCTCTCAACTGTTGTGGTAGCTTGTTAATATTGTCGAGATAGCGAATGAGGTTCTGACTGCCTTTTGATCTTGTTTGCATGCAGGGGGAGCTAACTCGATGGGCGGACTCGAGCGGGTGTGGTCGAGCTAGGCTAGCTCGATCTAGTGTGGTCGAGCTGGTGAAATCGAGTCAAATTGTACCTGAAATGCAAAGAGACAGAAAGAAAAACTAAGTCAGGAACAGAGTAGATCGAATAAGAACTTGATCTAAAACGATTTGAAATCCTAATTGTAACAAACAACACCCAAATGGCAACGGCGCCAATTTGAAATAGCTAATTTTTGCGTTTTCGCTATCTGTCAAATGCCTTAATGCATTTTCATGTCATTGTAATACAGAAAGGTGTCAATCCAAATGGGTGCGATATTAACCAAGAAGGATGCAATCAAACAGTCTAAGTCAAGCCAAACAAGCAGTGAGAAGGTGAAACTAGAAACTATCAAAAGGAAATCAAAAGCGATAACAGAAACTAAAACAGTTCAGTCAAGCATTTTATCAAACACCTTATGGGCGGAAAAACACCTAAGTTCTAATCTCAATTGATCAGAGAGAAATTAGCATTAAGAACACTGATTTAGAAGGGAAATCAAACAATCTACTCTTAAACCACCTAGAAGATTAAGATTCCACACCTAATCTTACCCATCCTTAAGAACCCTAATGACTACTCAGAAACCATGAAGAACAACATAATCACAAACCCAGAAATCAAAATAAATTGCATAAGTAGAAAGATAAGGAAGAGAAAAGATAGAATAGAAAGATTCAAACACAAATACTTAGTAGAATCAAAGATATAGGATCCAGAAAGCAAGAACAGATGAAGAACACTTAAGAAAACCTAATTTCTGCCAAAAAAACGAGTTTTTTTCTCTTAAACATCTTAGAGAGTATTTATACTAAGTCTTAAAACCCTACAAACGTCAAGGGCAAAATAGTAAAAATGAGCGGCTAAGGTCCAGCTCGACCATGGGTGGTCGAGCTGGGTGGTCGAGCTGGGTTTAAATCAAGATTGCATTTTTATTCACCAGACTCGATCATGAGCTCGATCACTGGGGGTCGCGCTGGGTCCGAAAACTTCAAGATTTGATTTTTATCTTCAGCTCGATCATGGGCTCGATCAGAGGAGGTCGAGCTGGGCTTTAGAAACTTCAAGATTGCATCTTTATGCCTAGCTCGATCATGGACTCGATCAGGCTTGCTAGAGTCAGTCTCAAAGTGCAGTTTTTGGTGCAGAATGCACTAGCTCGACCATCTTGCTCGAGCTGGGTGATAGAGTCAGTCTCCTTCGAGTTTCTGGTCGAGTTAAGCTCTCCTTTTTCTTCATTTGACTTCAACATCTCTAATATCCCTTGAATGCACCTAAAACAAGTCCAAAATGCAAAATGCATGCAATCCTAATGCAAAACACTCTAAGTGTGCAAAACTAGAGATAAATGCTAAGAACAAGCTATTAAACAAGGCTAAATGAATGAATAATGCAAGCTAAAACCATATAAAATGTAGACATATCAGGTACGACACAAGGGCTGAGGCTCTCTCGGATGTAGCCTCGGTCTAGAAGGTCTCGGACTTGTTTTTCGAGCTCCTTCGTTTCGTCCGGGTTCATGCGGTAGGCGGGTTTGTTAGGTAGAGCAGATCCAGGAACAAGGTCTATGTGATGTTTGATGCCTCGAAGTGGAGGCAAACCCGGTGGTAACTCTTCAGGGAACACGTCCTCATAGTCTCGGAGTAAGGTTTGGATTTCTTCCAGTATGCTAGTTTCATCTGCGCCTACACTTAGACATTCTTTGAAAAACATTAGTAATACGGTGCCCTTGTTTTTAAGGGCCTTACAAATTGATCCAGCACTAATATATAGGCTTGACTTACTTACCTCGTCTTCTTTAGCCATTTTTACATGAATTGCATGGACTTGTGATCGGCTAAGAGGTGCGAGAGTATACTTACGGCCATTATGAGTGACCGAATAGCGGTTTGTACGACCGTCGTGTTGTGTTTCTCGGTCAAATTGCCAAGGTCTCCCTAATAGGAGGTGTCCGGCTTGCATGGGTACTACATCACAAGTAACTTGATCAGTATATTTACCAATACTAAAGGGAACCGTTACCTGCTCGGTGATCTTCATCTCGGCCTTATCGTTGAGCCATCTCAACTTGTAGGGTCGCGGATGTTTGGCTCGGACAAGACCTAATTTTTCAACAAGTAACTTGCTGGCCACGTTAGTACAAGATCCACCATCTATAATAAGATTGCAAATCTTGTTATTAATAGTACAACGAGTGTGAAAGAAGTTTTCCTTTGTTCGGTCTCCTCTGGTCCAATTTGAACATTAAAGACTCGTCGGATCATGAGCGACTCGCCGGTGTTCGGGTACTCAATGTCGTTGTCCGGTTCATCTTGATCATCCTCGGCTTCGTCTTATGACTCGTATTCTCTCGTGTTGGTGAGGATCATCACTCATCGGTTCGAGCAGTCTCAAGCCATGTGTCCACGTCCCTGATATTTGAAACAAATTATTTCACGAGTACGATTAACTTGGTTAGAAGACTTACCTTCGTCTTCACAGAAACTCTGTTGTGGCTTGGTTGGTTTGGATTTGAACCGTGACTCAATCTCCACGGTCTTGCCCTTGTCTTGCGGCTCAGGTGGTTCATTTCTCCACGTTTGTGGAGGGTTTCTTGGTCGGTTGGTGCTGCTGGTTTTGCGCTTGATTTGTTGCTCAATTTGGACCGTCAAATGAAGTAACTCGGTGATACTTCCGTACTTGGTCTTTTCTACCTTTCTTTGGATCCTTTCTTGCAAACCGTCTATAAATTGGGCCATCATAGCCTCCTCGGACTCCTCTAGCTCTAAGGAGTTTATGAGCTTCTCAAACTCCTCGAAATAATCCTCTACGCTCCTTTGTCCCTGCATTAACTTATGAAAAAGTTTTTGTAAGTCTCTATGAAAATGCTCGGGAACGTACCTTAACCGCATGAGATATTTCATGTCGGTCCAAATTGTCATAGGCCCAAAACGGTGTCTTCTTCTCTCAGCTATGGTTCGGTCCCACCATGCTAAGGCATTACCTGTGAGTTGTGTTGCGGCTAGGGCCACCTTCTTGTGTTCTCCGTAACCGTAACACTCGAAAATGTACTCGAGTCTTCTCACCCAATCCAAGTAGGCTTCGGGGTTAGTTTTTCCTGCAAAAGATGGAGGTATTAGTTTGATCTCGTGATTAGTCTCTCTAGGATTTACCTCTCTCGGCTGGTGCCTTCTAAGAGGATCGACTCTCCAATGTTGTTGTGCTGACAGGTCATGCGACTCGTTATCGGACTCGGTAAAGTCCACTTCTTCTCGTTCAAGGTTGATGGGCGGTAGCTGGTGAGCTCGGGGACCTCGCGGGTTAGGTTCTGGAGGTGGTGGAGGGAGGTGTTCTAATCATCCTAATCGTTCACCAAAGTCTTGGCGAAGATCTCCAACAGATTGGGCCATTGTTCTCATTCCGTTTTGCATAGTTTGGAGCATCGCTAGGAGTGCGTCTTGGGGAACTTGCTCATTGTCAGCCATGTTCTCCTTCACTCAAACTAAAACAATGTAACAAGTGAGTATAATGATTAGTACTCGAGATAGGCAAACAACTAATAAACAAAATATGATGAGATTATGCAAGAGATAAAATGATATGCGAATATATTTTTTTTTTTTTGTCAAGTTATAAATGCACAAAGAAACAAGATATGCAAGCAATTATACCAGAGATATGAGTCTATTAATCTCGTTTTGGCAAAAAGATAAAAGTAAGAGGAATCTTTTCTATTCGGTTTTGGGGCCGAGATGGAAAACTTCCTCTTGTGCTTCTTCTTCAACCTTAAGGTGCTACAATGGCGTGGCAAGAGCCTGAAACGCTGAGAACCAAAACCAAGAGATAGCAAACACAAGATACCAATACACGGCACTAAACAGAACAAGGTTTCACTTTCGGCGAAAGGTTCTAGGTTTCGACGCAAGCTATCTATGAAATTTTTTTTTTTTAAGGATGGTACTAGGTGCAAACAGAAACAAAATGAGAAACTAACAAGATTTTTATTTGGTTTTATATTGAGTACGGACGATGCAACAAAAAGCAGAAAATGAAAACTAGTGACAACAACGAGCGATGCGGAAACAACAAAACGAAAAGGGATAGGGGTAAGGAAACCAAAGTTAGGAATTTCGGCTCTGATACCAGATGATATAAGACTCCGTGGAGAGTCTTTTATTCGGACTTGAGGTTGATAAGAAGCTAGCTCGAAGCTCCTTCTCCTTAGACAACTCGCGGCCGAAGGGTATGGGCGGCTAGACGGTTAGCTCAAAGCTCCTCCCGTGAAACCGGTTGAATGACTTGATGATGGATTGTTGTGCGCACCATAAAGAGTATGAAAGGCTCTTTGATACAGCAAACAAATTTGGCTTTGTGAAACGCACACGAAGACAACTACAAGTGTTTAAGCTTTTACGAAAACTTAAGAAAATTCGGGTTCTTTATTGATCAAAAGTTGAAAAAACGAAATACACGGCCATGGAACCTTATAATGGTTCGTTTGCTACAACCCTAGGGTTGCGACTCAAAAAAACAAGACTTGTAAAAGAAATGACTCAAAACAACACACACTTTCAACGAGAACAACAAGTCGTTCCCTTATAAGGAAAGTATCGTAAAAAAAACATAAAAATAAAAGAACTAAAAACGACTCTACTAGGACTCGAACTGGACTCGTGGAACACTTCCTAGAACCACTAGGCCAAAGCCATTTCACCTGCAAGGAGACAAAAATAATTAAACACAAGACTTACCTCATTTGGCCGAGAGTCTTGTCTCGGGTCCCTTTCCGTGTCCGTAAAGTCTTCGGTCTCTTCAAGGAGGGCTTGGGTTGCAACGTTGAATTCTTCCCTTAATGTCTTGGCCTTTGCTCTTATTATGGGCCCATTTACTTCTGGAATCTTGACTTGCCCTTGGTTGTCCGGGTCATGACCATGTGCGATCCTCTCGCTTGGTCCGCTGTCCGATTGTTCCGGTCCGTGAGTTATGCTTGGTCTAAAACTCAATCTTCGTGATTTGGCTCGTGTCAGGGGACCTTCTCTTGTCATGGTGTCTTCCTTGTCCGGTTCTTGGTTTGATGGCTCACTGGTGGAGTGATATGTCTGCATTTTATATGGTTTTAGCTTGCATTATTCATTCATTTAGCCTTCTTTAATAGCTTGTTCTTAGCATTTATCTCTAGTTCGGCATACTTAGAGTGTTTTGCATTAAGATTGCATGTATTTTGCATTTTGGACTTATTTCAGATGCATTCAAGGGATATTGGAGATGTTGAAGTCAAATGAAGAAAAAGGAGAGCTTAACTCGACCAGAAACTCAAAAGAGAGTGACTCTGGCAAGCAGCTCGAGCAAGATGGTCGAGCTAGTGCATTCTGCACCAAAAAACTGCACTTTTCACCCAGCTCGACCAGGGAGCTCGAGCGGGCTGATCGAGCTGAAGATAAAAATCAAGTCTTGAAGTTTTTGGACCCAGGTCGACCTCCTGTGATCGAGCCCGTGATCGAGTCCAAGGAAAAAAAGAGCCGTCTTGAAGTTTTTGGACCTAGCTCGACCACACATGGTCGAGCCAGCACTTTGACCTGAAGAATAAAAATGCTATCTTGAATTTAGCTAGCTCGACCATGGGTGGTCGAGCTGGACCTTATCCTGCGCGTTTTTACCATTTTGCCTATGGCGTTTTAGGGTTTTTAAGACTTAGTATAAATACTCTCTAAGATGTTTAAGAGAGATAACTCGTTTTTAGGCAGAAATTAGATTTTTCTTAAGTGTTCTTCATCTGTTCTTACTTCCTGGATCCTGTATATTTGATTCTACTGAGTATTTGTGTTTTAATCTTTCTATTCTATCTCTCCTCTTCCTTATCTTTCTACTTATGCAATTTATTTTGATTTATGGGTTTGTGATTATGCTGTTCTTCATGGTTTCTGAGTAGTCATTAGGGTTCTTAAGGATGGGTTAGATTAGGTGTGGAATCTTAATCTTCTAGGTGGTTTAAGAGTAGATTGTTTGATTTCCCTTCTAAATCAGTGTTCTTAATGCTAATTTCTCTCTGATCAATTGAGATTAGAACTTAGGTGTTTTTCCGCCCAGAAGGTGTTTGATAAAATGCTTGACTGAACTGATGTTAGAGATTTGCATATCTAGCCTAAGGGATTAGTTGTCTAGGGTGTTTATTGACAATATTGAACTGAATCTTAATGCCTGCTAGGGTAGATTTTGCTAAGGGATTGGGTCTGAAACTATTCTAGCTTGAGGTTACTTATCACGGGAGTGGACTTAACTGGCTGTGATGTTTGGTGTCTAGGGAATAGCTTGATTGAGTTTGTTAAACCATCTAGGTAGATTAAGAGGATGTACTAAGTCAATTACCCCATCCTTAGGACCTGCTACGTTCTTGATTGATTTTCGTGTTCTGCTTTTGTTTTGTATCTATTCTGTTTATTGTCTCAGCTTTACTCTGTTTCTGTTCTGTTTTCATTCTGTTTTCATTCTGTTTATGTTCTGGCTTGACTTAGACTGTTTGATTGCTTCCTTCTTGGTTAATATCGCACCCATTTGGATTGACACCTTTCTGTATTACAATGACATGAATATGCATTAAGGCATTTGACAGATAGCAAAACATAAAAATCAGCTATTTCATGGAGTCGATGACCGCATCACGCTCGAGCCCCATGTTGTGGAAGAGTAACGACACATCTCTATCAGTACCTAAATCCCATAGCATACTATGGTCAGCGAAACAAGTTTGTGTAAATGGAAGCGAATGCAACTTTTGTCGCTTGTGAGTCAGTTCATCTCTTCCTCTAGACATGGTTTGTTTTTTCGTATAAATCACCTACAAAACCAACAAATTTCAAAATTCAATTCACCATTGTGTCGACCATGTCATTGAGCAATTATAGAGTTAAGTGATTATTGACTAATCTAATTTGCTCAATGACACAATACCACACACAATTCGTCATCCAAAATTTTTAATTTCTCCAAAATTATTTTCTTAATCCCTATTAAGAACCCTAACTACCAATCAACCTAAATTCTTCAACATATGCTAAAATTGACTTCTAATTCCAACTTCTCTATCATAAACTAGCAAAGCCCATGATTGTCAAGCCAATTCACCATCAATTTCATCAAAGATCAAAGCTTTTATAACAGTGGAGAAGTTAAGAAATTTGAGAACATACTTGGTTGAGAATGAAAAAGCTTTTAGAGAGCTTTAATGGAAGTTGAAAATTGATTTTTTTAGAAGGAGGAAGAAGGGTGAGGTCGATTTTTTTGTTTATAAAACACTAAACCGGACCAAATTCACTTACCTTGACCGGATTAAACAAAAAAAATCAATTTTGACCTTAAACCGAAGAGGATCGACCACGTACGGTCGATGCTTCGGTCGATGCTCATGTTTTTTGGCGAGCGTCGATGCTCGTGTTTTTTGGTGACCGTTGACAGCCCTTAGTTGATGTTCGCGTTGATGCTTAACGTCTTGGAGTAGCATCAACCCCCTTGGTCGATGGTCACGTCGACTCCCTTCATTTCTTCATCGAAATTCTTCGTTTTGCCTTTGATTTATCTGTAAGACATTGTAAAACTAAAAATATGCAAGAAAGAGAAAGTGTTAGTGTTAGTTTTATTAAGATATTCATGAGAATGTCTCTCAAGTGCGCTCGTTTAACTTTGTTGAGCTTGACGGTGTTGTTGTCTCAGTAATTTTTGGATTCTTCCGGAAACTTTGTAGGATCTTCCAAGTCTATGGTTTCACGTTTGGGAGTGACTTCACAACTGATATACGGTTTTAGTCGCTGTCCATTCACCTTGAAGCTTTCTCCATTCTTATTCCATAGTTCAATAGCTCCGTTAGGTGTCACCGCTTTTATCTTGAAAGGTCCCGACCAACGGGATCAAAGTTTTTCTGGGAAATAATTTAAGCGGGAGTTAAATAGTAGAACTTAGTCGTTTTCTTTAAACTCTCGTCGAAGTATCCTCTTTTCTTGGAATGCTTTAGTATTCTCTTTGTATATCCGGGCACTATTTATATCGTAGTTCAACATGTTGACAGCCCACACAGCTTTGTATTCGAGCTCAACCGGGAAATGACATGACTTCCCATAAAGAAGGTTGAACGGAGTTGTACCTATGGGGATCTTGAAAGCTGTTCGATAAGCCCACAATGCATCATCTAGTTTAAACGACCAATCTTTTCTTGAAATATTCACCGTTTTCTCTAAGATTGCTTTGATTTCCTGGTTTGAAGCCTCCACTTGTCCGCCTTTTCGAGGATGATATGTTGTTGCCACCTTGTGTCTAACACCATGCTTCCGTAGAAGTTTATCGAAAGTTCTGTTGATGAAGTGTGTTCCTCCGTCGCTAATCACCACTCTTGAAACCCCAAATCTCGGGAATATGGTACTCTTAAAAAGTTTAAGAACTATCTTCGCGCCATTTGTTGGACTCGCAACGGCTTCACCCATTTAGATACATAATCAACCGCCACTAAGATGTAGTTGTTACCATGAGAGTTCGGGAAAGGTCCCATGAAATCGATGCCCCATACATCAAAGACTTCCACCTCCATTATTGGGTTTTGAGGCATCTGGTTTCTTCGGCTTATGTTTCCTTTTCTTTGACATGCGTCATAGATGAGGATGAATCGGTGAGCGTCTCTAAATAATGTCGACCACCAAAATACAACTTGTAAAACTTTAGCCACCGTTTTGAATGTAACAAAATGTCCTCCGTATGTTAATCCATTGCATCCCGTCAAAATCCCGTGAACTTCATGCTCTAGAACACATCTTCTA
The DNA here is from genome assembly GCA_026770425.1 of Boechera divaricarpa. Classification (NCBI taxonomy): domain Eukaryota; kingdom Viridiplantae; phylum Streptophyta; class Magnoliopsida; order Brassicales; family Brassicaceae; genus Boechera; species Boechera divaricarpa. The sequence goes on along the minus strand of CM049188.1, from coordinate 6,687,594 downwards.
TATATCTTATCTTTACACAACGTGTAGAGGTTCGGGTCATCCCAATAATATTGGTTTATTTCCTTGAATTTTTTTTTCTTATGGTATCCGACAAGATCAGACGGTTTCTCTCCACATGCAAGATAGTTGACGATATTGACGTACCGTGGTGACTTGTCTTTGATGGCGTTCATGCTTTTCAGCTCTTTGTTGAGGTTGTGTCCGCCAACAAGTACTCTAATAGCATATACCTGTTCCTCTTGTAGTGAATCGTCAATAGAGATCTCGTCAGTGATTCTCATCCAAGAGAGGTGGTCTGCTACTCCATTCTCTATTCCTTTCTTGTCTTTTATCTCCAAGTCGAACTCTTGAAGGAGTAGTATCCAGCGGAGTAGCCGAGGGTTATCATCCTTCTTAGCGATTAGATACCTTAGTGTCGCATTATCCGTGTGTACAATGACCTTAGAACCAACTAAGTATTGGCGGAACTTCTCAAAAGCGAAGACGATTGCTAGAAGCTCTTTTTCTGTAGTGGCGTAATTCAATTGTGCTTCGACTAGTGTTCGACTTGCATAATAGATGACATTTAGCTTCTTGTCCTTGCGTTGTCCAAGCACAGCTCCTACGGCATAGTCACTAGCATCACACATAAACTCGAACATTAACTCCCAATCCGGCGGTTGTACGATTGGTGCACTCACTAGCTCTTTCTTGATCGATTAGAATACCTTGAAACATGCATCATCTAAGTTGAACTCGACATCCTTGCATAACAGGCTGGTGAGTGGTCTTGCTATTTTAGAAAAATCTTTAATGAATCTTCGATAAAACCCAGCATGATAAAAAAAACTTTGTATCTCTTTCACAGTTTTTGGAGGTCCTAAACTTGTCATCACATCGATCTTGGCTTTGTTGACTTCGATCCCTCTTTCCGATATTTTATGCCCGAGAACGATTTCTTCTTTCACCATAAAATGACACTTCTCCCAATTAAGTATGAGGTTTGTCTCTTCGCATTGTTCAAGTACCTTGCATAAATTAGACAAACAACCACCAAATGAAAAACAATACACGGAGAAATCATCGATAAAAACTTCAACCACCGATTCACTTAAGTCTAAAAATATCGACATCATACATCTTTGAAAAGTTGCAGGTGCATTGCATAATCCAAACGGCATTATTCGATAAGCAAAGGTACCGTAAGGACATGTAAATATCGTTTTCTTGATCTTAATGATGTATCGGGATTTGAAAGAATCTCGAATACCCATCTAAAAAACAATAGTGAGAATGATTCTCTAACCGTTCTAACATTTGATCAATAAACGGAAGAGGAAAATGGTATTTTCTAGTGGCCGCATTTGATTTTCTAAAATCAATACACATCCTATGTCTGGTGATGGTTCTAGTAGGAATTACTTCATCGCTTTCATTTACCCACTTCTTTTCACCAGGTTTCATCCGAGCGCTACTTATAGGATAGTCTCGAAAGTTTAACCCGATGTGATCGCAAGTGCACAGTCAATCCAATTGTAGTACAAACAGGATCGATACATAGAGACTGAGAATAACTACACAGAGACTGTAGGTGTAAATCTAATCAAGGTGAATTATAAAGTTTTTGGGAGTTTTGTTTTTAAGTCCTAAAATACGTAAAATAAATAAGCAATAATTAAATATGCAATAATTAAATAACGATAATTAAATTACTAAATTAAATTACGTAAAATAAACTACAGAATATAAATTGCACAAATTAAATTGCAGAAAGTAAATTACAGAAAATAAATGGCATAAATTAAATAGCGGAAAATTAAGTGTGTAAATTAAGTGCGTAAAATAAATGACAAAAATTAAAATGCATAATTTAAATTGCATAAATAAAAGTACTTAAATTAAATTGTATAAAATAAATAGTATAAATAAAAATGCATAAAATAAAGTGATAAATTAAATTGCAAAAAATAAATAACAGAAAATAAATGGCATAAATTAAATAACATAAATATAAATAACTTAATTTAAATAACTTAAATAATAAATTAACAATTGATCCCTTGGGTGATTGAGAACAATTGACCCGTTATGGTCGATGCTCTTGGTCGATGTTGAGGCTCAGGATAAACATCGACCACTTCTAGTCGATGCTTACGTCGATGGTTTTGTCTTTGGCTTCTGGTTCAGATTTTGGAAGAGCATCGACCAGAGTGGTCCGGATTTTGGAAGAGCATCGACCAGATCTGGTCTTCTTGGAGTGGCCATCGATTCCTTCTGTTCGATGCCAGGGTCGATGCTTCCTTCGTGAAGCTCTTAAGATTGTTTTTCGTGATATTCTCGGCATGATCAAGTAACTCCAAAGTCACTTTGGCTTCTTAAGGCTTCAAAACACTGAAAAAGTGTATGATTTTTTCCAAGTACCTATAAACATATGAACACAAACAAATGCACTAAAACTATTCTAAATGCTAATTATATCGTATGAAACTATCCTATATGAATGCATAAAAATATATAAATATGAGTGTTATCAACAGGCGAAACCCAGGTACTATCTGAAATAGGATAAATAACACCTGCTTTTAGAAGTTTAAGGATCTCTTTCCGCACTACATCTCGTAAATTTAGATTTAAACTTCTTTGAGGTTCAATAGAATTTTTAGATTCATCTTCTAGATGTATTCTATGCATGCATAAGGATGGGAATATTTCCTTGATATCATCTAAAGAATATCCTATGGCTTTCCTATATTTTTTTAATTCATTAACCGGTTTCATCGTCATTTAGTTCATCACTTATTATGACAGGATATTTTGAATTAGGACCAAGAAATGCGTACCTTAGCCCTTTCGGTAGTTGTTTCAGCTCCACCTTTGGTGCCTTGAGTTCGCTCTAATCACCATTGCTTGCTTTCACCACGGCTTCCTCTTCTTCTTCACCCTCGGTTAGACTCGCATAAGCCATCTCACAAGGTATCATGTTCGCCATGTCTCCATTCTGTAGTGTTTGGAATCCTTTACTTGGGTCCTCGTCGTTAGGTTCAACCTTATATAATATGCCATCAGCTAGCAAGTTGAGATCGTCTATGTGGAAAATACGATCTTGTTCTTCTGGTTTCTTCATCACCTCATTGATACTAAACTGCATGACTTTACCATTTAGGTGAAGGTTGATCTTTCCGTTTTTAACATCGATGATGGCTCCCGCGGTTGCTAGGAATGGTCTCCCTAGGATGAGTAGATCTTTGGGCTCGTGATCTATCTTCACTACCAAAAAATCACTCGGAATTTGATAATCACCAATCATCACTAGAATGGCTTCAAGTAATTGATATGCTTGCATTTTGCATCGTTTTAGCTTGCATAATTCATACGTTTAGACGTGTTATTCACCCGGTTCTTGTCATTTCTTCCTAGTTTTGCATACTTAGAGTGTTTCACGTTAGGTTTGCATACATCCTGCATATTTGGCTTGTTACATGTACTTTCAGGTGATTTTGGAGAAGTTAGGCCTGAAGTTGTCTGGGACATGCTACTCGACCTGGATGCTCAGCTCGAGTCCATGCAGGAAACAGAGCAGACGTGATCGATTCCATGCAGGAAATGGAGCAGAAACTCAGCTCGAGCACCCATGCTCGAGCTGCATGATCAAGCTGAGAAAAAAGGTGGCGTCTTGAAGATTCTTGGCCAAGTCCAAGCACACATGCTCGAGCCCCATGATTGAGCCCAACATAAAAGAGGAGTCTTGGAATTTTTGAGTCCAGCTCGAGCCCGTGAAACCGAGTCATCTGCTCGAGCTCATCACAGAAAAATGCAGTCTTGATTTCACCTGCTTGAGCATACCACTCGACCAAACACAGAAAAATGCAGTCTTGATTTCACCTGCTTGAGCACACCACTCGACCATGTCTTGGTCGAGCTGCACCTTTTCCTGCACGTTTTTACCTTTTAACCCATGACTTTTTAGGGTTTTTAAGACTTAGTATAAATACCTAATATGGGATTAAGACGAGATAACGTTTTTTTAGCTCTAATATTTCGAGTTTTTCCTTGTGTTCTTCATTGTTCTTAATTTCCAGAACTTGTAATTTGATTTCTACTTGTTATTTTGAGTTGATTTCTTCTGTTCTTTTATTTCTCTATCTATTTCTATCATCTATGCAAGTTTTTATGATTTCTGGGTTTGTGTTCTTAATGTTTTTCATGGTTTCTGAGTAGTCATTAGGGTTCTTGAGGATGGGATAGATTAGGTGTGGAATCTTAGTCTTTTAGGTGGTTTAAGAGTAGATTGTTTAATTTCCCTTCTAAATCAGTGTTCTTAATGCTAATTTTTCTCTGATAAATTGAGATTAGAACTTAGGTGTTTTTCCGCCCAGAAGGTGTTTGATAAAATGCTTGACTGAACTGATGTTAGAGATTTGCATGCCTAGCCTAAGGGATTAGTTGTCTAGGGTGTTTATTGACAATATTGAACTGAATCTTAATGCCTGCTAGGGTAGATTTCGCCAAGGGATTGGGTCTGGAACTGGTCTAGCTTGAGGTTACTTATCACGGGAGTGGACTTAACTGGTTGTGATGTTTGATGTTTAGGGAATAGCTTGAATGAGTTTAGTTAGACCACCTGGGTAGGCTAAGAGGACGCACTGAGTGGATTACCCCATCCTTAGGAACTTCTCTTGCATTGATTGAATTCTCTGTTAGTCCTATACGCCGTTTCTGATATTGCTCTGCTTCTGTTAGTTTCTGCTAGTCCTATATAGTATCTATTTTAGCTTCCATTTTCAGTTTCTGTCTAGGTTGCTAGAGTCCTTTACACTATTTGCTTCGCTTGACTTGAATTGCTTGATCCCATCGTTTTTTCGTTAATATCTTCACCCTTATGGATTGACACCTTACTATACTACAACGAAACTTTGGTCTAGTAAGGAATTGATCTATATCAGTAATCCTACCGGTATTTTTACCGAACGGTCGGCGAGAACTAGCGACATCTTACACTCCTTGAATTGAGTGAGCCCCAACTTTTGTGCAATGGATAGAGGCATGAGATTCACACTCGCTCCGAGATCGCACATAGATCTCCCGAATGTTACTTGACCGAAGGTGCAAGAGAGAGTGAAACTACCCAGATCATCTAATTTTCTTGGAATACTTTTATCTAGGATGATGGCGCTGCACTCATGCGTTAGGAAAGCTACCTCGGTCAATTCCTTTTTCTTCTTAGTCACGAGATCCTTGAAGAACTTATTAGCGTTGGGAATCATCGTCAAAGCTTCTAAAATTGGCATAGTGATGATTACACCTTTCATCTGTTCTTTAAATGCGTTCCTCATTCTTTCCGCTATTTTTCCCTTAATTTTTCCCAGAAAAGGGATTTTAGGTTGATACTTGGATAGATCGAGAGTCACTTGTCTCCTTATACTAGTCTCGGGTTCTTTCGTTGATATGAGCATGGATTTGATCCTCATGAAGCGTGGATGGAAATGGAGCTTGTTCCCGGAGATATGGTTCAATCCGTGAGCAAATCGGTGATGATGGTGATGAATGGAGGTGAACAAAGGATGAAGTGATGGAGTGGTGAGATGATGAACATGGATAGAAGCTTGAAACCTCAGGAAGCAACCGAACTGAGGAGATCCAAGAGATGGTGGAGCTAGACAATGGAGAAGAACTTCGATACGGAGTGAAGTGGAGAGATGGTGATGAAGTGTGGATTGAATGGCGAACCACAAAGGATATCTGAGTCCTTTGATACAGCCAAGGACCTTTGAGTATGAGACACACTCGAATACTCTTAGGGTTTTCTAATAGAGTCTTGAGGTTGTGCCCTCACCTAAGCTTGGTGGTGAACACATGCCATCCTTCCATGGCTTCTCAGTGCTCAATGACTAACAATGATACTCTCCCTGATGCCACACGAACGTCTGAAGCTTCTCGGACGCGCTAGCTTCAAGATTAGGCCGGTGTAGGATATCTCGACTTGTGACACGCATAACTTTTGATCCTGAAAGGATCTTGATCTGATTCAAACTCTCAGAGCTTTGTCTTTGAGTCAAGATTCTAGAACATGTCTTCTAATTTCTCGGTTCTTCTTGATCTGGCCGAAATCCTCTGACGAGTGTAAGTCAGTCCAAATCTGGCAGCTTTTGATCTGTCCGTCTTGTATCAGCCATAACTTTTTCTTGGGAGCTTCTTTTGGGCTGATTCCACTTCGAGGTGCTCCCTAGGTGAGCTGTGACTGAAGTCCAGATGGTATTTGGTGATGCATCAGATCCTAGGATTGCATTATTCTGTCCTTATTCATGAGGTTTTGTCCTCAAAACTGTTTTTCCTACACATAAACTAGCCAAGTTAGTCCATTGTAGTGTAAGAGGGTTTAAAAGATTACCTCAAGGTTTGGGTTTTGGATAGCCAAGTAATATGAGCTGTGAGGTGGTTGGAGCACTTCTATTCTCCGTGGGTGTTGGTGGGGTTTGTCTCCATGGTAGACGGCAATTTGCTCTGGTGAAGTGTTGGCTCGTCTTTTGATCCGGTGGCTCTTCCTTAAGCTGGAAAGAGTCATTGACTCTCTCATGATCTCTGTAGACAACACCATCCAGCTTTGATGTTAAGACCCCATCAATTTGGACCCAGCTTAAATAGCTCTCCTTGCGTTCTACACTTGAGACTTATGGCGCACACAACGACTTGGGAATCAAAGTAGGTATTTGAGCTACTTCTCTTGGCTGCTCCTCCACTACCTTGGTAACTATACTGCTCAATATGGGACCTCGATACCCATTCTCCTCCACTTGAATGACTGGCCCTAACATTTGCGATTTTGCTAAGGTGTTGGCGGTATGTTCCTTTGGCTTAAGTTTGGAGTGGAAAACGTCTTCATCCTCACTAGTAGGTTCAACACATCCTCAGTATATAGTAGCTCTTCAACACTTGGTGCACTAATCTTCAGCTCATAAGAAGGCTTCAAACTTGGTTTTGGGGCTAGAATACATTGACTTGGCCGGGGATAAGCATAGAAATTCGGAGGAGTCTCGTTCTCTATATTGTCATCGTGTCTCTCAGGTACTCCTCACTCAATAGTTGCTTCATCTCCTCCCATGTGGCAGCCGGTTCATGATACTCATCTCGAATAGATACGTCCATGTCCCAAATCAAGTAAGCTACCTTAGCTAGACTCTCTTCGGCATAAGTTGTTTTCTTCTCCTCGGGAATTTTGTTGGTTAAGAACCAATCTTCCATGTCTCTCTCCCAACTTAAGTAAGCTCGTGGACCTTGATTATGACCGGAGAAATGTATATACCGTGGTTCATGTTCCCATGCCTCAACGGTTACACTTCCTTGAGCAACATCTTCTCCGTATTCAGATTCTTCACCAAAGTTTTTACCCTCATTGAATGACTCTTCCTCTTGACTGAACTTTCCACGCTCTAAGTCTTCACTAAATCTAAACTTGACATGTTCCGAATCCTCCTCTGAACTTAGGATGGATCGGGCCTCTTCTTTCTCACAAGAAGACTGCTCATGATATCCAATCTCGAAATTTTCCAATTCGCCAAAAGTAGTTTCAGCTTCTTTGCAACAAGAGTCACCATTACGGTCTTCTTCTTCTATGTCATTCTCTTGTTCAGTTTCTCCAAACCATGGTTCATCTTCTTAATAGGGTCCTTCTCCAATTTTAGACGTGGAGTAGCCTTGTAATTCTACATGGCTTGACTCTTGAGAACTCAGCTCCGGTTCAGCTTCTTCGTCATGCTCATAAACGATTTCCGATTTAATCTCTTCATCAACCCGTGTTTCTTCTTCAAAGGTGTCGTCTTCACAATCTGATTCGATTTTTACTTATCCCTAATCTACTTATGAGGTACTAAGCTCACTCTCAGCTTCTTCTTCATAGTCCATGGCTCGGTTTAAGTGTGTACCTTGCAACACATCAGAAAGAGACAAAACCCGGAATTACATCTCCAACTGATATGTCTGCATTTTATATGATTTTAGCTTGCATTATTCATTCATTTAGTCTTCTTTAATAGCTTGTTCTTAGCATTTATCTCTAGTTCTGCATACTTAGAGTGTTTTGCATTAGGATTGCATGCATTTTGCATTTTGGACTTGTTTCAGGTGCATTCAAGGGATATTGGAGATGTTGAAGTCAAATGAAGAAAAAGGAGAGCTTAACTCGACCAGAAACTCGAAGGAGACTGACTCCGGCAAGCAGCTCGAGCAAGATGGTCGAGCCAGTGCATTCTGCACCAAAAACTGCACTTTTCACCCAGCTCGACGAGGGAGCTCGAGCAGGCTGATCGAGCTGCAGATAAAAGTGAAGTCTTGAAGTTTTGGACCCAGCTCGACCACTCATGGTCGAGATAGACGATCGAGCTCAAGAATAAAAATGCAATCTTGAATTTAGCCAGCTCGACCACACAGCTCGACCACCCATGGTCGAGCTGGACCTTATCCTCCGCGTTTTTACCATTTTTCCTATGGCGTTTTAGGGTTTTTAAGAATTAGTATAAATACTCTCTAAGATGTTTAAGAGAGATAACTGGTTTTTAGGCCACAAACTCGTTTTTAGGCAGAAAATAAATAAGCAATAAATAAATAAACAGTAAATAGTGAAAAGGAAATAAGTAAATAACGAGCGATGAACTATAAACAAATAATTAAATAACTAAATAGACGATAATTAAATAAACGATAATGAAATAATTAAATAATGATGCAAAGAATAATAACTAAATAAACGAAAAATAACGTGCAACTAAATAAAAGTGTAAATGATAATAAGATAAATAATCGCAGGAGTGAATGGGAACGATTTCAGGGAGTTTATACTTAGGATGCATGTTTTACCTAGTAAGTTTGTATTTGTCAATCTAGGGATATCGAAGTTAGACTAGTCCACTCTAGTGGTATGCTAGTCACTATGTCAGACCCACTCTTATGGTGACTATTATGTGTGAGAGACACATCGATTACTATTACTATTATGTGTGAGAGACACATCGTTTGGGGGCTGTCACACTATCCAATGATTAACTACGTTTATACGTGTATTAGACGAATAGTGAATAATAGATATATCTCTAAAATACAATTCCACTCTCGTGACGATGTATTCCTGAGATCTTAATCTAACTGGACCCTAGCTAAATTAGCATTGAGCTTCTCTATCAAACAACAAATTCGACCACAACTAATACTCTCTAATATGCAGATCTGAAGTTTTAACCCGCTCTCGTGGTGCTAAGAGCTTCGATTAACACAATAACACCTACTGGATTCGGTTATGTACTTAAGCATCTCCCATAAGAGAATACTTAGCATTAAGATTGCATACTAGAGTAGTTAGATCGATTAAGAACAAATGAACATATGGAATCCTAAAAGATAGATCCCATCATCGATCTCCACCTCAGAGATCTAAAGGATCTACTCACTCATACCTCCAAGGGTGACGGTAGGATATGAGTAGGAAGACATGATGAAAAATAAACAAAGCTGTAAATAAAGTAAAAACAATAAGAAGAAGAAGTAAAGCAATATCATAAACAAAACTTAAGAACAAAGAGTTTGTATAATTTTCTCTCTAAATTTTAACAAAAAAACTCAAGGATAGTGATCATGATGAAAGTATGAAGATTTAAATAAAATAAAGAAAAATAATAAATAAATAAAGAAAAAAAATCATATAATTCCCCAATGTTGCTTGTATTAATTCATCATTCCACTAAGAAGTGAAAAAATGTTTTTAAACGAATGGACGTTGTATGTGATAAGACAATTGCTGTGTGGGAAAATATAAATTAACCTATGGTTAAAAAGATCCGAGATTTTATGAAGAGGCGATTTGGTGATTATGAAAAGAGATTCTCTAGGGTTCAACCGCTGGTTTCCGGCGTGTGATGGTTTCCTAGCCATCTTCTCCCGCGGCGGGTTCAGGTGATCGTGTTCCAGGGGAAGTTTCTATTCGAGATGAAGGTTCTATGGGTTTTTCTGGTGGCTTATTCGCTACTATCAATGCTGATTTGGTGCAGGGAACGCAAGACTCTAAACTTGTTTCCGAGGCGAATCAATCTGATGCTATTGTCAATCCATCCGATCCATCGGCTCCTCCGATGCTGTCAAATTCAAATCCTTCTTATGCTACTATCGTTCAGAGGAAGGCTTCTCTATCAAAACTTGATGTTCAAATTGATCTGGTTGAGGGTGAATATATTGGTGGACTTATGATCATGTTTTCACAGATTCGACACCACTTTGGGAGGACCTGTTTGGTCAATTTCCTGACAAAGCACCCTACATTGCTAAAGATCATGTTATCGTCAACAAAATATGGACTGATGGAGACAAGTCTTTGTGCATTGATGCTTTTGTGGTCAATGATTCAAAAATCAAATTCAAGATACGTGATCGTGCTATTCGTGAGGAGATTCTTTGTCGAAGTATGCGGAATATTGCGGATAAGCCAATGATAGTATCAAAATACGGTCCAGTGAAGAAAGCCAACCCCATTGAAGACAATGCCATTATGGATAAAAATTAAGAACATACCACAAACAATGTTTTTTGGAAGGGAATAAGTCTCCTAAATAAAATAGTGTTTGTATATATTTGAATTGTTTATATTCTACCTGTATTATTTGACCCATTTTAAAAAATGCATTTCAAATGTAATTTTTGATAGCCTTACCTATCCCGCGTATCCGCAATTATCTGATTACACGAAATAAACATATCTATATATCAGTTGGTGTGGGAAGAATTATTTAATAAAGCTGAATCTATTTGAACTTACCATAATTTAATTAGATAGCAAATGATGCTGCGAGAATTGTATAATACAGCTGAATACTTTTTGTATGTTTGCCAAATAACATGAATGAATCTGCTCACACAAAAAAATTTAAAAATGTAATTTGGGTACGGACAAAAAAAAAAAGAGAAATGGTGGCTCTACCATTATAACTATAAAACCCGCTCATATTTATCATGTAAATTTTTTTTTTAAGTCCTAATTAGAAGAGAATAATAAAATTAGAATTGTCTATTATCATATTTTATATGCTATTATTTTAATAATTTGAAACTTTATAAAGAATTATAGTTAGTAATTTGGTAATCGAATCATTAAAAAATGGTTAGTAATTTAGTCATTGTATTTGGAAATCCTAAAGAGAAATGTAGATCTAATGTAATTATTGCATTCTTGACTGCTTGACTAGTCTATCATTTTCAGCTCTTCATTGCATAGTATATACAGACACAAATATTGCTTTCTTGCTCTCATGTTAGTCTATCTCTCTCTACATATCATGACTATACCATATCTTTCCCAATTAATATATTTAGATTTAAGTATATATGCTTGTATGTGTAGGTGTGTCGATATCAAATGCGAGGAAAATACAACCACAAAATATGGCGTGTGTTGGAGGATGTCCACCGAAGCATGTAGAACAATATTTTGGGAGTTGCTTTAGTGATAAAGATTGCTTAAATAGTTGCTTCACATCCTGTCAAATTCAGAAATGAGTAAAACATGTATGTATCTGCGCTAAATGTTAGAAAAGATGCTATCTACGGATTATATGTTTAAAATTAATATTTGAAGAAAAATCAATAAAGGATTACTCTTCTTTTTTTTATATGAATGTTAAATTATATTCAGAACAAAAAATAAGCGTGAATGTACTTTAAAGCTGAGGATGAAAAAAGAATCCGACTTTTTATAGGTAATAAATAGTATTCTCATTAAAATCCAAAATTGGAAAATCCAATTGAAAAAAACCAACTGTGAGAAAAAAGTACTAACTGTTTATTAAGAGTCAGAGTCGATATAGAAGCAGAAAAAATAATCGAACATGATAGAGTTACTGAATGTTGACGGAGAATCAGACTGTAACCAATTTTATAAAGCCGCGGTTTGTGATACATGTGGAGAAGCAATCCTTATACCGATGATCCGTTGCTGGGATGGTTGATATCTGATTTCGAACACCCTTTTCAATGGTGAGGAATAGTTTTCGTGCTGTTGATAGAGGTTTATCATGCCTCCTTGCATTTCTTTACCCCTAAACATGATATACCGCTGAGTGAAACACATATCGAAGGAGAAATCGAGTAGTGAAACACGTTGTCGAGCTGAAATTATTGGTTAGTGTCCGCTAGTCCGTAGAAAACGAGTTCCCCATCAAATTTTGTGCAAGAGCAGCCCCTAATGGTGTTGTGTAACAAAATTCGAAGAATAAATGATCTCGACTTTCCTCATACATGCCATATAAAAGACATGTTTAGTTATAATTTGAGTTATATTGCTTGATTTTATCGGTCGTAGCTAAACGGTTGATAAAAGGTAGCCAAACCTAAAAGAAAACTTTCATATTGAATGTGTAAACCAAACATTTACGTATCATTTTGTTTGTGGCCTGCAAGTACGAATGATCTGAATTGTTTGTTTGGTGGAGAATTCATCTCGGTATGAATATGAAATACGACACCAAGTATGGATATCCGGTCCCTGGGACATAGGACAAAAAAGGAGTTTATGAATTTCATCCTCAATGAGATTGAAGGCTGTAGACGGATGATGACGCCTTCGACGAACAGTGATATCCAAGATCATAGCATTATCGAAAATTCCCAAGTCTATTACACCTCTCAAACCTGTCAACTTGATTACTCTTCGTAGAGGCGACCAAGAATCATACGAGAAAGAAGTTGTATCACCAATGCCAACTTTCACTTTATGTACTCCTTGCTAAATCTCTATATTTCATGAGTTTGTGCCACGTCAAAGAACCTTTCGTTGTATTGTGTTTTACCATCCAAACATTGTTGGTCTTAATCAAGTTTGTTCGCATCCACTGAACCCCATAAAGAGGGTTTATGAGCTAATATCCTCCATAGAAGCTTGAGACAACAAACTGTATTTACCTCAACGAGCGATTTGCTATCAAGACCACCTTCTACATATGGCATGGTAACATCTTTCCAAGCCAACTTCGCTTATTAGTGTTCAGCTTTGGGCCAGACCTAAGAAAAGCCGAACATAAAACATTAATCTCATCAATAAAGCCCTAGGGAATCGAAAAGCAATCATCCAAAAATTAACAAGGCTCATTACCAAATATTTTAACAGAAGTAAACGACCTGCGAGAGGAACCGAATTGTCCAACAACGAAATTTGCTTCTTATCTATTCGATGAGAACTGCATAATCATTTTTTTTACATCCTTTTTATCATAAGAGGGAGACCTAAATATCGAACTGGTAGCTCGCCTTGAGAGAAAGAGAATCGAGTAGTGAATTCTGATCTGGAATTGATTGACTGTCCCCCAAGATAAAGAGTAGATTTCTCCATACTTATGTTCAATCCCGATTTTGCTGCAAAAGAGTTTAATATCGAGATTATACCCTGAATGGAACGCTCAGTTCCATCAACAAAAATCATTAAGTCATCTACAAAGCATAAATGAGTGAGTTGTATGTTTTTACACCGTGGATGTTAACCAATAATCTTTTCTGCCACTCCCTTATCAATCAAATGAGACAACACATTCATGCAGATTACAAATAGATAAAGCGAAAGAGCACAACCTTGTCGTAAACCTCTCTTGCTTTCAAAATACCCTACTAACTTTCTGTTGACCTAAACTGAGAAAGAAGCAGTAGTAATGCATAATCGAATCCAGTTTATAAATATCGTAGGAAAATTCAACGCCTCCAACATATTCAACAAGAAACTCCATTGGACTGAATCAAAAGCCTTTGCTATATCAATCTTAAATGCACATCGAGAAGCAATTGTGTCCTTATGATAGTCTTTTATTAGCTCAGTAGCTAATAAAACATTTTCCATCGGTAAGCGCTCAGTCACAAATGCCAATTGATTTAGTAAAATAAACTTAGACAATAACTTCAACCTGTTAGCCAAAATCTTTGAGACAACTTTATAAAGCACATTGCAGCAAGGTATAAGTCAATAATCTTTCATATTAAAGTATTAGTCTTCACATTAAAAATTATGTGTTTCTTTTGATGCTTTCATAACTGTATTTGTTTTAATCTTTTTTGGTAAAGTATGGATGTTGTGTCAAAATTTTGAAAAAAGATAATAAAACAACCTAAGATGTATGTGTGATAATAAAAAGAAAATAAAAAGAATACGTAATATAGATTCATTGGATGTACTAAGATAAATTGATCACCACAACCGCAGTCTAATATAGATTCACGAAAATAACAAATAATTGTGACGCGTAGTAGGGTTTTTTTCTGTTAAAGGGTGCATAAAAGTTAGAAGGTAGAGCGTGAATATCATCAGAAAAATAAAAAAGAGGGTTGATATTTTTATTATTCTGGCAAATACATATCCATTAAAGTGAAGAAGAGTTTACAAATTTATGATACAAAGTCATTAAAAAAGAGGGTTTATATGATTCATCGAGTATCAGTCGAAGTATCGAACCCTAACGCAACAAATTCAAGGCTTAGATCACATTGCGTGCCAAAAAAGAAAGTGCAAACTCTCGGATCACCATGACATTGTTGATCCAGTGACTTTAATAGGAAACCTATTATATTGAGCCAATTGGGGAAGCGGGAGAGAATAATCTTCATCCAAATTAGTGTCAGCCTCGATCGTTCTAAACAAGAATCTGAAACGTGCCTTATCAGCTCTTTCAATCTCTTCAAATGTCCGGTGGTGAACAAGATCGTGACCTTCTAGAAGACGTATGCGTGCAGAAGAAGAAAGAGCAGACTGGTTGATGAAGAGCAAGAGGATCATGATGCTGATGAAGCTGATTCTACAAGTGTTCACCATTGTCGAAGAGAAGCTGGGAGGCTTTTAGGGTTTTCTTGGCTGTTCGAATTCTAAGAACATTGTGATGCGTGAAAGCGTTTGTGTGGGTTGTTCATATATATATTGAGGATATATAGGCCGCCCTAATTTCTTTTCCTATTTTTATGATAAAATTATTTTTCTATTTATTAAGAAAAAAGTGTTACGTGTAAATAAATTAGAATGGGAATAGCTAATTTATTTTTTCCTGATTGGATTATTGACAATTGACGTCACCTAAACTCCCGAGGCGTTTCTAAAGTTCTAACATCATGGATTCACGGTTATCTATTGTAAATTGGAAACTAAAGTTGAACTTGGTTATATCTTGTTGTTTTTATTGAATAATATAATATATATGGGAAATTTTTAGGAAAAGACCATAAAATTGCGAGATTTGTGAGTTTTTTAATACGAATTAACGTGGTTCTTTTCTTTTCAAATATAACACTTTAATTAAAAAAATCACTTTATCCATACTTTAAAAACTTAATCTTGAATTTATAATCTCCTTAAACGTGTGTTAAACTCACTAAATGCGTTTGGTTATTTGGATAGTGATCATGATGAAAGTATGAATATTCAAATAAAATATAAAAAAAGGAAAAGAAAAACAATATGTAAAAATGCCTTCATATAATTCAACAATGTTGCTTGTATTAATTCATAATTCCACTAAGAAGTAAAAAAATGTTTTAAAACGAATGGACGTTGTATGTGATAAGACATTTGCTTATTCCTTACTATTAATGGTGATTTGGTGCAGGGAACGCAAGATTCTAAACTTGTTCCCGGGGCGAAGCAATCTGATGCTATTGTCAATCCATCTGATCCATCGGCTCCTCCGATGCTGTCAAACTCAAATCCTTCTTATGTTACTATCGTTCAGAGGAAGGCTTCTCTATCAAAACTTGATGTTCAAATTGATCTGGTTGAGGGTGAACATATTGGCTGGATTACAAATGATGTTTTCACAGATTCGACACCACTTTGGGAGGACCTGATTGTTGGTCAATTTCTAGAAAAAGCACCCCACATTGCTAAGTTCATGTTATCATCAACAAAATATCGACTTATGGAGACAAGTCTTTGCGCATTGATGCTTTTGTGGTCAATGATTCAACAATCAAATTCAGGATACGTGATCGTGCTGTTCGTGAGAGGATTCTTCGTTGAGGTATGTGGAATATCGCGGATAGGCCAATGGTGATTTCAAAATACGGGCCAGTTAGTGAAGAAAGCCAGCCCCCACTAAAGGCAATGCCATTATGGATAAAAGTTAAGAACATACCACAAACAATGTTTTCTTGGAAGGGAATAAGTTTCCTAACAAGTATTGTTGGTGAACCAAAGAAGCTACATTTGGAAACAGAACTATGTAAGGTTTTCGACGAGGCTAAAGTCTATGTTGAAGTGGATCTTACAAAGTACCTACCCAAAACATTTAGATTTAAATAAAACACTGGATTGGATGTACTTATGGAGTATCAATACATGTGGCTGCCGCCTAAATGTAACCAATGCTCTAAATGGGGACACTATACAAACGTTTGCCACATAAGAGTTGATATTATCCAACATACTGGTGAACAACTTAGCCACCAAAAGATAGCCCCAACACATCTTGTAGATTTAGCTACAGATGCGGGTGTTGGGAAGGGTCTGGTTTCAATACATCCTGTAGTAAACACTACAAACGCGGGTATAGAAATCAGTATCATCGAAACTTCTCAAGAAATTGTTATGCATGATACAGAGCAAGGGGTTCGGTAATGGAAAGTTCTGTCCAGGGTGATGTGGTCGACGATCTCATCGTAACTGGCTCAGATCGGTATATGCATGTTGCTATTAGTGCTGCAGAAACAGTTGCAATCAGTTCTAATAACATCACGACGGTCGAAAAGATTTCAATGGGGATAAGTTTTGAGGACCTGGAAATCAGTATCTCTATTGTCAAAAAAGCATGGTAATTCAAAATCCTTACAAGAAGACTCGATTTCAATATCTCCATCACAATTCTCCATTCTTGCGACTAATGTTGGGGATGAAGACGCGACATAGGCCACTACTACAGAATTAGTTTCACAGGAGGGAGAGATAATTGAAGCACTTGATAAACTAGAAAATGAAAGTGGTAGTCAAGGAGTAGTGTTTGAAGGATATGGACTTATCTTATTCACAAAGGGTCATTCTGGCAATCAAAGATACAACAATGATGGGTAGTTGGATGTGGAAGAAATGATTAAAGTTACGTCCAATAGCCAAAACATTTCAACGTGTGGAGAGTCGCAGTAGTTTAGCAGCTTCCTTTTGGTATGATTGTTGGCCACAAAAAGGGAGGCTAATCGATCTGCTGGGAACCAGAGGAATAATCGATCTAGGCATCCATCTAGATGCTACAGTTTACAACGCTGTTCAAAATATTCGGTTTCGACGACAGATAATTACCCCACTAAACAGCGTAGTGGCGGAAGTCATGGACCTATCACATCGACTGCAACATGATTCATAGGACATTTATCTTTAGCGAAGCTCAACTGATAAGTTTAAAGAGGATTTTAAAACGAAATCAACTTGGGAGCTAACTCGTTGCTCCTTCCCTTGTCAGATTTGGAGCGCTGACATATGGTTTGCTACTCAACACCAAAATATAGTTTTCTCTCTTGGCTAGCTGTTCACGATCGTCTCTCCACAGGAAGCCGCATCGGAAACTGGAATACGGGATAGCGAACGAGTTGTATTTTCTACGATTGCTTATTGGAAACAAGAGATCATTATTCTTTGATTGTAGCTACTCAGCTAAAAATTGGAAGGCAGTGGCCTGTAAACTTCTGGGTACGTACAGATTACAGTCAGCAATGGAATCGGCTAATACAACATATAAGCAAAAGGGGACAGTCACGTATTACTACTTTCCTTCTTG
This sequence comes from Boechera divaricarpa, assembly GCA_026770425.1. Classification (NCBI taxonomy): domain Eukaryota; kingdom Viridiplantae; phylum Streptophyta; class Magnoliopsida; order Brassicales; family Brassicaceae; genus Boechera; species Boechera divaricarpa. Next base: position 6,669,850 of record CM049188.1, on the reverse strand, counting down.
GCTACGCGTTTCAAACGACAATCTACCACATTTGGAGAGAGAGGAATTGTAGAAGACATGGACAATTACCTTCAGCACTAGCGCTTCTAATCAAGCTCATTGATAAGACCGTTCGAAATCGACTATCTTCAATTCAGAATCAGGCCGTTTACCGCTACAAGGAGAGGCTCATAGATTGGTTCTCCACTCGCTTAGAAACCAATTCTCTTGTGATTTTTCAAAGCTATTTTATGTTACACTTCTCAAAACTAAGCGTGTCTTTGTACAAAAACAGATTTGATTGAATAAAATTTTAACATTCATTCAAAAAAAAATACATTAAACATTCAATAGTTACGCTTTAATCATAAAAATCATGAGAAAAGAGCGATGTGTCGATATACGAGCTTCTAAATTTTAATTTTTAACCACACACACTTTTGTGTTTTCTTACATACAAACAAATGTTTAACAGGAAACCGAAAATGTAAGTGATAATAGACAATAATAACAAAAAGTTTGAATGAGAAGATGTTTGAATGGATCCCATGTCTCAAAATACAATTTAAACATTCTACCTCTCCTTAAAATAAACACCCCAACCTTCTCATAATGGCTATACTCAGTTTCTGTAGCAACTCATCTTCCACACTCAAAACCTCCAAAATGTTCACCTAAAGGCACATCATCAGATATAACCGCAACTTTACTCTTTTTTCTAGACTCTGAATCGATACTAAAATTTGTATCATCGTAATCCCATTCATCGTTCGGACCTTTATTGAAAGATCTTCTTATGACTTTATCAATGTAATCAAATTAAAATGCACAAGATGAATTACCCTTTTTAAAATTAAGATCGACTTCTTGCTCTTGCTCTACGTGCTTATCGATTTTATTCTCCATTAACGTAGTGAATCCTCTTCCTCTGCTACAGGTTTCCACGACGTCGGAATCTCAAACAAAAGTTTCTATAAATTATGAAAATTATTCGTTTTTGTCTGAAATATCGTGATACATATATATCTAATCCTTACTCGTTCAAATAGTGTTTGAATATATCTGAATTTTTTATATTCTACCTGTATTATTTGACAAACTTTTAAAATGTATTTCAAATGTAATATTTTTTTTTTGAATGAATTTTAAATTATATTCAAGACAAAAAGAAAACGTATTTACAATGAATGCATCGGGAAGCAGAAAGTGGTAAGAAAAAGAATCTGACTCTTTATAAGTAATAAGCAGTAGCCTCGTTAAAACCCAAGAATAGAAAGCCCGATGTGAGAAAAACCAATTCTGGAAAAAAGTACTAACAGCTTATTGAGAGTCGATGCAAAAAAAGAAACAAAAAAATGTCTCCGATTAAGGAGTCTTGCCGAGATGGAATCCAGTGGAATTCGGACTGAAAGCGTGTTGTTGAAGCTGATCCGCAGGCTTGCTGAAATGGCATTGGTTAAATCGATCCTCTGTGTGTAAGCCATAGTTGGAAGCAATTCTTAAGACTTTGATCCGTTGCTGGAATTGTAGATATCTGATTACAAACTGATACACGCCTAAAACTTCAAGGAGACAAGTTCCACAAGCTCAAGAAGGTGACTATAACCGGCAGAAGATGTTCTAGGCAGAATAATGGTCTCGGGAGTGATTCCGGTAGGACGATGGGGCGATGGTGATGTGAGAGACGTGATGAATGGAGGAGATGAGGAAGAACACCTTGAAAAACTAGAGACAAGGACAGGAACAGAACGGTAGTGGAGTGGAGCTATCGGCGGAGAAGAAGGTCAAACCGGCGACGGCGGAGTGGGGATGTGTTAGCGGCGGAGTTGAAGCAATCTATGGGGTGAAAGGCACCACAAGGGTTGTGTAAAACCCTTGATACAGCCTCCTATAAGCTGAGGACAAACCTCCAACCTTCTAGGATTCTCACTCTAGACTAGAGAATAGAGACAAAGATAAACTTTGAGATTTTTATGTAATGATTGTTTAACATTAATGAAAGGACTAACTTACCTTTTATAGGCTTACAATTAGATTACTAAATGAAAATTAGGACCTAAGCCAATATTGGATAAGGCTTGATACTTAGGCCCATTAACATAAATTAAACCCAAAAATAAACCAAAGAACGAAAAGGCAAGTCTTAAGCAAAGTAAAGAAAAGGAAAACATTTGTAGAGTTTTTCCTTAGAGATAGAATCATATCTCTTGTGTGCTCATACTTGTCTTATATGTTTCCAAGTCAATCACACAAGGGGAAGAGATATGATGCTTTAGACTTTTTGGACCTCGTTAAAACCCTTCCTATAAAAACCCAAAAACGAGAAAACTAGGGGTAGAGAAAGAGTGTCTTACTTCACCTAAAGTCTTGGAGGGTGTCCTCATTAATGATGAGTGAGGACACATGAAACTTTGCTCCCAAAGCTAAGTGTCCACAAGCTTTTGGTTCCAAGTGCACTTGTCGGGTCCGAACCGAGCTTGTCTCGATCTTGGGTCTCATGGATCTCAGGAATTGACATGATCTTCTTGAGTCACCCTCCTTGGTCTTCCTCCAAGCTCCATTGTCTCTTCTCAGCAACCCAAAGTGGAACAAGTGTCCCCATCTTGCTCCAAAGTAGTGATGGAGTCCGATGTGAGGATCACATCACAAACTCCCTTCTCGATCGTTTGATATAGACTTCTTACTGTTATAGGTGGTGTCCCATGTCTTCTTGTATTACTCTCCATTCAAATATGATATACAGTTGAATAAAATTCATAACAGCAAGGAACCGAGTTGTGTAGGATGTTATTGAACCAAAGGCATGTGGTAGAGCCATCCAATCCGCCGTGAATGAATACCCCATCAGCTTCATCGCCAAAGCAGCCAATAATGGTTTAACGTATCCATAGGCGGAAAAAATGTGATCCCGAGTTTCCTCACACATGCCACATAAGAGACAAGTTGAGTTGTAAGTCGATTTCCATTGCTTGATTTTATCTCCTGTTGTTAAACGGTTGATAGAAGCAAGCCAAACTTGAATTGAAAATTTTGGTATAGAAAATTTAAACCAAATATTAACGTACTAAGAAGTTTTTGGCTTGCTTGTGCGAATAAGCTTATTTGTATGACTTGTATAGAATTCATCCCGATACGAATCAGAATTGTATCGCCAAGTGTGAAAGTCATTTCCTAGAGGCATTGGGCGGTCTAAAAGCTTGTGTATCTCCTCCTCTATCAAGTTAAGAAATGGAATGCGATGATTCCGTCTTCGTCGCGTGACTATTTCCGATAATATTGTGTTTTTGAAAATACCTAAATCTATAACACCTCTCTCACCTATCGTATCAATCAATCTACCAAGAAGAGACCAAGAATCATACCAGAAAGAGACGGTATCGCCAATACCAGCTGATATGAACCCAAATACACAAGACTGAACCAACCCGAGCTCAAGAGAACAAGAGGCAGAGAGAAGCTCCTTCACGGTGGATTTGGGGCCAGCAGTCTTCAAGCGGATTGAACGGAGGTTGTAGAAGTGGGGCTGGAGATGATGACCGATGGAAAGGAGATGATGAACTTGGGGAATGAGTCACACGAGCTAGGACAGCAACGAAACAACAAGAGATCGACGAAGCAAGCTTCACAAAGAGAGGAACCAAACCGGTAACGAGCTATGGTGGCGACGGTGAGGAGAGAAGCAATCCGTGGGTTGATAGGCACCACAAGGGCTGTGAAAAACCCTTAATACGGCCTCCTACAAGCTGAGGACACACTTCCAACCTTTAGAATTTTGTAAATGATTGCTTCATGATTAAAGAGGAATAGCTTGCCTTAAATAGGCTTACAAATTGGGGTGAATAGATATAAAAAGAACCTACCCATTTAAGACAAGACTGGAAACCTAGGCCCTAAAGTAATTAATTCTCCTCAAATAAACCCAAAACAAGTAAAAGGCAAATTATTAAGCAAGGAATAAGGAAAACATTTTGTAGAGTTTTTCCTTAAGGATATGATCACATCTCTTGAGTATTTAGATTTTTCATAGAGATTTTCAAGTTAAATACTCAAGGGAGATGAGATGTGATGCCTTAAATCTTTTGAGCTTCATTAAAATCATTTCCTAGTAAAACTCACAATTGGGAAACCTAGGAGTAGAAAAAGAGTGTTGTACTCATCTAAGGTCTTAAGAAGGTGCCCTCACTAATGACAAGTGAGGGAACATGTAGCTTTGTTCCCAAAGCTTAGTGCCCATGGACTCTCGATCCAAGTGTCTCTCGAAGCGTCCGGTCCGGTATCGTAGATGTAGGTCTTGGGAACAGTCTTGATCTTGCTAGATGGCTCCCTCAGATCTTCCCTCGTGCTCCACTTAGTCTTCTTAGCCTCCTTAGACAGCAAGTTCTTTGCTGGTCCATGAAAAGGTCTTTTCCGGTCCGTGATGATGGTTTGATCCGATGTGATGACCACATCATCTCCTTCCCCTTGGAAAGGTTTGGACCTCCAAACATCCATGTTACCTACACCACAATAGACCAACTCAGCCTCATAGAAGTTAGAAAAGGAATTAGACTTATCTTGTAGTGTGTAGAGGTTGGGACGGTGTGATGAACTCCTCTCGGTCCATGTAGTGGCTCCGTTAAGACCGGACCGAGACATGAGACTCCTCCGTGATGTATGCCCACATCTAGAAGGGATCTTAAGCCCATTTCCAAGCTGGAAAAAGACCTCCCTCTTTCTTTGATTAGATCGCTTCCCCCCGTGCTTGACCTTGTCTTTAAAGTTACACCAAATCTTCTCCAAAAGCCTCATGATATCATTTTTAGTGACTCCTTTCGAATCATCCCTACTTACTTGGGGCTGAGCTAATGAACTCATAGGAGAGTGAGCAAGCACATTATCTTCCCTAGATGTCAACAACATAAGGTCGGGTGGGGTAGACTCCATCAAAGAGACCTTGTCGGCACACTTCTCCAAATCCGTTTCAACAATGGCTCTCGAGAGAGTAGCGTGATCTATGGGTCTTGACATGAGTTGTACCCTCTTGAGAATCTCCTTTAGAATAGCATAATTCAACCTCTCAATCTGAACCTTGGGCATCAATAAGGTTAAACTAGTAGAAGGAGTGACCCGCGGATTGATGGGCTCGAGAAGTGGTGACAAAGAGCCGTCGAGTGATACTCTTGGCTCGGTCAGCTTTGGTACAAGGCACTGAGCATAGTAGACGATCACTATGCTCTTCATATTAGCTCTATAAGAATGCTCCTTTAAGTCTACCCAAGCTTTCGTAGTACCTCGAGCCTTCCTTTGATCCCATCCGGTATCACTATGAGGTCTTTGACCATGAATGGTTCCTTGAAAGAGGTGTGAGCTATGTGTCTTTGGTGAAGCCTCTTCATGACTATAGGATGTGGGGTAAGCTCTAACTCCACAATTAACAATCGGTTCCGTAGGACTCGGTTCATCGACGTTCTCGAACCGGAAACGTTTTGGTTCCTCACAGGTAATAGGTGCGGGTTCCCGTGAGATGGTTTCAGCCTTATGGTTGTCCACTTCTTCTCTACTACTGATCAGGTCAAGAGACTTCTTGGGGTCTTCCAAAGGTGGTTAAACGCGTGTGAATGGGCTGGGGACATCTCTCTCGGCCTGTGGTAAGTCCGGTGGAAGTGCATCAGTTTTCTTCTCCGCATTCAAACTCTTTACCGTGCAACAGGGGTGGAAGATGTTTTCTCGTTGTTCCGTCTCTTCCAGTATTGGTTCAGCACTAAGGACTCGACGAATGACAAGAATCTCTCCCTCATCTGGATATGCAACCTCAACTTCTGGATTTTTTTCCCTCTCTTGAGTCTCGGCTTCATCTTGTGATTCATAGTTGCCGGAAGGGGTGATAATCATGGCTATCGGGTTTGGGCACTCTCTAGCATAATGACCACGACCCCTACACTTGAAGCATGTGATATCACGGGTTCTTAGACCAGTAGAAGGTTCTCTTACATCAGCTCTAACATCCTTTGAGGGCTCATGAGACTTGGAGGACATTTTAGACTCAAAGGTCGGAGACTTGCCCTTATCGACAAATTTGGATGTGTTTGGATTAGTAGAACCGGATGCTTGGGTACTCCATGGAGTGTTGGTGGGTGCCTTAGACCAGTTATAAGAGGTCACCTTCCTCTTAACTTGGCTTTCAATCTGAATTGCTAAGTGAAACAACTCATCAAAGTCGTGGTAAGTCAATCTCTCCACTTTACGAGCTATGCGGTCTTGTAAACCATCTCAAAATTGAGCCATGAGTGCTTCTTCGGTGTCTTCTATTTGAAGTCGGTTCTTGAGGTGCTCAAACTCCTCAAAGTATTCTTCAACACCCTTGGTTCATTGAGAAAGTTTTTTAAACTTTCTTTGAAGCTCATGGTGGTAGAGAGGAGGGACATATCTCTTTTTCATCATGAATTTATTCACGTCCCAAGTAGGAACCGAACCTTCTCTAGTGCGTCTTCTCTCGGACATATCTCTATTCCACCAAGTCAATGCATGGTCCGTGAGTTGAGCAGCAGCATATGTGACCTTCCTTGGCTCATCATAATCATAACATTCAAAAATATGATCCATTCTTTGCTCCCAATCAAGATAAGCTTCAGGGTTAACTTTTCCCGCAAATGTTGGGGCGTTTAGCTTGAGGTCGAGAACATAAGCTCGGTGTTGGTGTCGATCGTTACTATCACTAGCAGCTCTTCTTTGCCAATGCCTTTCTCTTCTATACGGTAGTGGCTCAAAATCTCCCTCGGAGAGTTCATCAATCACAAGATTATTAACCGGCGGAGGTGCTCGATGTTGACCCGACGGTTCTACTCGGTTTACTCGATCTCCAAGCTGTTGTAACTGAGCTTGAATGGCAGTAAGAAGAGCCATGATATCAGGTAGCTCGGCCATGGTGCTCTCGTCACCTTGCAAAACGCTCAACAACAAAAAACAAACCGAAACTTAATTGGCTAAACCGTAAGATAAATTATGCAATTGATGCACGTTTTTTAACTCAGCCCTTCAAGTGATATAGTGCACGTGTATAACAACTGAAACAAAGTCTCAAAATTCAAAATGTGGGCACCCAAACACAAAGACAGCCAGCTCAAAAGCAAAAGCAACAAAAGGAGCAAAACAACAAAATGGTACTACAAATTTTTTTTATTTTGAGCATTTTACCCCCCCCCCCCCAATCAACCTCAGATCAAAGAAACCCTTATCAATGGCTGCTGGAAACTTAAAACTAAGAAAATAGACCACCCTTAACAACCTAGACAAAGCCACAACACAAAGGAGAACTAACCTTGAACACCACAAGACTAGCAAACGGCGAGGACAACTCGGAAACAAACAAAGACCGAAACTTTCTAAGGGCCAAAAGAGCAAGGGTCTTAGCAAACAAACAAGACTTTATCTACAAAACCCACGACCTAACAAAGCTCTAACACAAACAGCAAGCAAGTTCTAGCAACCTATCATCACCGAAACACTTCAACAACATCAACAAGCTCAAAGATGCAAACTTTATCAATTCCTTTCATAGATTCGTACTTAAGTAAACTAAAGAGAAGGAAAGATGCAACCTTTAGGGGATCTTCAGCTCTGATACCAAATGATATGAACCCAAATACACAAGACTGAACCAACTCGAGCTCAAGAGAACAAGAGGCAGAGAGAAGCTCCTTCACGGTGGATTTGGGGCCGGCGGTCTTCAAGCAGATGGAACGGAGGTTGTAGAGGCAGGGCTGGAGATGATGACCGATGGAAAGGAGATGATGAACTTGGGGAATGAGTTACACGAGCTAGGATAGCAATGAACCAACAAGAGATCGACGAAGCAAGCTTCACAGAGAGGAGAACCAAACCGGTAACGAGCTACGGTGGCGACGGTGAGCAGAGAAGCAATCCGTGGGTTGATAGGCACCACAAGGGCTGTGAAAAACCCTTGGTACAATCTCCTACAAGCTGAGGACACACCTCCAAACTTATAGGGTTTTCTCACTCTAAGCTAGCTAGAGAAGAGAGACAAAGGATAACCTTTAGAATTTTGTAAATGATTGCTTAATGATTAAAGAGGAGTAGCTTGCCTTAAATAGGCTTACAAATTAGGGTTAATAGAAATAAAACGAACCTAAGCCCATTTAAGACAAGGCTGGATACCTAGGCTCTAAAGTAATTATTCCCCTCAAATAAACCCAAAATAAGTAAAAAGCAAATTATTAAACAAAGAATAAGGAAAATATTTTGTAAAGTTTTTTCTTAAGGATATGATCACATCTCTTGATTATTTAGACTTGTCATAGAGATTTCCAAGTTAAATACTCAAGGGAGGTAGATGTGATGTCTTAGATCTTTCGAGCCTCATTAAAACTCTTTCCTACTAAAACCCACAATTGGGAAACCTAGGAGTAGGGAAAGAGGGTTGTATTCATCTAAGGTCTTAAGAAGGTGCCCTCACTAATGACGAGTGAGGGCACATGTAGCTTTGCTCCCAAAGCTTAGTGCCCGTATACTCTCGATCCAAGTGTCTCTCGAAGCGTCCGGTCCGATATCGCGGATGTAGGTTTCAGGAACGGTCTTGATCATGCTAGATGGCTCCCTCGGATCTTCCCTCGTGCTCCACTTAGTCTTCTCAACCTCTTTAGACAGCAAGTTCTTTGCCGGTCCATGAAAAGATACTTCCCAGTCCGTGATGACGGTTTGATCCGATGTAATGACCACATCTCCAGCTTTCACTTTTTGAAATTTGCTTGGCAAATCTCTATATTTCAAGACTTTATGCCATATTCAAGAGCCCTTTGTTGTTGATTCCTTTATATTCCAAATACTCTTGCTCTTAATCAGGTTGGTGTGCATCCATTGAACCCAAAGAGATGGCTTGTGGGCTATTAACCTCCATAGAAGCTTGAGGCAGCAAATTGTATTGACCTCTTTCAACGATTTTATTCCTAGACCTCCCTCAGAGTACGGAGTAATGACATCCTGCCATGCCAATTTCGATTTCTTCGTATTTAGCTCTGGCCCATACCAAAGAAAAGCTGAGCATAACCCATTAATCTCATCCACACATCATTTCGGCAATCTGAAAGCACTCATCAAAAAGTTAACCAAGCGCAAGATCACCGATTTTAATAATTGTAAGCGGCCAGCATAGGAGAGGAAACGTATGGACCAGCTTCGAAGCTTACTTATTCGCTCAATCAGAATATCATAATCTTCCTTTGTCATACGCTTTATCATAAGTGGAAGGCCTAAATATCGCATTGGTAATTCTCCTTGAGAGAATGCTAAACGGTTTACGAAGTCAGATTTGGACTTGAGAGATTGTCCTCCAAGATAGAGTGTTGATTTTTCCATACTTATTTTCAAACCGGATTTTTCTGCAAAGGAGTTAAATATAGCAATTGTACTTTGAATCGAGCGCTCACTGCCATCAATAAACACCATTAAATCATCCGAGAAGCAAAGATGAATAAGCTGGATATTCTTACAACGAAGGTGATAACCAATAGATCTCTCAAGAGCTCCTTTATCAATCAAATGCGAGAGAACATTTATACAGATAACAAACAGATATGGAGAATTTATCTTATTTCAAATGTAATTTTTGATATTCTAAATATCCTTACCTATCATGCGCATCCGCAATTATCTTATTTTTACACGAAATAAACATATTTATGTATCAGTTGGTGTGGGAAGAATTATTTAATAAAGCTGAATTCAACTGCATATGGCGGATTTGTTTTTGTTGAATTGCGAAATCTATCTAAACTTATATAATTTATATAGATAGGAAATGATGCTGCGAGAATTGCATAATACAACTGAATATTTTTTGTATGTTTGCCAAATAACATGAAAGAAGCCACTCACACCAAAAAAATTAAAAATGTAATTTGGGCACGGACAAAAAAAAACCGAGTAGAAATGGTGGCTCCACCTTTATTACTATAAAAACCGCTCATGTTTATCATGTAAAACTTTTTTTTATTAAAAAACTCCTAATTAGAAGAGAATAGCAAAATTAGAATTATCTATTATCATATTTTATAAGCAACTATTTAATAATTTGAAACATTAAAAAGAATTATAGTTTCTTATTTTAGTAACGAATCATTCAAAAATGGTTAATAATTTAGTCATTGTATTTGGAAATCCTAATAAGAAATGTAGATCTAATGTAATTATTTGTATGTTTGACTGCCTGACTAGTCTGTCATTTTCAACACTTCATAGCATAGTATATATAGACACAAATGTTGTAGAACTCAAACCATTATTGAATCATATTTGTAAACATATCGATAGAATAGAGGAGAGATGAATGCAACAAAGAAAATGTTGGTCATTGTTCTCGTCGCTTTCTTTCTCTCATGTTAGTTTCTCTATCTCTATATATCATGACTATACCATATTTTTCACAGTTAAAATATTTAGATTAAAGTATATATGCTTGTATGTGTAGGTGTGTCGATATCAAATGCCAGGGAAATAAAGCCACAAAATATGGCTTGTGTTGGAGGATGTCCACCGAAGCATGTAGAACAATATTTTGGGAGTTGCTTTAGTGATAAAGATTGCTTAAATAGTTGCTTCACATCACGTCAAATTCAGAAATGTGTAAAACATGTATGTATCTGCGATAAATGTTAGAAAAGATGCTATCTACGGATTATAGGTGTAAAATTAAGATTTGAAGAATCAATAAAGTATTGCTCTTCACATTAAAAAATGATGTGTTTCTTTAGATGCTTTCATAACTATATTTGTTTTTTGTATTTTTAATGAATGTTAATTATATTCAGAACAAAAAATAAGCGATTTTACAATGAATGCATTGTAAAGCTGAGGGTGAAAAAAGAATCTAACTCTTTATAAGTAAAAGAAATGTAGTCTCGTTAAAACCTAAAACTGGAAAACCCAATTGGGACAAAATCAACTATGGAAAAAATAGTTCTAAATGTTCATTAAGAGCCGGAGTAGATATAAAAGCAGAAAAAATGATCAAACATGATAGAATTGCTGAGTGTTGTTGAAAAGTCAGACTGTAAACGATTATGTAGAGCCGCGATTTGTGATCTATGTGGAGAAGCAGTCCTTATAGCGATGATTTGTTCCTGGGTTGGTTGATATCCGATTTCGAACGCTCTTTTCAATGGTGAGGAAGAATCATCGTGTTGTTGATGGAAGTTTACCATGCCTCCTTGCATTTCTTTCCCCCCAAACATGATAAACCGCTGAATGAAACACATATCGAAGGAGAAATCGAGTAGTGAAACTCGTTGTCAAGCTGAAATTATTGGTGAATGTCCGCCAGTCCGTAGAGAACGAGTTCCCCATCAATTTTTGTGTAACAACATTCGAAGAATAAATGATCTCGAGTTTCCTGACACATGCCATAAAAAGACATGTTGAGTTATAATTTGAATTCCATTGCTTGATTTTATCGCCCGTAACTAAATGATAGCATCATATTTTACATGCTTTTATGCTTTAGAACAAGTTAATTTTAGCCTTTATAACTAACATTTAGTGTAGTATTAGTGTTTTTGCATGTGTTTATATATTTTTAGGTACTTGGAGCTAAATATGAGTTTTTGAGATGTTTTTGTAGCTTACTGAAATCTAGGGGAAGATTGGTGACACTGTTTGGATCGTGCACATTCGGAGAAGGATTTCAGGAAGCACAAGAAGATCAATATCGACATGTAGGGATCGATATTCAGTCTGAAGAATTTCTAGAAAATTATCTCAGAGGAAGAATCGACCTGTCAAAGAAAGAGGAGTAATATCGACCCTAGAATCAAACCTATCAGGGTCGATTCTGGCCTCCGAGAAAGCTGGAAAATTTCCAACGTGGCAAGATATGACTTGAGCAAACTTGTCATCTCGAATTTTAAGCCTCCAGAAACAAGATAAGGACGAAAATGAGAGTTCTAAGAAATCCTAGTACTATATAATCACTTGTAATCTCATTAATATTCAAGAATGAATTATTCTAGACTTTCTAACCACCACTTTTAAACCTAATAAAGAGTTTTTCTTTTCTTTTGTTTTTAGAGTAGATCTTTTAGACCACTAGGGTGATGGTCAATGATGGGATCTACTTTTAGGGTTAGCTAAGTGTTTAATTGTTCTTAATCACTCTAGCCATCTTAGTATACATCTTAATGCTGAGCATTCTCTTAAGGGAGATGCTTAAGTTTGCAACTGAATCGAGTAGGTGTGGTTGCATGTTTAGAAGTTCTTAGCACCATGAGAGTGGGTTAAGGCTTCAGATCTGTATACTAGGGAGTGATGGCTAGTTTTGAGTTTGTTGTTTGATAGAGTATCTCTATGCTTAGTCTAACGTAAGCCTAGTTAGGTTAAGATCTCAGGAGGAATTCGCCACGAGAGTGGGAAGGACTCTAAAAATATATCTATCATTTACTCTGTGTCTTAGGCATGTTTTTACCAATACTGACCATATTGGATCACATAGAGGTGTGACAACCCTTGTGATGTGCCTATCACTCATGAGAGTATTCGATGATGGGATTACTCAAAATGCATATTCATTTGCCACGAGAGTGAGTTTGGATATATAGTCTAGCTTACCACGAGAGTGGACTAGTAAGATATAGAAAATCCCTAGAATAACAAACATAAACTTATTAGGTAAACATAAACCCTAGATCTAGAAATCCTGAAATGTGACTATCACCCATTTTCTGTAAATATTAGTTTAGATTTCACTTAATGTTTAATTAGTTTATGTTCTTTAATTTTAATGCTTAGCTTAGTTCATCTACTGTTTTTTTAGTTTAGATTTAATTGCTTTATTTATTTTATGCATGTTATATTAGGAACCAACTCCCATAACTCTGTTTTGCTTAGATTAGATTTAGACTTGTACTCTCTGTGTGTTATTCTCAATCCCTGTGGATCGATCACTAAACAGTCGATAAAAGCTAGCCAAACTTGAAAAGAAAACTTCGGTATTGAATGTTTAAACCAAACATTTACGTACCAATTTGTTTGTGGCCTACAAGTACGAATGATCTGAGTCGTATGTTTGGTGGAGAATTCATCTCGGTATGAATCCAAACTATGATGCCAAGTATGGGTGTCTAGTCCCCGGGGCATAGGACGAACAAGGAGTTTATGAATTTCATCGTCAATAAGATTAAGGATTGTAGACAGATGATGACGCCTTCGACGAACAGTGATATCCAAGATCATAGCATTATCAAAAATTCCCAAGTCAATTACTCCTCTCGAACCTGTCAACTCGGTTATTCTTCCTAGAGGCGACCAGGAATCATAACAGAAAGAAGTTGTATCACCAATGTTAACTTTCACTTTATGGAGACTCCTTGCTAAATCTCTATATTTCAAGCGTTTGTGCCACATCTAAAAACCTTTCGTTGTATTGTCTTTTATCATCCAAACACTGTTGGTCTTAATCAAGTTTGTTTGCATCCATTGAACCCATAAAGAGGGTTTATGAGCTAATATTCTCCACAGAAACTTGAGAAAACAAATTGTATTTACCTCAACGAGCGATTTGATACCAATAGTACCTTCTATGTATGGCGTGGTAACATCTTTCCAAGCCAACTTCGCTTTATTCGTGTTCAGCTCTGGGCCAGACCAGATAAAAGCCGAACATAAAGCATTAATCTCATCAATATAGTCCTTAGGTAGTCTAAAAGCAGTCATCCGAAAATTAACAAGGCTCATTACCACATATTTTAACAGAAGTAAACGACCTGCATAAGAGAGGAACCGAATTGTCCAACAACAAAATTTGCTTCTTATCTGTTCGATGAGAACTGCATAATCACTTTTCGACATCCTTTTTTGTCATAAGAGGGAGACCTAAATATTGAACTGGTAAACAGTTACAAGTGTTTTAATCTTTAAAGTATGGATATTGTGTCGAAATTTCGAAAAAGAGAAAAAAAATACCTAAGAGGTATGTGCGAGATTACAAAAGAAAAGACAAAGAATATGTAAAATGCCTTCATATAATTCCACAATGATGCTTCTTTTAATTACTAATTCTACTCAGAAGTGAAAAAAAGTTTTAAAACGAATGGATGTTGTGTCAAAATTTTGAAAAAAGGAGGAAAAAAAACCTAAGATGTATTTGTGAGAATAAAAATAAAAAAGAAAAATAATATGTAAAAAAACCTTCATATTCATAATTTCAATTAGAAGTGAAAATATGTTTTAAAACGAATTGACGTGGTATGTGATAAGACACTTGCTGTGAAAAAAAAAAGATACATTAAACATTCAATAGCTGCGTTTTAATCATATAAAGATCCTGAAATAAATGTTTAAAATGAGTTCAAGAGGTTACATGAGAAAAAGAGCGGTATGTCATAAAGAATGTGAAATAAATATTTTTTCATAAAGAACGTTGGATGTGTTACATTGTTGGTGAACATATGGAAGGTGATTCGACCACTAGTCAAACAAATATCAGTGGATGGTCCGTTCCTTCGACCGACCCCCATATTTGTCGCCATGTCACGAAAAGATGGTCATGTGGTTCTCCGAAAAGATTAAAATGGATTCGGACATATCTTCATTCAGCGCGGCGCGGCATTGGAATCAATGCTGACATCGATGTATACCAATACGTGGAGTAGAATAATATGGTTTTCTTAGGGGATTTGTAATGCCCCAACCACCACAATCTGTGGGTCCTCACGCTCTCTTTCGTCCCGTGAACTCCACCGGTTAGTGCGCTATTCTAAAAGGCTTAAAACAATTGTTTATTGTCCCTACGCTATACTTCCCGTGTTTTTTTTCTTACTTACAAGGTTCTGAAAGTCAGTTTTCACTATATCACATATCCTTTCTTTACTCGACTTCAAACACACAAGTTTTTAAAGACGAATTGCATAAAATATCAGTGCACTTTGGTAACATAGTTAGCCAAATAATTTGTTTTAAGTCTCTTCACATGTTCCACCATATTTTAAAAATCAGGTTGTTGCACTCACCCTGACTCAAAGAGTGCAATATCCTCGTTTCTTACCAAGTTCGTCACAGTGTGAGGCCACATGTCTCCACACTCGTCTGGTTTTGGCTCTAATACCACTTGGCTCTTACATCCAACGTCTCCGGACCTTTACACTCTCTCAGCCTATGGGCCCAACCCTCGTTCGACGTCTAGTCTGCTATTTTGTAAGGCTCGAAAAACCTATTAAACTACGCTGAAAATCAACACGAGATCCTTCCCCATGTTTTTTCCTCACTTGTACGGTACTCGAAATCAATTCCTAGTATCATCCAACCTCCATTACTCTTAGCTCATACACGTTAAACTCTGGACGTTTGTCAAGGCAAATTAAGAAAAAGATAAGTATACTTTGTCACATAGGTAACCAAATCAACTCTTTCAAACCTCTCCACATGCACCACCATATTTCAGAAAACAGGGTGTTGCAATTTATAACACCCCAGCATCCATGTTTGTGGGCCTCCTTGCCCTCTCTTATGACGGATGGTGCGCTAATCTAGAAGGCTTGAAAGAATTGTTTATTCTCCATACAAATCACCACACGATTTTCTCCGGTCTTTTGTCCTCGCATGGTACATGAAATCACTTCCTATTAGGTCAACCATCCTTCCGTTACTCTATTTCAACCTTGATTTTAATCTGGAATTTTGTCAGGATGCATTACGGAAATGATAAGTGCAATTTGGTGATATTGGTAGTGATAACATCGTATTTTACATGCTTTCATGCATTAGAATAAGTTAGTTTTAGGCCTTATAACTAACATTTAGTATAGTTTTAGTGTGTTTGCATATGTTTATATTGCTTGAGTCACATACGTTCGAGTAGAGATTTCGCAAAGTCTGAAGAAGGGAGTATCGACATGGGGTCGATGGGGTTTCCGACCCACTCGACCAGTGCATCGACCTATCATGATCGATGCTTGCAGACGAAGGAGGAGCATCGATTAAGAGCATCGACCAAATCAGATCGATGTTGTCCCGAAGAAAATGGAAGTTTTTATAACGTGACGATCCAAGATGAGATAATTTGATTCTTCTTAATCGATCTAGCTACCTTTCTATGCATCTTAATGCTAAGTGTTCTCTTATGGAAGATCCTTAAGTACACAACTAAATCCAGTAGGTGTAGTTGTGTGAATCGAAGCACCTAGCGCCATGAGAGTAGGTTAAAACTTCAGAGCTGCATAGTTGGGAGTATTAGCTATGGACGAGTTTGTTGTTTGATAGATTTAATGATTGATCTGGCTTTGGCGAAGTTAGATTAAGATCTTGGGAGTACTTCGCCACGAGAGTGGGCTATATTCTCGAAATAATTCTGTCATTCAATTTTTATGCATTTACCAGAAGTTTAGGGATGCTTAGTATTCAATGATGGAATTGTATGAAATACGTGTTCAGTTCGTCACGAGAGTGGGTATGAATATAGAGACTAGCATACCATGAGCGAGACCTAGGAAGGTATGGAAAATCCCTATAATGACAAACACAAACTTATTAAGTAGAACATTAAATCCTAGATCTAGATTTCCTGATAAATCGACTACCACCCATAATTCTGTAAATATTTATTTATGCTATTTTATTTACTATATTTATGTTATTTAATTTATACTTAGATTAGTTTATTTAATTATGCTATTTAATTTATGCTTAGTTAGTTTAATTTTGTTAGTCATTTATTTTAGTAGTTTAGTTTATTTATTTGCCTTATTTATTTTAAGCTTTTATTTATTTTATGCATGTCAGTTTAGAAACCACACCCCCAACATTTATTATTTTGCTTAGATTAGATTTAAACTTGTATTCTCTGTAAGTTATTCTCAGTCCCTTTGGATCGACCCCGTATGTGCTATAATTGCATGACTATATCTTTGTGGTCTTATGGGTTAAACTCTCGAATATATCATATAGATAGACTTGGGTGAAACCTGAGAAAAGAAAAATAGAAAGAAACCTCAGATTGTGGACCCCACCCTCGTTTGATGGCCAATATACTATTTTACAAGGCTCGAAATAACCACGAGATACTTTCCAGTGTTTTGTCTTCACTCATACGATACTTAAATCACTTCCCAGTAAGTCACACAACCTTCCATTACTCCAGCTCAAGCACACTTAGCTCTAAAGTTTTATTCGGGCGAATTATTAAAAAGATTGGTGCACTTTGGTGACATAGATAACCAAATCACTTCATTTAAGCATCTCCACATGGACTATTATATTTCCGTAGTCGGGATGTTAGAATCATCTCCACGTACATATCGCAACATCCTCGTTGCGTACCAAGATTGTTATCCTCGACGATTGATGCAAGCATGGACATGGACAAACTTGTAGCAGAGCTGGAGCAAGGAGTCAAAGACGAGCTAGGACCCAAGGAAGCTCTTAAGACGCCAAAAGGACTTATACTCCAAGACATTCATATTCACAAAGATCACTTGAGCCATGAAGATGTATTTGAACAACATTGGTCTCAATACATGCTCAAATAGGATAGCAAATGGGGTATGGCTCATAAGCACCTTTTTCCCTTATCTTCGGTTTTATCCCACTGGGTTTTCCGAGAAAGGTTTTTAATGAGGCCTATGATCTATACATTTTCATCACTGCCCATTATGTTATTCAAGATCCATCAAGACCCATTTATCTTCATCATTTTTGTGGCCCATACATGAGAAAGTAGGAGAATGATCTGAAGAGTCATTTTTAAGTTCAAACAACACTTTAATTATTTTTGCTGTTTTTGAGTTTGAATTCTTGTAATTCAGAATGCTTGTTTTCGAGGCTACCTCTTAAACACATTCTTCTTCTCATCTTTTCTTTATATATTTCGTACCTTTCTCATGTAAAACTCATCTAGCTTTTTATTCTAAAATCTTTTAAAAGTTAGATCACTTGTTGGTGCATTTATCCAGCAATCGATCACCTCAGTGTGTCATATCCGATCTGATCAAAAAGGGCTTTCTAAATCTCTTAGTGGCGCCATTCAATCCATCCTTTCACCCCCATATTCGTCCTTCCACTTCCACCCACGTTCATCAATCAATCCTTACTTCTAAGCGTAGATCAGGGGCGTATCAAGTGGTATCAGAGCAGCGTTTAGAAGTTAAGTGATTTCGCTCTCAATCTGTTCGTCATTTGCGTTTAAAACAAATCATATCTTGTCATTCAGAGTCTCATCTTTCAGTTTCTCTATTGAATCAACTTGTTCTAGGTTGTATTCCGCTAGTTATACCCATTCGAATTCTGGATCTGTTGCAAAATCATTTCTGCGAAAATTGTCTGTTCATCTTCTGTATTTCGTGAATTTTCTAAATCGCATGTTACTTGTTTTGATATTTCGTTAATTGATTCTGGTTCTAGGGTGAGTTAAATTAATTTTAAAATTGAAATCAGGATTTTCAGAGTTGATTTACAATTTAAATTGAATTTTGATTGCACTGTTGTCTGTTTGTCAAATCTATGTGTTTGTGTGCAGAAATTTCTTGATAGATCACATTTGATTGTTTAAAGTATTCCAAATAACGTTTTTACTGGTGATTTGTATGTTTGATTCTCTGGAAAAACATGGCTAAATCAGATGAGGAAGAAACCAGCCAGAATCGCAACGAGAAGCTCCTAATTGAGGCAATGACAGCAAAAATGGAGCAACTCATGAATGAAAAATTGGAACCTCTTCACAATCAAATGGATACTTTTCGTCAAGAGATTAGGAGAAGAAAAGATCGTGAATCTAGATCACAATTCCACACCAAGCAAACCGGTTAACGAAATCCAGTTTATAAGAGATGTGATTACATGTCTAAATCCCTAACTTTTTCAGGTTCTAGCAAGGACCTTGATGTGTATTTAAGATGGGAGACCAACATGAAACAGTGGCTGCGAGCAAACAATATTCCTAGAGGATGAGCTATCTTCTGATGTTGGTAATCTTGTTGGAGATGCTTACAAATGGTGGTTCAAAGCAAATGCAAGAACCTTCTACAACGAACCAGTGCAAGATTGGAGAGACTTGAGATCACGAATGTATGGGGAGTTTGTGAAGAAGCATCAAACACGCAGCAACCTTACCACCAACCCAATGTACCAAGCAACAACAAGAAGTGGATTGTCCCAACCAGCCCTAAACGTGAACCTGTCTACTACTCCAAACCAAGGAAAATGCTAACAAACATTACAAAGCAGCAAGGTTTAGGTACTGAAGGAAATGACAAGACTCGAGGAAAACCACCAGAAATTCAAGAGCATGTACACCAAGTAATCAAAGGTGAGAAGGACAGACCAGCAAACCTAGAGACATGTAAAGAGGTCATCGAAGTCGAGCCAAAAGAGCTGAAGGAGTATGAAGAATCAAGCAACACAAACTTGCTTGTTCTGAAACTCATTTCCAAGCTAAAAGAACAAGTAACTTCTAGTTTGA
This sequence comes from Boechera divaricarpa, assembly GCA_026770425.1. Classification (NCBI taxonomy): domain Eukaryota; kingdom Viridiplantae; phylum Streptophyta; class Magnoliopsida; order Brassicales; family Brassicaceae; genus Boechera; species Boechera divaricarpa. The sequence goes on along the minus strand of CM049188.1, from coordinate 6,650,436 downwards.
TTTCTTGTGCTGCAAAATTTCAAATTACTTGTTAATGCACTTGTCTACTCCCAGAGAGCTTGAGAGGGGTATAGGTACCAAGGAGGAGTTGAACTCAACAAAGGATTTTCTGAACCAAAACCAAAGCCATGGAGAAACGACACAAAAACTGAATGAAATGGCCACCAAAGATGATCAGAGTGTTGATGACACTATTCAGATGAAGGAGAAACCACCAGATGCTCCACAACCAATTAAATCTCGAGATAACTATCTAGACTCTCAAAAGCGAATGAAGGCTAACCCACTTTCTCTTGGAGAAGAATGTACAATTTTAGGGTTGAGACCTTATCAATTGAGAGAGCCTGAGGCGGCCTTCTAAACCGATGCAAGAAGAGCCCCCAGATCAAACACCATTTCCTGTTACCGAGATAATTACTAAAACCGAACACACAAATGATCATATTCAGGTTAGTAACTCTTTCCAATTTGTTTCTCATGATTTAAGGACTCTGAACATGAGAATTTCATATCTAGAAATCTTTGAGAAAAATTTAGGTCATACATGGATTCAGGTTGAAACATATTTACCTGCTTATCTTAATTCCATGACTATTTTAACACACTTGTTCTTTGCCAAAAGTGTTGAAAACATTACAGGTACAAAAGAGGAGCCACCAGACTTAGAAATTCTCTCATCAAATTGCTTTGTGAGGATTGAAATTGGAGTTGACATAATACAAGACAAAAAACCTCTTGCTTATTTCAGAATGATATTTGAGGTTGGGGAAAAGGTTTCAGCTAAAAAGAATATCAACCCCACACTGATGATCGATGGCCCATTCATGATCAATAAGAAGATCACTGGAGACTACACCTATCTTCGAGGTAAGTATAAAGAAATTTCCTTATTCAAAGTTGCTTATTCTCTTCTTCCTTTCATTGCAGATCAAGCGGATTTGAGGATAAATTCTTTTCAAGTGGGGAAGGATGATGCGAGCATGGACATAGACAAACTTGTAGCAGAGCTAGAGCAAGGAGTCAAAGACGAGCTAGGACCCAAGGAAGCTCTTAAGACGCCAAAAGGACCTATACTCCAAGACTCATATTCACAAAGATCACTTGAGCCATGAAGATGTATTTGAACCACATTGGTCTCAATACATGCTCAAGAAGGATAGCAAATGGGGTATGGCTCATAAACACTCTTTTTCCCTTATCTTCGGTTTTATCCCACTGGGTTTTTCGAGAAAGGTTTTTAATGAGGCCTATGATCCATACATTTTCATCATTGCCCATTATGCTATTCAAGATCCATCAAGGCCCATTTATCTTCATCATTTTTGTGGCCCATACATGAGAAGGAAGGAGAATGATCTGAAGAGTCATTTTTAAGTTCAAACTACACTTTAATTATTTTTATTGTTTTTGAGTTTGAATTGTTGTAATTCAGAATGCTTGTTTTCGAGGCTACCTCTTAAAACACATTCTTCTTCTGAATTACAACAATTCAAACTCAAAAACAGCAAAAATAATTAAAGTGTAGTTTGAACTTCAAAATGACTCTTCAGATCATTCTCATTCCTTCTCATGTATGGACCACGAAAATGATGAAGATAAATGGGCCTTGATAGATCTTTAATAGCATAATGGGCAATGATGAAAATGTATAGATCATAGGCCTCATTAAAAACCTTTCTCGGAAAACCCAGTGGAATAAAACCGAAGATAAGTGAAAAAGAGTGCTGATGAGCCATACCCCATTTGCTATCTTTCTTGAGCATGTATTGAGACCAATGTGGTTCAAATACATCTTCATGGCTCAAGTGATCTTTGTGAATATGAATGTCTTGGAGTGTAAGTCATTTTGGCGTCTTAAGAGCTTCTTTAGGTCCTAACTCGTCTTTGAATCCTTGCTCCAGCTCTGCTACAAATTTGTCCATGTTCATGCTCGCATCAACGATGTACATGTCACAACATACTCATTTGCATTTGGCTTTGATACCACATGCAACGCCCCGAGCAGCCACCATATGTGAATCCCCACACCATCTCTCGGTCCATTGACCCCATTTTTGTTGGACGGCCGGTGCAAATCGACAATATAGAGTTTACAAAAAGATGTCAAGAACTTGGTAAAGACTTTATCAAAGGATGTTGCAAACTTGGTTTCCGAAAAAACTTTTGTAAGATGAAAAACTATTTTATATTTTTTTATATATATATGCAATATATAAGTGAAGAAAATTATTATTTATTGATTTTTTAACAAGAGAGTATTTACAGGAAAAAATCTCACAAAAATTCTCTTTTTACTCATATACGACAAAGCCGTTAGTCCACAACCGGAAAAAGATCATCCCCTCTTCTACTTAAGAAAACACCTTCACCAAAACTCACTTGGTTAAATTACAATGTGAACACCAAACCAATATCAGCCATTTATTACATGAAGATAGCCACTACCTTACCAATCTTTTTAACAAAATCGTATATTTTACAAATATATTCTCGTTACTGCAAGATCATCTAAAAGTATCCACTATACCAAGAAAACATATAGGGATGAATCTTATCTCCTATCCCACCAGTTAGATCCTCCGAAAATGTAATGATATGAATCTCATATTTATTAACCTCTATATTATCAATTAATTTTCTTATTTCAGGGTATCATATTCAAAATTTACATTTATGGGTTATTAAAAAGCCTTTATCTAAGAATGCTATAGCCATTCTTAAGAGGGGGTATGTAACACCCAAACCGTCCCTTTAATGTAAAACGCATCGATTTGTCTATAATTACTTTATTAAATCCAAATAAATTTTAACAAATATCCCAAAACAGCAGCAACATCAACTTCAAGGCTCGTTAAGCACGAAATCAGGCTCACCTGAATAGGTAGGAAAAGAGGGGATGAGTAATTTGGATTACCTAGTGAGAATAAGTCTAAGGGCTTATGAATCTATTTAGAACGATCTATAACAACATCATAAAGCAAGTCTAAGGCTAAAACATGCAAACAGACACGATGTCTATTACACCCAAGCAAGTAACCATTCAACGGTTACACAGACAAGCATGGGGGCACGACTCCACCTAGGGCACACCATAGCGTGATAATCGTCTAGCACGTCTTCATCCAGGGCACACCATAGCATGACATACGACCTCTCCCAACATACACAATCAATACGGAGGCCCAGGACACACCATAGCGCACTCTGCTCCTGCGTAATGTTCATCCCAGCCTGCTACTAGGGTAGTCACCAGAATACAATAGTTCCTCCGTGCCGTTACTATAACGACCCACCCAAGGAATACCGACGACATACTGACTCCTGGGCCAAAATTCGTCCAACAACCGACTGACGCACAGTCTCAACATTCGATCCAAGTCACAGATCTGAGAGTCAGGGTCTACAACGTAGCAAGCCACAGGACACTCCTAGATCAAACTCACGCAAGCTCTCACACTTACGTACATAATGCACAATCATCACACTCAACATGCTATCAGTCATCAATCATCAATCATCACATATCCGATTAAATTTTATTATTAACTTAAACTAAGTGATACATATATAGGTACATAATATATATATTACACAAACACAATCAAGGGCACATCTGTTTTTAATAGACATATCGCATACATACTTAAATCCTAAACTCAAACTAAAGAAACTTATTATATCTCAGAACTAGAGGAAACACTTAACAAGTCCTCACCTTAGCTCACGATTGCTGAAGACCTTTCTGTATCTGAAACTGCTACTTAAGAAACTGCTACTTTTGGAACTTTTCTAAAATAGAAACTTTCCTGAATTAGTAACTTTCCTAAAAGAGCAACTTTCCTAAAATGGAAACCTTACAGAAATGAAAACCTTCCCAAAAATTGAAAGTCAGGTCAAAGAAGGCGGTTTTGTGCTCAGGCTGCAGGAAAACAACACATAAACATACTCAGATCAGTGCATAAGCTCGGTTCAACTTTTATCCCAAAAATATTATTTTACCCCTAAAGGTTCAACACTCACTTCTGGCCAAACGGTGTTGAATCTGACAAAACCTAATCCCAGAAATGAATAGATCGTGGCTAGATGAACCACTTACCAGAAAATTAGATTTAACGGTCACCAGAAGATTTTCCGGCGAACCTTCCGGCGGCGATTCCGGGCGCGTCCGGCGACATATGGACAAGCGATTGGCGGCATTGGCAGTCGGCGCGTGTCAAAATCGGAGTTCGGACGGTGGAGATCCGGCAAATTTTCTGGGACGGCACGGTGATTCCGACGGCGGATGGGGGTGGTCCAGCGATGGCTTCGACGGCGCGGGTGACTCTCTGTTTTAACAGGGTTTCGCCAAGGCTTTTAGATGTGGAAAAATATGAACCATTATCTCTCCTTTTATAGTTAATTAGAGGAGGAACCCTATTGTTTTTGGAAAAGTGGGCTTGGACTGTTATGGTATTCAATAATTGAATTTAGAAAAATTGAATGGAATAAAAAAATAATAAAATTTAAAAGTATTAAATAAATTCTATATAACATAAAAAGTGGAAATTGGTTCTTAACGTTTTTTTGTTAACTTTTTTATTAAATTCTTTTCAAATAACAATATAATAAAAATCATCATAATATTGAATAACACTAACATTAATAGAATTTAAAAAATCAATCAATTGAATAACAATATAATTTAATAAAATATCTAAAATACAAAATTGAATAACACTAGAATTTAACATTTTATTATTTTCTCTCATATTATTTCATCCAATAACCCCCTAATTTTTGTTTTCCCTTGACTTCCACATTTATAAGACAATACCGAGATAGTTTTATGAATAGTGGCTTTGATTTGGTTCTTGTGACCAAATTTATCCTCACCAGATTACAAAAATATATTTACCTTGCTGTATGAAACATGAAAACATGTATTGACCCTTTGCTGAAGTTAGCTTTCCACACTGACATGGGATTAGATTTCTTTGGATTCTAGAACCTTATAGCCTTGTAACCCAACATACCGTATCAATTGGTTCAGATACAAAATAAACTGGTCGAACCACTTAGTTACAAATTTGGAGAAGTGGATTCGAAATAATCAACAAATTAAGCAATCAGTAGCTATCACTTATCCCTCCCAAAAATTAAAACCGATTAATCATATATAACCAACCACTTCGTCCACAAGATCCAAAGTGTAGAGAAACAACAACAAAAAAAATTTTGTTAAAAAAGTGGCAATAGCTATGCAGATATCATCATCAAAGAAAAAGATACGAATCAAAAAGAAATTTACACCTAAGACGATAACAATGCTGAAGTAATATAATAACGATAAAAGAAGGTTTTTCTACAAAAAAAAAAAAACTCAAAATCACCATTTTTACAACTTTACCATTCATCTTAAAAAATATGCAGGTTAATCCCACGAAATTAAAAATAATACGTAATATAACTTGTATTCGTTACTCACAAAAGAATAGGATAAAGTTGGCGAGTTAAAGGATTTTTTGGCAGAAAACCCACAAAAAAATAAGATATTTTAGGGAAAAGACTCATTTGGTTACTAAGAAGCAAAGACTCAACAATATAGACTCAATAGGAACTCATTGAAAGAACCTACCCCGAAAAAAACGAGACAATTACGGAAAACTTTTTTTTTTTTGCACGATCGATCGATCCATATATTGGATCGATCGATTTGAACCCTGACCGATCGAACACAAGAGCCTTGGTCGCTCTCGAAACTTTCCGGCAAGAAAAATCAACTTAAGGATCGATCGATCCTCCGCTTGATCGATCGATCTCAACGACCAAAAAGAATCCGGACGAAAAACAGAGAAAAACGAATCGATCGATCACCCATGGACCGATCGATCTTCACACCCTAAAACGATCCGGAAATTTTTACGTCAAAAACGGATCGACCAATCCCCCTTACGATCGATCGATCTGGCCTCTCTAAAACTACCCAGATAATTTTACAACAAAACGGATCGATCGATCCCCCTTACGATCGATCGATCTTACCTTTTTACCCTGTAACCCGAGCACAACACAACAAGCCTAATCCGAAAGCAATTTCCCATCCAACATAAACAACTTTTAACAAGCATTCTCATGAGTCCAAAACACACCGCTACGCATGATGGCAAGTTCAAACGTTAGCATCCTAAAAGCACGAGTTCATAGACAACACAAAAGATGTAAAAAGAGAACCCATGATGCCTAGATCATCCATCTTCTTTTTCGGCCTTGGTTCCACGAGCTCCACAACCTATGACTTCTCTTTACCTACACCAAAAGAGGCGCGTAAGCATTGATAATGCTTAGTGAGGCGGTCCTCCCGTCTCACGGCCATACACACATATGATCAAAGATTTAACGCAATCGAAATGTAACTTAACGAACAACCAAACACATACCGTAATAGAGCTCCATTACACACACAACACACAACATGGACAATCCCCATTTCACACCCAATGGTCTAGTTCCTAAGCACACATCAATCACGGAAAATCAATGATCATACGGTTCGAACCACGGTCACGCACTCACCTTTGCTCAATAGTTTGCACAAGAATACTTTGACGGTTTCCAAGCCTTAAGCTTACTTCTTCTTGGTTCTTACTCAACTCAACACCAAGATATCACCAATTACCTAACAAAAGGTCACCAAAACACTTCTCAAAGGGTGATAACAAGTAATCAAACTCGGATTACTCAAACCCCCAATTCGGATTTATCTTCTCAAAAATAGGGTCAACTTTAGATGCTCATAACTTATTCTCTTGGAAATATTTCCGAAATTCCTTCGGTGATCATCAACATCATACTCTCAACAACCTATCTACCAAATTTCAGCTCAAAAGAACAAGATTTGAGTGTCCAAACACTCACTCTACTCAACTCCGACGAAACTGTTCTATTTTCACACCTCTTTGTCCCTTCCTCTTCTTCCTTTCTCTTCTCCTTCTTCCTCTCTTTCTTTCTCTCCTTTTCTCTCTTCTTCTCTCTCTAAGTCTAGATCTTTCTTTGCCCAAATGAAGATAATTAAGAAGAAGAAGATTATAGAAGTGTGGAGAAGAATATACATACACATGTATGTATATATGTTGGTTTAATCCAGTTAAACCAAACCGTCTCGACAATTACTAAACTGCAAGAATTCATTTCCCTCGCTCGGTTTAGTGATCCCGTCAACTTCCCCGAAATAATTGAGATATCTCCCCGTCCCAAAATATTTCTTTCACTCCGCTAACACCCTCGAATTACCGCTTAATTCCGCAAAAACTGAACCACTCGAGATTACATCTCAACGATCAATCCTTTGATCGAATCAACCCACCTACCGCCCCTAGGGCCACCATACAAGCTCGATATTATCCCATACTCGGTTCAATAACACCCCCGGATCTAACATCACAAGATCCTACGTGGTCACCCAACGGCTAACTCGTCGAAATCTAATTATCCCCGGATTCGAACGAGTCAAACTCCAATATCCCCGGATTCGAACGAGTTAAGCCCGTCAAACGACCTAGTACATTAGAATCCAATAACACCGGACCCTGATATACTAAGTCCCCGTGAGATCCAATACCACAGGACCCCACCCCGGTCTACCGATCTATTAGGATCAAATACCCCATGATCCTAATCGGTAAACCCCCTGGTTAGGATTAAATATCACATAATCCTAACCAACATCATTAGAGCTAAATACCACATAACTCTAATGACCCATCATTAGGGTTAAATACCACATAACCCCAATGACTCCATCAATAGGATTAAATACCGCATAACCCTATTGACCCCAACCACGTATTAGGATAAGATGACGTAAATCCATAAATCTCCGAACCAAGATAGAACAATACACCGCTCCCAACTCCGCAACACATGAAATACCACATCATGTGTCAACCCCGTCGATACATGAAATACCCAAACTAATTCGATAAACATGCACATGATATTACTTCCCGTCAAAAATACACAATTCCGAGGGTTCATTACAACATAAGTCAAATATAATTACAACTCGAGAGGACGACTAAGGAACACGGATGTTACAATTCTCCCCCACTAATTAGATTCGTTCTCGAATCTCACGTCTCAACTTGTTCTCTGAACCACTTGGAGAATTTTGCCCTTATCCTCCTTTCCGGTTCCCAAGTCTCCTCTTCAATCCCGTCACAATCCCATAAAATCCTAACTTCGGGAGTTCTCCTCCTCCCGTCAACCCTGATTCTATGATCTAGAATCTTTACAGGTCTCGCCTCGACCCTCAAACCCGGTGACAACTCAGGTGGAATCTCCTACAACACCTGATCATCCCTATGCAAGCATTTCTTCAACTTTGAAACGTGGAAAACATCGTGAAATGCCTGCATAGACGCTGGCAACTCCAGCCTGTAAGCAACAGGTCCAACTCGTTCCACTACTCGGAACGGTCCCAAATACCTCGGACTCAGCTTGCCCTCTCAGATAGATCTGTTCGAACCCTTAAACATCGCCATCTTGAGATAAACCATATCTCCTACGGCGAACTCCAACTCTTTCCTGCGGTTATCCGCATAACTCTTCTAACGATCTTGAGCTTCTTTCATGTTTAGCTTCAAGACTCGGATCTTCTCCGTAGTCTCCTGCACAATACCCTCGCCAAACATGCTTCGCTCCCCCACTTGAGTCCAGCATAATGGTGTCCTGCAAGGCCTACCATATAGTGCTTCATATGGTGCCATCCCAATACTCGCCTGATAGCTGTTGTTATAAGTGAACTCTACCAAGCTCAGGTAGTCTCCCGAGTGACCGCCCCAATCCAGCACACACATCCTCAATAGATCCTCAAGAGTCTGAATGGTTCTCTCTGACTGTCCACCCGTCTGAGGATGATATGTTATACTCATGTGTACCTTAGAACCCTATCTCCTTCTGGAACTCTCGCCAGAAAATCGATGTGAACTTACTATCACGGTCCGATACAATGCTCGCAGGTACACCATGTAACCTCACAATCTCATTGATGTAGTTTTTGGCCAAAACCCGAGCTCCATCTGTCTTCCTTATGGCGAGGAAGTGAGCAGACTTACTCAATCGATCAACTATAACCCAAATCGCATCTCTGCCCCGAGAATTTGGTAATCCCACTACGAAATCCATCGTAACCATATCTCACTTCCACTCAGGAATGGTAAACCTGATGTTCGACCTTCACCAGTTGACAAGTCTCACAGTTAGCCACCCACTTGGCTACATCTCTCTTCATCTCGACCCAATTATAATACCGCTTCAAGTCTCGGTACATCTTAGTCGCCCCGGGATGAATAGAAAACCTACTTTGGTGCGCCTCTCTAAGAATATCTCTCCTCAATTCCTCATCATTAGGCACACATACTCGACCATGAACCAAAATGGTTCCATTATTCGAGACTTGGTACTCGGACTTCTCATTTCTAGAAGCCTTAACCAACGCTTCATCCCTCTCTTGAGCCGCTCGTACTCTAGTCAAAATATCAGCTTGGTTAGCTGCCTCTAACCCCAATGGCTCTAACTTATCAGAAACAACACATAACTGCAAAGTACTAATCATACTCATCAACTCCTCGGCATCCTTCTCTGTACTTGCAGCTGCTCGCTTCCTGCTCAAGGCATCAGCAACGAGATTAGCTTTCCCCGGGTGATAAGCTATCTCGAGATCATAGTCTGCCATAAGCTCCATCCACCTCCTTTGTCTCAAATTCAATTCAGGCTGAGTGAATACATACTTGAGACTCTTATGATCCGTGAACACCTGCACCTTATCACCATACAGATATGATCTCCATATCTTCAGAGCAAACACTACCGCGGCCAACTCTAGATCATGAGTAGGGTAATTGGCCTCATGCTTCTTCAACTGTCTCGAAGCATAAGCAATAACATTCCCATGCTGCATCAAAACACAACTCAAACCTAACCTCGATGCATCCGTATAAACCACATATGGTTCCTTAGAATCTGGTAAAGCCAACACTGGAGCGGTAGTCAACAAATCCTTAAGTCTCAAGAAGCTCTCTTCACACTTCTGAGACCAAACAAAAGGAACATCCTTCCCTATCAATTTCGTCATAAGCTGAGCAATACTCGCAAAACCTTTGACGAATCTCCTGTAATAACCAGCTAGACCGAGAAAACTTCTTATCTCCGTAGCATTCTCAGGTCTCGGTCATTCCCTGATGGCTTTAATCTTCTCTGGGTCGACGGAAACTCCACTCTCAGAAATCACGTGACCCAAAAACCCAATCTCTCTTTGCCAGAAGCTACACTTACTTAGCTTGGCAAAAAGCTTCTGTTCTCTTAACTTTTGCAACGCCTTCCTCAGGTAATCACCATGCTCGTCAGAACTCTTCGAATACACCAATATGTCATCAATAAAGATGATCACAAACTCGTCCAAATATTCTCGAAACACATCATTCATCAATCTCATGAATGTCGCTGGTGCATTTGTCAACCCAAAAGGCATCACTACGAACTCATAATGCCCATATCTCGTCCTGAAGGTCGTCTTCTGAATGTCCGACTCCTCAATAGGAATCTGATGGTATCCAGAAGCCATATCAATCTTCGAGAACCAAGTGGCACCTCTCAACTGATCCAACAACTCATCAATTCTTTGAAGAGGGTACTTGTTCTTAATCGTCACCCGATTCAAACCTCGGTAATCGATGCATAACCGGAAACTCCCATCCTTCTTCTTCACAAGCAAGACGGGTGCTCCCCATGGCGAACTACTTGGTCTTATGAAACCCTTATCCAATAGCTCTTCCAACTGCTTCTTAAGCTCTATCATCTCTGCCGGTGCCATACGGTATGGAGCTTCAGAAATAGGAGCTGTTCCCGGTTCTAATTCAATCGTGAAAGGATCCAATCTCGGTGGTGGTAATCCCTTCAAGGGTTGAAACACGTCTTCAAACTCACTTACCACCGGAATGTCTTGAAGCCTTATTTCTCCACTATCTTCGGGTATTAAAATGGTGGCGAGATACGCTTCACACCCATTTTCAATCATCTTTTCCGCTTGGATAGCGGAAATCACCAAACATCTCGTGGTAGGTCTCACTCCATTATACACCACCCTTCCACGATCCGTCTCAAACACCACTCGACCTCTATGACAATCTAGGTGAGCCTTATACTTCCCAAGCCAATCCATTCCCAAAATCACATCATATATCTCCACTGGCCACACAATCAGATCAGCTGGCTTCACTTTTCCAGCAGTATGGACATCGACATCTTTTACTAGACTATGAATTTCAAAAGTCTGACCCCCAGTCACTTTCACCTTTCTTAAACCCACACTAGGCTCTTCTCGGAGCCTTCCCTCTCTCACTAATTCCGGAATAACGAAGCAATGAGATGCTTCGAAATCAAACAATATGTGAGATGTGACCCCTCCTACGTTCAGGGTCCCTACACATAGTCTATGCATTGAGACCAAACAATAATAGCAACCACCACAACACACAATTGATAAAACTCATAATCGCAACGAAATAATTAATAAGAAAAGAATTCTAACCAGTGATCGGCTTGGTGTTGCTCCCTTCTCCTGATTCGATGCTTAGAGAGTACACTCGACGAGTCACCGCCGTCCTCTTAGCGGGTGGAGCTCCAGTACTTCCTCCACCTTGTTGTAGTTTGGGACATGAAGTCTTGATATGTCCCACCTCCTTACAATGGTAGCAAGTCCTGATATCCTTATTAGGACAGTTAACAGCCTTATGACCTTTGCCTCCACACTTGAAGCATCCGGATTGAGTGCTAGAAGCACTCTGAGAAGAGCCTTCCCACTTCCTCTTCTGTCCTCCCATGAACTTGCCACATCTCCCTGAATCAGAAGTAAAAGACTTCTTCCCTTGAGTTTGAAGCTTAGATACTTTAGCCTCCTCTATCATACCCTCCTCAATCATGGCCGCTCTCTCCACTAACTCGGCCACCGATGCATATGATCTCACAATGCATCTATTCCTCAACTCCAAACGCATCCCCTTTAGAAACCTTCTTACTTGGGCCTGTTCATCCTCAAGACCCCTTCCCGCAAACCTTCGAAGTCGGTTGAACTCCACCTTATACTCTCTCACCGACCTCGTTCCTTGAGACAATTCCAAGAACTCCGTCTCCAATCGATCCATGGATTTTTGCGGGAAATATTTGAGGTTAAACTCTTCACAAAAACCCGTCCAAGTATCAACACCATTGGCTCTTCTAGCCAACACACTTCTCCACCACATATGTGCATCTCCTTCCAGGTAATGCACCGCTAGATCAATCTTATATTCCTCCGGACACCTCACCGAGAGGAAGTTTCTCTCTAACCTTGACTTCCACTCGTCTGCCTCCACCGGTTTAGCACCCCCGGGAAGAATTTGGTGCCAAGTCGTTGCATATTATCTAGCACCGTAAGATATGGTGGAATTACAGGACCTACAACGTCTTCCTTAGCCTCGGGGTTAACCACTCTCGGTGGCTCATTCACTTCGGGTGGTGCTTCAGGAGCTAAAGCGGCTACCGGCCCTGGTAGTCTATCAAAAATCTGAGCCAGCAAACCCAACATCTGCCCCATTTGATTCGGACCCTCTTGTTGCTGACCCTGAACTTGCGGCTCACTCTCAACCGCTTAAGCCGCATCACCTGCAGCTCCACCATTTCCCGACTCAGCAACATCCTCGACCATCACTTGGTCTTCACCCCGGGGGCCCACTTGTTCCCTAGGCTCAGCCGACTCCCGCGCCACTCCTCTTCTACTTCTACCACTTCTTGTACTTCTCACCATACTACAAAAGCAACAAAATATTCAATACTCAAAACTCAATAACACAAACCCAAGAGAAGTCTTACCGTGGAACATTTTTCCTTGGCCGAAGAGGATGATCTAACCTAACCCATAATCAATAACACAAGCACCCATAACAACCAATCAACAACATCACACAATTGCAAGCATCAACCAATCATAAGATAAGCAACACACAATCCCAACATGTGCTAGAAACGCTACTGCTCTGATACCACTAATTGAAAAAACCTACCCCGAAAACAACGAGACAATTACAGAAAACTTTTTTTTTTTGTACGATCGATCGATCAGAACCCTGACCGATCGAACACAAGAGCCCTGGTCGGTCCCGAAACTTTCCGGCAAGAAAAATCAACTTAAGGATCGATCGATCCTCGCTTGATCGATCGATCTCAACGACCAAAAATGACCCAAAGGAAAAACAGAGAAAAACGTATCGATCGATCACCCATGGACTGATCGATCTTCACACCCTAAAACGATCCGAAAATTTTTACGTCAAAAAGGATCGACCGATCCCCTTACGATCGATCGATCTGGCCCCTCTAAAACTACCCAGAGATTTTTACAACAAAACGGATCGATCGATCCCCCTTACGATCGATCGATCTAACCCTTTTACCCTGTAACCCGAGCACAACACAACAAGCCTAATCCGAAAGCAATTTCCCATCCAACATAAACAACTTTTAACAAGCATTCTCATGAGTCCAAAACACACCGCTACGCATGATGGCAAGTTCAAACGTTAGCATCCTAAAAGCACGAGTTCATAGACAACACAAAAGATGTAAAAAGGGAACCCATGATGCCTAGATCATCCATCTTCTTTTTCGACCTTGGTTCCACGAGCTCCACAACCTATGACTTCTCTTTACCTGCACCAAAAGAGGCGCGTAAGCATTGATAATGTTCAGTGAGGCGGTCCTCCCGTCTCACGGCCATACACACATATGATGAAAGATTTAACGCAATCGAAATGTAACTTAACGAACAACCAAACACATACCGTAATAGAGCTCCATTACACACACAACACACAACATGGACAATCCCCATTTCACACCCAATGGTCTAGTTCCTAAGCACACATCAATCACGGAAAATCAATGATCATACTGTTCGAACCACGGTCACGCACTCACCTTTGCTCAATGGTTTGCACAAGAATACTTTGACGGTTTCCAAGCCTTAAGCTTACTTCTTCTTGGTTCTTACTCAACTCAACACCAAGATATCACCAATTACCTAACAAAAGGTCAACACTTCTCAAAGGGTGATAACAAGTAATCAAACTCAGATTACTCAAACCCCCAATTCGGATTTCTCTTCTCAAAAACAGGGTCAACTTTAGATGCTCATAACTTATTCTCTAGGCAATATTTCCGAAATTCCTTCGGTGATCATCAACATCATACTCTCAACAACCTATGTACCAAATTTCAGCTCAAAAGAACAAGATTTGAGTGTTCAAACACTCACTCTACTCAACCCCGACGAAACTGTTCTGTTTTCTCACCTCTTTCTCCCTTCCTCTTCTTCCTTTCTCTTCTCCTTCCTCTTCTCCTTCTTCCTCTCTTTCTTTCTCTCCTTTTCTCTCTTCTTCTCTCTCTCTAAGTCTAGATCTTTCTTTGCCCAAATGAAGATAATTAAGAAGAAGAAGATTATAGAAGTGTGGAAAAGAATATACATACACATGTATGTATATATGTTGGTTTAATCCAGTTAAACCAAACCGTCCCGAAAATTACTAAACCGCAAGAATTCATTTCCCTCGCTCGGTTTAGTGATCCCGTCAACTTCCCCGAAATAATTGAGATATCTCCCCGTCCCAAAATATTTCTTTCACTCCGCTAACACCCTCGAATTACCGCTTAATTCCGCAAAAACTGAACCACTCGAGATTACATCTCAACGATCAATCCTTTGATCGAATCAACCCATCTACAACCCCTAGGGCCACCAATCAAGCTCGGTATTATTCCATACTCGGTTCAATAACACCCCCGGATCTAACATCACAAGATCCTACGTGGTCACCCAACGGCTAACCCGTCGAAATCCAATTATCCCCGGATTCGAACGAGTCGAACTCCAATATCCCCGGATTCGAACGAGTTAAGCCCGTCAAACGACCTAGTACATTAGAATCCAATAACACCGGATCCTAATATACTAAGTTCCCGTGAGATCCAATACCAAAGGATCCCACCCCGGTCTACCGATCTATTAGGATCAAATACCCCATGATGCTAGTCGGTAAACCCCCTGGTTAAGATTAAATATCACATAATCCTAACCAACATCATTAGAGCTAAATACCACATAACTCTAATGACCCATCATTAGGGTTAAATACCACATAACCCCAATGACCCCGTCAATAGGATTAAATACCGCATAACCCTATTGACCCCAACCACGTATTAGGATCAGATGACGTAAATCCATAAATCCCCGAACCAAGATAGAACAATACACCGCTCCCAACTCCGCAACACATGAAATACCACATCATGTGTCAACCTCGTCGATACATGAAATACCCAAAATAATTCGATAAACATCCACATGATATTATTTCCCGTCAAAAATACACAATTTCGAGGGTTCATTACAACATAAGTCAAATTCAATTACAACTTGAGAACGACTAAGGAACACGGATGTTACACTCACGGACTAAATAAATTTGAAGAAGACAAAAACATGTTCCAAGCAATACGGCAAGATGATCAATTAAGCAAAATGAATGTTCTACCTAATATAAAGATTATCAAATGCTGTCAGTATTACTTAAACGTTGATGACACGTATCACCCAAGGCTGCTCTAAACACGTCAAAAGTACTTGTGTAAGATTAAAAGAGTAATCATCTCTTTTGTATAAATATGTGTATTACTATTTCAAAACATTGTAAAAAAATCAAAAAGCCAATTTGTTAGAAGTTACCTTGAAAAATTTCTTATACTACTTTCATACTCTCTTTTGTATTTTCTACTATTGTATTCAAATTTTAAGCATATGATTATTTCGATTCACATAATAAATTAATTTAAAAGTAGAGAGATTTTGTAAAAAGAGTTTTTGCATCCCAACGACAAGAAATGAAATCAATGAATAAATTGTTCTTCTGCAAACTCAAAACGTCGGGAGATTGGAAACACATTCCCCAAGATGAAGCACATCAAACGTTAACAACATGCATTGCCTTTTAACCAGAAATAGCAGACGTAGAAACCCCAAAAAAAAAAAAATCTTCTTTACGTTCTCCCAAATAAAGAAAACCAAAAGTATTCATGAAGAGAAGAGATTTCGTCTTCGAGACTTGTTGACTATTTTCGTAGCTAAAATGGGCTTGTACACATTAGATACATTTATAACTTTGAGGTCTTTTCACAAGATGCTCCTAATTATTCTACTGTATCAGTCCATATTTAGATTCTGATGAAGCAATTTTGGGTATCACCATTTAGTAAAAACTAAAAACAACTAAATCATCTGATCTAAACTTGATGTCTCTCTGTGTCATAATGTGATGCAGCGTCATCACATACGAAGATTTGGTTTTATCTTTTGTTTAGATTTTGACACCGTTTAATAAGTTATTCGTTTAGATTTAGGTTCCTATATTATACGAGATTTAGTTTTATCTTAGATTTAATTCTATCTTGTATAACTCTATAAAAGGAGACAAGCTCTCTCTTCGAGACAGTTTTATGATCAATAGAAAACAAAACTTTTCTCAAAACAAATCGATTTCAAGGCATTTCAAAACCAAGGAATCGTTTCTCTTTTCTTGTTGAGAGTATCAACAGGTTCAGAGAATTACAAGCTGCAACATAATGTCCAATAAGTTGGAATAGTAAGTAAGAAACAAAAAAATGAGAAACTAAATACAAACATTAGACGTACCATACCAAGGACCATGGGGGTGAGGAAATGGGATTTTGAGATTTCTAATCTTTTTTTTTTACAATTCCTGCAAATCAACACAAAACATTAAAATATGTTATAAATACCAAACATGGCATATAAACACAACCCAAAAGAAGAAAATAAAATGCTAAATGCAAAAGAATAGAAACCTCTTTGCTTTCATTGAGCCATAACAATGACCATATCATACTCTCTTATCCTTTATTTCTCTCCAACTGATTGGTATAAATTGTATTTTTTTTTTTTTTTAAATGGACAGACAAAAGTGCTTTAACAATAAATAAACTCTTGTTCAGTTGCACGCACACACAAGATTCAGCTTATTTCATTAATAAAATTCACGGGCTATCAATTTATTTAAGTTGGCCTTGATTATATCTTGTGTTATTGACGCCAACAACAACAAAAGGAAAAATAAAAAAGTATATATGTAATCAGGAAAATAACTATTTCTAAGTGTTAGTATGTGGGACAGAAAATAGTTACAGTTTTCAATTGAAAGAGAGGAGACTCATCTGCTACGGGAGATGTATTTGCAAAAGGGAGATTCATCATCCTTCTCTCCAAATATCTGAAAACCGCGCATAGGACACACCTGATTCAGTTTCCTCTAAAAACCACGTCCCTCTTAGTTCAGCGATCCACGGCATCTGCTCACAAAAGCAATACATACTAAAAGTAAGGCAACGATACTTCTAAACTTCATATTTAACTCAAGCTATTATAACACATCAACAATAATTCAATTAAGAAACTAAACAAATCATCTCACTCAAGATACATGTGAAGAACAGCGTGCGATATAAGAAGGAACAACAAAAAACCAACATACGTAAAACCGAAGTAATTGTGAAACTGATGCAACTTACTTTTGCGCTCCACAGTTACAGGGGATTTTGTCGTCCTCCAATGGGAACTTGTAGTTGTAACTAATTTCTTCACCGGCGTCTATATGCCGCTTAGCATAAATGAATATCTTTTTCTTACCCTCTACACTTATAATCTTGGTGTAACAGTTCGGCTGCAGAAGCACAATGTCTTCTATAAGACCCAAATCCACAAAACAAACTAGCCAATGATACAAAACTATGCATACAATTACCTCACATGAATGGTTTATAAACCTCGCTATGCCACCACGCTTTGTGGCATCAACCTAAGACTCATGGTAAGCAACAAGAGATTCAGAACAGTCACTCGTTAAAAATTGAAAACATAAACAAGATATGTGTTAATGTATTGCATAGGTGACTAACCACATAGCCATCGTCAAGCCTGAAAAGATAACTGCTTCCTATTCCCATCTTTTCATATTGGCATTCACGTATCTCAGATATCTGTGAGATTGACATACGGAACCACAATAACAACTAAATTAAACGAGAGCGCACATAACAGACTGTCCTTGAATAAAATAACAAGGTTCATCAAAGAACTAAGATACTGTACAGAACTACTACCACCCACAAAATACTTAATGGAACACATAATCAAACAAGTCATACTTACAGAAGAACGTATCAACTCTCCAACATATTCGATCACAAAGTCCTCAGCTTCAATCGGTTCAAGTGCGACAAGACCCCAATCATGAATCTTGCTTTGTTGAAACCGTAAACGCTTTTTCCTAGCCTGTCACCAATATGACCCAAAAAAAAAAGATCAATACACTACTGGGTAAGTATATTTTGTTTAAAGAGAAAACTAGTTTTTGTTTTAATCACCTTCAACTGAGAATTTTTCAAAACATCAGCCCCATCTGCAGCAGCTAAAAGATTACGCATTTTTGCCCTATTAGTTCTTGCAGAAAGAACGTTCTGAGTCAAATTAGTTTTGGAACCAAAATGTTGTGTATGTACGCAAGAACTTCCCCTAACACGGGCTCTCTCCTCAGCACTAGCCTTTAAGGACCATGCATGCCAATGCCAACCATTAATAGATGTGCGTGCACATCCATCAGACTTTGGAACTGACATAGACAACCTTTTTTTGCTTGGTTTCAAACTCAATTTTTCCAATGGTTTTAATGCAATCGGCTTAGGCCTGCCGTCATCCATTGACAAATCCTTAATGGGAGAACGCTCTGTTGTATGTTTTGCTAATAGCTTCCTTCTAAGAATCAATTTCTTCGAAGCTCCTACACAAACCAACCAAATACATGTAGTTTGAGGTAAGGAATTTATAACAAAAACAATACAAACCCATGGAAGGTAAAAACTGAAATTTGTAGGAAATAATTACCTTTTTGCAGCTTATCTGATGTATTGCAGGGAAGCTTCTCTTCATTTCCAACATGATAGCATTCCTTAACAACAGCATCCTCAGAATCCTTGGAAGAGAGAGATAATCTCCGACATGAAGGTTCATTGGGGATTTTTTCACCCAACGTGTGCTTTCTCTTTAGAATTGAGGATTGTGATGCTTCATGAAAACGTACTAAACTGTTAATATCTAGGGCCCATGCATTCAAGTAGCCTGATATCTTTTCAAGAAAATTAAGTATGAAACATCAATGAAGTACGACGCTAGACACTTACACTTACGGGCCTTCTGTGATATGCTGCACGCAGACTTTTCCACAAACCTTTTTCCTTCCGCGAGTCTCTCAGGATTACCAGTAGGTATTGACATATCCTGACCGTGCTTCGCATCATCTTCTGGAGATAATAATTTAGTAACGAAATTGCAGGAGGCATTCTCAAAACCTGGGAATGAAAACAAAGGATTCTTACTTTTCCGTCTCTTGCTGAGGTGTTGAGGGGGAACTTTATCACTGGTTGCAAAACCAAGGCTTTCTGTATCATTTTCCTTCCCAGAAATCTCAGTAAAACCTCTGACTGCTCCATTGCAAGATTTTGCACCTTCGACTCTGACATCTGACATATTCTTTCTCTTTAGCTTTGATATTTGAGCTGTTTTTCAGAAGGATGATATCAGTAGGCTCGGGTTGCAAAGAAGCTCAAGAGCTCAAAGTCAAACGACACGAATTTGAATGTGTAGGAAACAAATAAAGGAGTCTTTTACCTTTTTGCACTTTCTGAGAAGACTTATTTGAAAGACTTTCCTCATAATCTTTGCAGTCAACAGTTTCCTCAGATTCCTCAGCAGACACTGAAATCTCCTCACAGGATTTTGCAGCATTTTTACCTTCTCTTGACTCTTTTGTTTTATTCCTAGATATCCCTAATAGAATATACACCGAAAAGAACATGAAAAGAAAGAGAGATAAACCCTGATATCAACATAGAATCACACCTATAGACTACAAAGAAATCTTACTTCTGAGTCTTGTTATAAGGAGTTCATCATCAAATGCATCTGCCATTTCAAGATCTTGGCGTTTATCACAGATAACCTTACTAAAAGCATCTTTACCAACCTTTTCTTTACGAAACTCCATAACATCTTTTATGATACCTGCATAATGATAAAAAGAACCATATAAAGTAAAAGTCAAGTTTCTCTAATTCGGATGAAAAAGGCTGAAAATTACATACAATAATCCCGCCGGTCAGCATTCCTCATCTTCGATTGACTTGGTTTCTGAACTGACAAATCTATACTGGGCGTATCGACCTTAAGGGCTTCTTTCATGGAATGAGAATCTGACAGTTTCTTAGATCGTTTAACCAGAATTTTGTCAGACGATCTGACACATGGTTTCCTTGGCTTTTCTGCTGTCTGATTTGATATATTAGACTGTACTAGCTTTTTTTTCCGAGTAACAGTTTTGAGCTTCTTCAGTGCCAATGTTTCTGTACGAGAAAGTTGATGGCTTCCTTTCCGTGATGCAAGGAATTCGTTAAGATAACACTCCATGAACAGTGATTTCCAATCTCTCAGAACATCATTGTGCAACTTCTGTCTACATAAAGCTGTTGCAACATATTCTTCAATCTCAGGAATGGATTCCTTTGACCTTAGAGGCCGAAACTTACAGCATAGAGTGGGCATATTAATGTTGCTTTCACATCCAGGTGGTGGTGGCTCATGAATATCCAGAGTATCAAGTTCATCATTAACAGGACTGCCTGATGTCTCCAATGTTGTAAGAAAAATATTAGCAATAATCTCTTCAGATGTGATCTGCTCAGAGGATTCTCCCTCTTGCAACAGTCTCTGAGAATCACTGAAATCACTGGAAAAACGCAACCTAGCAGGAACCACATATAAGCCATTCTTCTTTTTACCAGACCCTTCCAGATTATACTGCTCACGGAAGGAACCATGAAGAGATGACGGGTTTTCCTGCAGCAATTTGCAACAATTTAATTCAGCCCCCACAGGCTAGCATGTCACAAACAAGACAGAATGAGAAAGGATAGATTTTCCCTTACAAAACTTCAAAAATGCCCACACAAGGAGATTTGGTCTCCTTACCTCATACATTTTGCCATCTTGTACAGTACTAGCAGCATTATTAGCTCCATTTTCAATGATAATGCCAGTATAATCAGTCAGGTGAGTTTTAAGAGACAGAAAGAGTTCACTTTCAACATGTTCTGTGATGCTTGCTATGATGCTTTCCATTCCATCACTATCTGATAAGGTTACTTTTCTAGATGACACTCCACGAACACTGGCTGCATTGTTAGCTAAGTCAAGTTCATTAAAGTAAGCAGTTTTGCAGGAAGAGGAATCCACCCTACAAGTAAACTGCAAAACATTAAAAATGACATTCATTTCATTAAGGAGCAAAGCTAATTACAGAAAATGACACTCATTTAATAGAAGTCGTAGAAAAATTGAAGCAAGCTCACACTCTCAATTGCTTCAGGTTTGTCTGAATAATTTGTCTGGGAACCCTTGAAGTAATTAACAGTTGAAAAAACTGGAGACTGAAACCAAAGTTTGTTCTTTCTCCAAGATGATGAATGAGTTTCCACAGTATCATAAAAGACAGCATTCCACATGATTTGCATGCAATGGTTGTGAAGCATTCTACATACAGCTGAGCAAGATGTCTGAAAGTTCTCAATGCTACCAACAGATTTAGTATATTTGAGCGAGTCTGCAGATATACTATTATGACCCCAGTCATTCAATATGTTGTTACAGCCTGTTGTTTCAGTGGTTGAGACAACACTTTTCTCCGTATTAATAACTTGAGACTGCACAAACAAAATGTTACCATATTAGTGTATGATTCAATGATAGCCCCTGAAGTTTTATAGTTGTATGTATATGCATGAAAAGTGTGCATGAGTACATAAATGCGCATATATTAAAAGAGTTACCGATAAGGATTTAACATGGGCAGCAGAACTGGGTGGACAAGACTTGAGATGCTCATCACTTTTCTTGGCCTTAAAAAAGTCTGCAATCACACTGCTGATGATTTCATCGAGTACAGCTCTTCTAGCTATTTTCAATATTCCACTCTGAAGCTGAATAGAGAGTTCTTCAGAAACTTCGGATATGATGCTCACTCCAGACACTGACTCGTCACAATTGGCACCACTATATTTCACCCTCCATACACCAATTAACGATGCTAATGTGATTGGTCTAAACTTATTTTCACCATCACGTATCTGCAAAAGAAAATTCTTAAGCATTCATGAGAAGAAGGAGAGAAAACATATGTTAATCAAGTATTCTAAAATAGTAAGAAAGTGCTTCAAAACTGAAAAGAAGGGGTAGGAAAATTTTCGAAATAGGGATGAAACAAGAAGAAAAATAATACAAATTTCCCCCTCATAAGATGCATGAAAAAAATAAAGCTAGGCACAAGGCTACAAAGAGGCATCAGGATAAAAATCATTGTAATTGCATGAAATTAAATTAATCACAATCTTTCAAAAATCTTTTAAAGTGTATATTCATACAGCTTACCAGGGCTGCATCTGAAACGTATCCTTGCTGCTGCCAATTATAAAGCTCAAATATAGAATGTGGTCCATGATTTCTACCCTGATCATCCACCAGAAACCAGCAAGCATGTTCGTTTCCCTGACAGAAAACCCAACAATCAAAGAAACTTATGTGAACTCGAGCCATCATGTCTGATGAACTTGTGAACTGAGTTTTCACCGTTGAAAGGAAGTTACCAATGAGAGAAATGAAGCTAACATAATTGATTCTTCCTGGTTTAATGTTAGCTGATCTGCGAAAGAACCATTAGAACTGGTCTGTGGAGGCAACGTCTGATGGGAGATCAAAAGAGCAGCAGAAGTTGCATGCTCTGTTCTAGTCTCATCTTGATGGACTGTGGCATTACTACTAGAAAGCGGAAATGAACTAACAGGTGGGGCTACACTTATCATTCCATTTTGTAGATATTTAAAGCCAGTGGCGACATGATCTGGAAACTGCTTGAAGTACTTAAGTGGTACAGAGTTTGCAGTATAACCATTGATAATTGGATATACAAGAAGATCCTCAGGTAAAAACCCAGTGGATAGCCCATCATATAGCTGATGTTGCGTATAAGGGCCACACATCTGGCCTAGCTGATTACCGTACATCCAACCGCTTGCATACATGGTATATCCAGGAACACTCTTGTCTAGACCTGAAGCTATGCCACTGCCAGAAGCCTCTTGACTCTCACGGCAGTCTCCATTGGACCTACAGCTCATCTCAAAGGCTGAATCCAGACCACACAGTTCATCAAAATCGCAACAAGCGGAAGATACGCTTGCCAAATCACCACAGCTGAAAAGCAAAAATACAATTTTATTGAGATTGACCATCCAAGTACTTAAATCACAACAACGAAAAACAATAACTAACTACAATTGGCACCTGTCACAGGAGTAATCTTGACCTACTTCCCTTGTAGAGATTGAAACATCATCACTGTAGACTCCCATACACATCGAACCAAAAACCTTTGGTTCCAAAGCAGAGACTTTCTTCCTTCTACTAGAATAAGAACTACCATGGCTAGGAAAAGAGGAATCAACCGCAACCATTGCCCCGATAAACTCGAGATATCTTCTCTACACGAAAAAATATAATCAGAAGATCAATAAAAATACAAGCTTGATCCAATATTTAATTATTAGACTGTGCGACGACGTAAACAATCAGTTCAAAGCAATGTCATTAAAATTGAGATCGTACCCAATCAGTACAGAGAGAAACACCATGAAAGACTACAAATTCGCAAAGCAAATTCTGAAATCTAAAAACCAGACTACCCGCAGAAACAAAACGATCCTCTACAGACAAAAAAAATTTCTAAAGGAACACAATTTGGATGATACCCAGAAGCTGAAACATTGAATCGGACAGATAACCCAGAAACGTGAAGGTGAACATACAAAGAAGAATCATCAAACCTCGAGAAACAGTACGGTAGGAGAAAAGGCAGCGATGAGACTGTGACCAAATTGAAGTGAAATTGATGAGAAGAAGAAGAAAGAAGACGGAGAGTTTATTTCTTATCAACAAATTAAATAATAAAAGGAAATAAGAAAAGAATGACAATTAGGGTTCGTTGAAACAAGTTGGGATGATCTTATAGAGTTTTTCATTTTTATATTTAAGTAATTACTAATTTTTTTACAATAGATGATTATTCTTTTTTCTCAATTACTAATTTATTTTGCGATAGTTTATTATTTTTTTTTTAATACGATAGATGATCATAGTCTTGTATGTAAAATTTTTATATAGAAAACTCATATAACAAGACTGAGAGTTTAAGAGAAGAAAAAAAGACAGCTAATATAATAAATGGCCCCGATTGATAACACATAGGAATGGTTGATTTGATTAAAATTATACATAACTAGTTTCATACCCTTATGATGCGCAAAACCATTCTCATGTTTCACCCAACTTCATCCATAGAATAGTTTCGAGAGTTTAATCCGATGTGATCGCTAATGCACACTCATGCAATTGTAGTACATACGGGATCGATCCACAGAGACTGAAATCTAATCTAAGCAAAACAGAGATATGGGGTGTAGTTCCTAATCTAACATGCAATAAATAAAAACATAAAATAAATAAAGCAATATATTAAACTAACTAAGCATAAATTAAATGCATAAAATAAATAAACTAAAGCATTAAATAAAACATAAACTAATGTTTACAGAGGATTGGGTGATAGTTTTAATTCTGGGAATCTAGATCTAGGGTTTATGTTTTATCTAAATAATATGTGTTTATCATTCTAGGGATTTTCCATGTCTGGCTAGTCCACTCTCGTGGTATGCTAGTCTCTATATCTAAACTCACTCTCGTGGTGAATGAACATGTATTTCATACAATCCCATCATCGAATACTTTCATGAGGGATAGACACATCGCAAAGGTTGTCACACCTCCAGGCGATCCAATAGGGTTAGTATTGGTAAAAATGTGCCTAAGACACAAAGTAAATGATAGATCTATTTCTAGAGTCCATCCCACTCTCGTGGTGAAGTCCTCCTGAGATCTTTACCAAACTTTATCAGGGCGAGATAAGCATAGAGCTACTCTATCAAATAACAAACCCGACAATAGCTAATACTCCCAACTATGCAGATCTGAGATCTCTACCCACTCTCGTGGCGCAGGTAATCTCTAATAGTACAACCACACCTACTGGATTCAGTTGTACACTTAATCATCTCCTATAAGAGAATACTTAGCATTAAGATGCATAGAAAGGTAGCTAGATCGATTAAGAACAATCAAATATATATTAAACCCTAAAAATATATCACATCATCGACCACCACCCTAGTGGTGTAAAAGATCTACTCTAAAACAGAAGAAAAGAAGTAAAAAAGAAAGAACTCTTTATTAAGGTTTTTAGAAGTGGTGGCTACAAAAGTTCTCTATTCAAAGTTGTCTATTCCAAGTTGTGTTTTATAGTGAGATTACAAGTGATTATATAGTCCTAGGGATTCTTAGAATATTTCATTTCGTCCTTATCTTGTTTCTGAAAGCTTAAAACTCGAGATGACAAGTTGCCTGAATCATGTCTTGCCACGTAGGAAATTTCCCAGCTTTCTCGGACGCCAGAATCGACCCGGATTGGTCGATTCTTGGGTCGATGTGAATCTCTTGGGCTTGACTGGTCGATGCATCCTCCGAGAGTATTCTCTGCAAATCCTTCGGACTCCATATCGACCCCTACATGTCGATTCTGGGTCGATATTGGTGATCTTCGGTTTCTTTAAATCCTTCTCCGAATGTGCATAATTCAATTGGCGGTGTCAACTCTCCCATTGGTTTTAGCAAGCTCCAGAAACACTCTAAACATCCAGTTTTAGCTCCAAGTACCTAGAAACACATAAACACAAGCACACACTAAAACTATACTAAATGTTAGTTATAAAGCCTAAAACTAACTTATTATGATGCATAAAAACATGCAAAATACGATGTTATCAACTCTCCCACACTTATTCCTTGCTTGTCTTCAAGCAAACAAAAACTAAGTACGGTGAAGTTATTTTATTGAAAACAGTAAAGATAAAGAGTGTGAACTCGTACCTTGTGACATTGTTGTGTAAGATGTTTTTCGTCCTTGTGGAGGTGAGATGATTCCTACCGTACTCCATGTACTTCACCATAAGGATATCAACACATTTTAGTTCAAACCACTCCTCCTTCGATCCTTGACTCCTCATTGTCAACCTCTCTTTTTATTCTAAGTGTGAGTTCTCAACTTGGGAGTATTGATCATAAAACATGAACACTTACTCTTTTAGATTTCTGTAAGCTCAAGACCGTCTTGGTACATTTCTTTTCCTCTCCCTTTCTCACTTTAAGGTCGATTGATTTTTTCCTACTTTTCTATGGTATCATTTTATTTTTTCTATCAATCGCTTTTTCTTTTCTTTTCTTGGACAGGTTTCCATGAGACACAAACATTAAAAGTGATACCTTTCAATGCCCGATTCACTTCTTTCTTACCTATATCCTTTTCTTTTATTTCTTTTCTTATTGAAGGGAAGGAAAAGGGGAAATATACTCGCATGGACGTGTCTTGTAGGGTCTTATAGAGGTATCACATCTCATGTATCTCAAGCCCCAAACAGTGAAGTTAAAAGTTCATTATGGTGAGAAGTCGACTCCGATTTGCCGAAATCATTGAAATGACGATCTTTTTGGGGTTTGTTGATCCACTCATGGGTTTTCTACATTTCCTAGTAAAAATCAAACACTCTCCAACAAAGCATCTAAACGTCGATACAAATAACAAAATTAACAAGTTCTATTGCTACCTCATTAAAAACCTTTTCATACGTTATTGAACTTATGAACGAGGAAAAGAGTGTAACAATCTCTCAAAATGCAAAAAACTTATGGTAAAACTTACATCAAAAGATGTCAAGGAAAAGAGTTACCTCCATTGATCGCAAGACTTCCCCCCACACTTATTTCACAACGTCCTCGTTGTGATGTAAGACCGTAAAGGGGGAAAGAGAAAGAGAAAAAACTTACAGTAATTCTCTTATTGGGTTGTGGGTTCACAGCTCCCACATGGGGAAGTCCTGATTTTGTTTTTTTTTAATGGTGAAGAACACCTGAAAAGCAAGAAAACAAAAACGAAAAAAAAAAACCAAAAACTAGAGAAAAAAATCCTAATAGAAAATTGTATGTACAAAGGTAAAGTGCTTTCTTAACGTCGTGAGCTCGACGACTTCATAGAGTGGTCAGATGAATGTGGAGACGATGGCCAAGTGGTAGCACGATGGTTCCTTGAATCGATCACTAAGGAGTCGGTATGGTGAATTGATTTCTCCCCAGCAGAAGTGTAGTCATCGTTAATGGCTTCTTTACCAAGAGATTCCTTCCTTGAGTATGACCGTGGCGCCAAGGTAGCATTCTCGTTATCTCCATCGTTGAGGGGCGATGGAGAGGTCCAGTGCTCAAGGCAGCAACAGTATCGGTCCAGTTATGGAAGTGCATCAACCTTGATAGGTCGATGTGGTGGACCGATGAGCATGGCATCGACCCTGATTGGTCGATGCTCTTGTCCGAGACTTCGTTTTGGTAATTTGGAATCCACAATATCGACTGTGATAGGTCGATTTATAGGTCCGATGCTGTTCACCGATGAGTTTGTTGATGTGTTCTCCTCCAGTTTCATCTCCCACTGATTAGCTTTGCCACCCAAAGAGAATGGGAATAGGCATAGTGTCAAATCGTCCTCTGAGACTCCGTTGATTTTAATATGCCACAAAGCTTGTCAAACTGATCCAGGTGATCAGTAATGATCGTCAGAGCGACCTTTGGTTGGTTTGCAGCCACCCGACGTGCATCACCACCTTGAGCAGCATCCCTATTAGGGTAAAAGATGCTCTCAAGCTCAGCAGCAGGTACTTCTTTTCATAGCTGCTCCATTCGATCTATTCTCTTCTTCCCTTTTTTTTTAATATATTTTTGGTGATCACCTAAAATTCAAAAGAAATAAATAATCAATTAAAAAAAATAAAAAAAAACTTAGTCTCAGATCTAGACTAAATCTCTATGGTTATTGCTTCATTCCCAGGCAACGGCGCCAAAAACTTGATAGGAGGTTTTTTATGCCTCTTCATAGGTTTCACCCGAGAAGTTAATCTCGAGAGTTTAACCCATAAAACCGCAAGTGCACAGTTAAATGCAATTGAGAATAACACACAGAGAATACAAGCCTAAATCTAATCTAAGCAAAATAGAGAAATGGGGGTTAGTTCATAATCTAACATGCATAGCATAGATAAAAGCATAAAATAAATAAAGCAATAAATCTATACTAAGAAAACAGTAAATAAATTAAACTAAACATGAATTAAATAAACATTAAATAATCCTAAACTAATATTTACACATAATTGAGTGATAGTCTAAATCAAGAAACCTAAGTTTAGAATTCATATTTTATCTAAATAATTTATATTTGTCATTTTAAGGATTTTCCATGTCTTACTAGTCCACTCTCGTGGTATGCTAGACTCTATATCCAGATCCACTCTCGTGATAAACTGGATATGCATTTCATACAATCCCATCATCGAATACCAAGTATCCTTAGACTCTCGCATCAAGAATACAAAGTGAGAGATAGATTTGTTTCTAAAGTACAACCCACTCTCGTGGCGAAATACTCCTAAAATATTTAATCTAATTTGGCCAAAGCGAGATCTATAATTAATTTTATCAAACAACGACACTAGCTATGACTCTCTAGTATACATATCTGAAGGTTTAATCCACTCTCGTTGCATCAAACACTTCTAAATAAACAACCACACTTACTGGATTCAGTTGTACTATTAAGTATCTCCCATGAGAGAATACTCAGTATTATTATGCATACTAAAGTAGCTACATCGGTTAAGTACAGTAATGAACTCTAAAACATAGATCCCATCATCAACCACCACCTTGGTAGTCTAAAAGATCTACTCTAAAACAGAAAAGAAAAAGTAAAATATGAACTCTTTATTAGATATGAAATAGTGGCTACAAGGATAAGAGATGTGTATCTAGGGTATAAAAAGTTGTGTATTGTCTAGTGAGATTACAAGTGATTATATAGAATTAGGGTTTATTAGATCTCTCCATTTTGTCCTTATCTTGTTTTTGAAAGCCTAAAACTCGAAATGACAAATTGCCCGAATCATATCTTGCCACGTAAGGATTTTTCCATCTTTTTCGGAGGCCAGCATCGACCCTGATTGGTCGATATTAGGGTCGATATTAGGGTCGATATTGTCCTCTTCTGACTCTGTGAAATCCTTCTCTGAATCTGTACGATCCAAGCAATGTCATCAATCTTCCCAAAGGCTTTAGTAGGCTTCAAAAACATCTCAAGAACTCATGTTTAGTTCCGAATACCTAAAAATATATAACCACATGCAAAAACACTAATACAACACTAAATATTAGTTATAAAGGCTAAAACAAACTTATTCTAAAGCATAAAAGCATATAAAATACGATGTTATCACCCTCGTGCTATATCACTGGTAAATAATATTATATTATATTTTATCTCTATTTATATGAAAATAGATTTATCGCCAAATATTTTAAGAAAAGAATGATGCACAAAACTTTGATTTGTATTTTCTGTGAATAATCATATAAATTTGAAATTAAATAAATATTTTAAAATAATATTTTCCACAAAAATAAGTAAATTAAACACTAAACACTAATATAAAGACTCTTAACAAACCATATTTTAATAAAATACATTAAACACTAATATAAAACATCTTCTAAAAATATAATAAGATTTGTTAAAACAAATTATTACTTTTTCATCAACCAATAATAACTCTATTCTCATAAGTATATTATTTGCTTTGATATTTCTTGCTTCCCATTTTCGACGCAACATAATATTGTACGACGATAAACACGATTTTTGTCTAATTGGTCTAGGATAAGAAGTTGAACTCCTAAATTTATTTTTCTGATTTAATATGATGCATAACAAAAGGTAAAAGATGAATGAGAAAATGATTTGTTAAGAATCTATAATTTGATATTTATAACCAAACTATTACAATACTAATTTGAAAAATTAACATAATTGTGATGTAAAATATCAAATATTAAATATTTTGTTAAAACTGACAATTGTCTTACATTAACAATAAGTTGTCTTTTTATTATTTTTATTTTTCTGCTATTTACATTTTTACTTAAATTGATAAAAATCTTTATTGATTATCTATTCTACATTTTTATATAGAAAATTACCACTAACAGAAAATTCAAAATACTAAAATTTATGATATTGATATTTTTGCTTAAACTGACAAAAATCTTAATTAATTATTTATTCTATATTTTATATAGAAAATTACAATTACCAAAAAGAGACACATGTCACAATCTAAATTAACGATGACACGTGTCAAAATCTAATGAGTTATCTTTTTGACACATATTATGCTCACGTTAAACACGTTCACCTTTATATAATAAGATATTAACATTTAGTTATAATAATATCTATTAAATATATAAAAATATATATTGATTAACCTGTGTATACCTAATCTAGTAAAAAGATAAAGTAATATGTTATCATTATTTTTTTTTTGTTCACCGACTGAAATTCATTCAATTAAACAAGTTTTCTTCCTCTTCCAACAGAAGATTACAAGCAAAATCAAATAGAGCAGATTTAGCAGCGAGATTTTATTTTATTTTGGCAGGGAGATTTTTCACAAACGAATAGGCCCAAATGGAGACAGTTTCAAGTGAGTTGAATCGCATATTTCAGATAGATTAGACAGCTAATATTATTAATGTGCGCTGAGGATCTTAAGTCGCTATATACGGGTATTGAGGGATGGGCATTCCGTTCAGGTCGATTCTTTTAATTATCGGTTCTTTCGGTTCTTAAAAACTGCTAACCCTTTCGAACCGATTAGAATTCAGTTCAGTTTGATTCGTTTTTTTCCAGTTTGATTCGGTACGGTCACTTGATTTTGGAACAGAAAGTACCCGAAAATACCCGAAATTTTTTATTTTTTTCTTCTAATTTTCGGTTCCATTCAGATTTTTCAGTTCTATTCTGATTTTTTCGGTTCCACTCGGTTCTTTTCGGTTTTTAAGTATTAACCAAACCGAACCAAGAACCGATCGGTAATCTAATTTAGAACCTATCGATTAATATGCAGAAACCGAAACCGAACCGAATCCTTTCTTTTGGTTTGGTTTTTCAGTTCCGGTTTATTTGCCGACACGTAGTACTGTATACATAATCTCGTTTGATATTATTTTCCCGGTTCTATTTTCGACGACAGTTATTGCCTCATGGTAGATTGTGTAGCCGCCTATAACCCGGGAGTAACAAATTGATTATGTTTCTTCCGGTTATCTACTCACATAGCCACAAATAGGTGGTAGATCGGAGGCGAGCTTCACATTCGATTAATCAAATCCAAACTTTGAACCAGGGACATCCAATTCGGACAGATATTCAAATTTAGTTTAGTTTAGAGAATATTCTTTTATTTACATGACAAATAATTCCCCTGTATTATTTCATATTATAAAGGTTTTACTATACAATTTTATATTAAGTTCGTAGGTTTTCAATCTAGGAAATATGTTAATGTTTAAATTTATGTAAACATATTTCCTAACAAATTAAGTATATATAAATTGATAAACAAAAACAGGAACTAACCTTACATGTTTATATCTTCCAAAAATCTTTGATAAATCTCTATCTAATTAACTAAGATTATACCATCAGCTATGGATGACCTAAAGCTTCGAGAGTTGGACCCACCATGAGTAGTCTAAACATTTTCAGGAGGAGGTGCTATCTCATTTTAGCTTTAGTTGCACAGAAATTAAACATTAGAGATCATAATATATACTGTAAAATTTCTATAATTTTGGTTTTATTCAATGTCACTGAGAAGTGTTTTCTACAGATGGCGAAGAGCGAAATCTAGGCCATGGTGATCCAGTTGAATATGATCTTTCCTATTTCCAAATGGTAATCAAATTACTTAAGACTAATAACTAATTAGGGTTAAATCAAGTATAAAAACAACAAAAATTAGGGTCAAGTCTCAAATGTGTGCTGTTAGTGGGACTATTTGATTTTTAAAGCCAAATCAAAATAGAGAGAGAAACAGAGGTAAATTGAAACACAAGGGCTACATATTCTTATCGAAATAGAGCTAAACTGTAAAAAATTAGGAACTCTAATTTGATTTATAGAAATGAGGGTTTTATTTTATAGTTGTCTTATGCTTGACCCACACGCCCTCAGAATCAGAGATATTGTTTTATAAAATAATTTTATAATCATTGGTTTAGAATAACTAAAAAGAAAAAATCAAGGGATAAGAAAAAATTTATATTTTCAACAATGCATTTTTCATACTATTTTCTTTCTTCTATGTCAGTGCTTTTTTTTGGGGGGAATTAGCTTAAAAGGACAAATATATTCTATGTTTGTGAATCTAAACCTTTTTGTAGTTAGTTTGGTCATATAAACTTTATATTTATTAAAAATTAACTATACCCTCATAATTATAATTAAGAGAATATATTAGTTATTTGATTTTTTTTTCTTTAGTAAAATATGTTGATTTAGATTTTTTTTGGTTTTTTTGGATAAACCCTTTAAAAGATACAGAAACTTTGCCAAATCCCTAAAATTACCAAATCCCTAAAATTTTACACTCTTCTTCTTTTTTTTTTCTCTCGTCGGAGCTCTTATTTTTCTTCTCTCGTCGGAGCTCTGTTCTCCATTCTTACCGAGCTCTCAATTCTCTCGAACAAATTGATTGATTAACATCATTTAGTTCACAATATAACCAGGTACAACGGAGGTCGTGGATATCGAGAATCGTCGATCCCTACTTCTTCAATAAAGCCACCTCTGCTCCTGCTGTTACCGCTCCAGATGATCAAGATCAACATCAAGGTTTTTCTTCTATCCTCGCTCTTTCTAGCCTCGTTTCTATTCCGTGAAAATTTCTGCAGTTTTGTGAGTTGAAAATTTTAAAATTACATTGAACATGGTAAGTGACGGCTTGATAGAAGCCTCGGACGGGTTGTTGTCTCTGATGGACCGTGCGGCGCGATCGGTGAAGCAACGGTGGAACGCGTGATATTTCTAGGGCCCGGGGAGTGTTAAGCGACCACACGAGTTGTGGGAAGTCTCGTGATACAGCTTGGACGATCCTCTCTTGGTTTTGAGTCTCACAAAAATAAGAAGAAGAACAAAGAATCAAAGCGGCGACGACTAAGCAAGAATAGGGTTTTTCGTTTATTCAATGTCTACCCTCTTAGGGCTACGAGTTTCTCCTTATATAGGGCTCGTCTTTAGGTTCCAAAATGTGTCAAAAACAACCCCAAACGTGGCCTAACACATGGCCAAAAGGTTTCCCAAAACAAAAAAGAAAAAGGTTTGAAAAAGGAAACTTCAAAGAGGACATGTCAAAAACTTAAGTGACGTGTTCCTGTGGCTTGTCCGACATGATAATGGGCCTAAATGGATTTTAAAATACTCCCTTAGAATGCTTGAGTCAAAATTGAGGCTTGGTATGGGCTTCTAGACAACTCGGCCCTCAAAGGATGTCTTTGAGGCCACTTTGCACCACTACGTTGTTGCCTCGTTAAAACCTTTCTTAGTAAAACCACGTGGAAAACCTAAGGGTAGGAAAGAGTATAATCCCTAGTGATGTATTTACGCCCTAATCATGCTAGCGAGAGGACAAAGAGTGAAGTCACCTTCTTTGTCCTGATGAGGGGCCACTCGGTTGTGTGCGAGCACGAAGCATTCTGAGAGTTGGCGTGGCTTATCTTGGCTCCAAGATCAACCGTAGGTACTCTTGGCTTGTCAGTGGTGAATGGAGAAACCATTGGTTCGACATTCCTCTTATCCGGATCTGCATGGTCCCTATCCGCGTCCGTATGGCCCGTGTCGAGGAAAAGGCCCACGGCCTTAGCGAACCCTTTGAGACTCTTGATTCTTGATCGTGTCATGGGCGCTCCTCGAAGTGGTGATGTCTCTACTAATTAGGCCGGCTCCTTCTGGATGTCCACATCATTCTCTCCTTCTTGAAAAAGCTCTTATGTCATGTCCGATTCACCTACATCAAAAGGAGACAAGTCAGAAACGTTGAACGGTGGGGAAACTTGGAACTAACCTGGTAACTCGAGGCGGTAAGCGTTGTCGTTAATCTTCTCAACGATCTTGAATGGGCCATCTCCTCTCGGTGCTAGTTCGGAACTCCGCTTATTCGGAAACCTCTCGGGCCGCATGTGAAGCCAAACCCACTCTCTGGATGCAAACTCCATCTTCTTGAGTCCTTTGTCTCGTTGGCGCTTGATTTGCTCGTTCTTTTTGTCGAGGTTCTCCTTGACCTTCTCCTGAATCTTCTTTACTTGCTCGGCTTTGGCGATCCCATCGATGCTAACTTGATCCGCCTTTTGTAACGGTAACGGAGTAAACTCCAATGGGATCCTAGGGTTAAAACCATAGACAACCTCGAAAGGGGAAAACTTAAAAGAAGAATGAGTAGCATGATTATAAGCAAATTCAACCAGAGGCAAGCACTCAACCCAATTCTTTAAGTTTTTACCGATGCTAGCTCTAAGTAAGGTAGATAAGGTACGGTTTACCACTTTCATTTGATCATCGGTTTGAGGATGACACGTCGTAGAGAAGAGAAGTTTGGTGCCGAGCTTCTTTCATAAGGTTCTCTAGAAGTGGCTTAGGAATTTCGTGTCTTGGTCCGACATAATGGTTCTCGGTAGCCCATGCAAACGAACGACCTCCTTGAAGAATAAGTTAGTGGTTTGAGATGCGTCATTCGTCTTATTACACAGAATGAAATAGGCCATCTTATAGAACCGGTCCACAACGACGAAAATAGAATCCTTGTGTTGTACGTTTGATAATCCTAGTAAAAAAATCCATAGAAATACCCTCCCAAGGGGCGTTAGGTATTGGTAAAGGCATGTAAATACCGGGAAGATGTGACCTGGATTTTGCTTTAAGGCAAACGATGCATTTGGTGCAATGATGCTCAACGTTTCTCTTGATATGTGGCCAGTAGAAATGCTCCTTGAGTGTGATGAGAGTCTTGTATACTCCAAAATGTCCCATGAGACCTCCACTGTCAGCTTCTCGGACAAAACATTCTCTTATTGAGCCTTGCGGAATGCAAAGCCGTTTATCCCAGAAAAGGAACCTGTTCTGTAGGTAGTTGGACCTAGTTCCTCCCTTTAGACACTGAGTATACGTCTCTCCAAAGTTTGGATTCTAAGCAAACTGATACTTGATGTGCTCAAAACCAAACACCTTAGCCTCCATAGTCGACATAAGCGCATGACGTCTCGATAGTGCATATACGACCACATTTTTTTTGCCTTTCTTATATTTGATGACGTATGGGAAGGTTTCCACGAACTCTAACCATCTTGCATGTCTCTTCTTCAACGTGGTCTGACCTCTAAGATGCTTGAGGGTGTCGTGATCGGTGTGAATAACGAACTCTTTTGCCAAAAGGTAATGTTGCCACGTTTCTAGTGATCGGACCAAAGCGTACAACTCTTTGTCATACATGGGATAGTTGAGGGTTGGGCCACTGAGTTTCTCACTAACGTAGGATACGGGTCTCCCTACTTGAGTCAAGACAGC
The DNA here is from genome assembly GCA_026770425.1 of Boechera divaricarpa. Lineage (NCBI taxonomy): Eukaryota > Viridiplantae > Streptophyta > Magnoliopsida > Brassicales > Brassicaceae > Boechera > Boechera divaricarpa. The sequence goes on along the minus strand of CM049188.1, from coordinate 6,614,584 downwards.
TCCAATACCTAAACCTGAAACATCACACTCAATCTCAAAAGTTTGGTCAAAGTTAGACAAAACTAAAACCGGTGCATGAGTTAATCGGTCTTTGAGTGTCTTAAAAGCAGCTTCTTGTGCGTCTCCCCACTGAAATGGCACATCCTTCTTGATCACATCCATTAGTGGAGCAGATATGGTGCTAAAATCTCGAACAAAACGCTGGTAAAAGCTCGCGAGACCGTGAAAACTTCGGACATGTCCGATGCTAGTTGGTGTAGGCCATTCCTCGATGGCTTTGATCTTTTCTTGGTCAACTTGTAGTCCTTGTGAGCTCACTACAAAGCCTAAGAAACCAACTTATCAGTACAAAAGATGCACTTCGTTAGGTTGGCATAAAGGCCTTCCTTTCGAAGCGTTTGTAACACTAATTCTAAGTGTTTAAGATGCTCAGCCAAGCTCCTACTATAAATGAGAATATCATCAAAATATACTACGACAAATTTACTGATATAGGAACGCAAAACCTGGTTCATAAGTCGCATGAAGGTGCTTGGTGCATTGGTTAGGCCGAAGAGCATAACGAGCCACTCGTAAAGGCCTCGTTTCGTCTTGAAAGCGGTCTTCCACTCATCACCTTCTCTCATTCTTACTTGATGATACCCACTTTTTAGATCAACTTTGGAGAAGATAGTTGATCCACTCCGCTCATCCAACATGTCATCGAGCCTTGGTATCAAATGTCGATATTTTATCGTAATATTGTTGATAGCTCTACAATCGACACACATCCTCGATGTGCCATCTTTCTTGGTCACTAACAACATGGGTACAACACAAGGACAAACACTACAAGAAAACAAAGGATTTGCGATGGAGAAAATCATCGCAAATCCGTCGCAAAACAGGAATTGCGACGTAATAGCGAGGCATAACAATTCGTCGCTAATCATTGGTCGCAAATCCAAAATCATCGCAGTGTCGTCGCAATAAACGCCTCGCAAATGCATCGCACATAAGCGACAGAATAGCGTGTAACAAATTTTCTCGCAAAAAGTTCATCGCAAATGTGTAGCAAAGATACCTTGCAAATGCGTCGCAAATAAGCGAGAGATTAGCGTAAAAATACTTTCAGTCGCAAAGAGAATGTCACAAAATTGTAGCAAAATTTGCGATGGAGTTGCGACGAGCGAGACAATATTCATCGCAAATCCCTCGCAGATTTGCGATGACCTTGGACAATCATATCTAGTATTGTCACAATTCCATCGCAAATAAAATAATTAAATAAAATTAAATAAAAATCGTTTTTAATTAAAAATCGATTTATTATTAATAATAATTTAAAAATCGTTTTAAAAAAAATAAAATTAAAATTAAAATCTAATTAAAATAAAATAAATATTAAAATTCAAATAAAATTAAAATTCTTAATATTCAAAAGAAAATAAACTATAATATTTGTTTTTAAAACATAAAAAAATAACTAAAAAGATTATGATGGTCCGGTTCCGGTTCCGGTTCCGCTACCAGAATCGGCGTCATCTCCGAACTTTTCCCGAAAAAGCCGTGCCAAATCCGCATCCTTTGTGCCTAAGTAGCTAAAATGCTTATCATACTTTGCCATTTGCTAACTCTGAGCTGCGATAAGATTCGCCTGGGACTGAATGATACTCTGAAGAGCTTCCGAATCCTGTCGGGATTGAGATGAAGACGAAGCTGAAGAAGTACAGGAGTCAATCTTCGATTGCAGGGAACCGAGACCATAAATTTTCCCTTTTTTACGAGAAGCGATTTGGAAAAAAAATTTGACTGTAATTTACTATAATCATAATTTAAAACATTTACAACAATTTTAAAGACATACCTCAGTAAAAATTTTGTTCTTCATGGCCGGAGAGACAGATGCAGTGCTCTCGGGATCATCACCATCAGAAGCCTAAGTCAGCTACTGCATCCTGGAAGTGACGTCATTGTAGAGCCTCTCCGATTTTCCGTCGACAAATGATCCATCCGGTCTCCGTTTCGTCTCTTCAAGAACAGCTAGCAAATCTGGAATCGCATCGCCCCCACGGGTCTCAGTCTAAGTATAAAAATAATTACTATCATAATTAATTAAAAAATTAAATAACTTTTAAAAAAACTTACAATCTTTCGTGTTCGGACTTTAAACAAAAGCTGTCCGGAGCGATGCTTATGATATCCGTCTCCATCAGGATCAGAGAGCCGGGCCGCTCAAGCATTCCCGCTCTTAGTCTCACTCGTCGGATCAGAACAATACGCCACGAGGCCTTTCCAGACCTCAGGATCCAACCACGTAGGCATTTATTACTTGTTTTCCAATTTTGTTTTTTTGCAGATGTCCGAATTCGGACATCATCCTTAGAAAATTCGGACATCATCCTTAGATAGATGGTTAGTCTGAGCGGACTATTCAGACATTAGAGGGTTTGTTGAGAACTTGCATTCTTAAGTTGGGTGATCGTTGGATAGGTCATCTGAATTTGGCAGAGTTTGCCTATAACACCACTTATGAGGTGAGTATTGGTATGTCTCCATTTGAGGCTCTGTATGTACGGCCGTATCATACACCCATCTGTTGGGTCCAGGTGGGGGAGCGTACCATATTGGGCCGAGACTTTTTTTGGAGACGTGTGAGAAGATTAAGGTTGTGAGATCCAAGATGAAAGAGGTTCAAGATCAACAAAAAAGTTATTCTGTCAAGCATCGTCGAGAGTTAGAGTTTGCTGTTGGGGACCAAGTGTATCTTAAGATGATCACTTATAAGGGAATGAATTTGTCGAAGATGAACTCTAAGTTGTCTCCGAGGTATATAGGGCCGTTTAAGATTCTGGAAAGGATCAGACCGGTATCCTATAAATTGGAGTTGCCTAAGTCTATGTTTGCCTTTCATAAGGCGTTTCACGTCTCTATGCTAAGGAAATGCACAACTCCTCGAGATATAGTGTTACATGTGGTACCGGGAGACCTACAGGGTAACAAGAGTATTGCGAGAAGATCTATGAGGATCATTGGTACGAAATGGAAAACGTTTAAGAAGAAGGCCGTGAAATGGATACATGTGGTTTGGAACCGTGATGGAGAGGAAGAAATCACGTTAAAACCCGAGAAAGTTATGAAAGCTAACTTCAAAAAATGGTATGAGAAGCAAGTTGCTTAGAAGCCGAGATAATAGATTCGAGGACGAATCCTTTTGTAGTGAGAGAGAATTGTAAGACCCGTTCTTCGGGCAACCCATTTCTCGGCATGGGCAGGGTATCGGGCACGGGCAGGGTATCGGGCAGGGTATCACCGATGATAGGGCTAGTCCGGATAATCAGTACGTACAAAAAAGTGTGATGTTTCGGAGTTCGTTGGACAGGCCGTATTGTCGAAGAATTATGTCCTGATGGTTGAGCCACGGACAGGCTATCGTTGGCATTTGATACGACCGGATGATCGAGCCTCGGAGAGACTATCATCGGCACTTGATACGACCGGATGTTCGAGCCTCAGACAGGCTATCGTCGGTGTTTGATATGATCGAATTGGTTAAGCACTAGATACGTACTGCATTACGGACAGTCTGGACGAGGATGGCGCGTCCAAGACAGACGGCTGACAAAGTTGGATGCTACGGACGGACGGTACGTCCGGATGGTATCTGCGGATGGACGGACAAGACGTCTAGATGGTGTCTGCGGATGGATAAACAGGACGTCTAGCTGTGTTCTGTGGACGTACGGATGGTACGGTCTAAATTGGGAATGTTTCGGACAAGTCCTTTCTAAATTAGGAATTTTCGGACATAAGTGGGATTTCAGACAAGGATTGTCCATTTTCAGACATGATTGGTCGTTAGGACAAGGTTTGTCCGTGTAAGACATTTTTGGTCCGAGAGGACAAGGGACCATCGAAGATCATTCGGACGTTTGTCCTAAATTTTTGAACAAGATAAGGTTCGGACACACGGACCATCCGAGGGACCGTGAAAGGACCGTAAGGACAACATCCCTAATATTTCGGACATGGATAGATTTTAGGACAAGGACTATCCTAAAATCTTATTTGGTCTTCAGACAAGATGGACCTACGGGATATGCTTTTGGCCGGAAGAACCTCATGTGGACTAACGGACGGACCAATACGGGTCAATTTGGAGTCCGAATGGGCAATATCGATTTGAGTCGGGCTAATCTGATTATAAATGTTTGGACTGACTAATATGATGCAAAAATCGAGAATTTGGCTAAGTATAGGACACGAGCCGAATTTGAGATTTTTAGCCCGTATGGACTTAGAAAAATTAGAAATTTTTCTAAGTGTTGGCCCGTTTGGTGTTAGGGTTTTTGGCTGAGTTTTTATAAGGGGTTGGTCGAGTTTTTGAGTAGTCATACCCGTCTAAACACTTAGAGAAAATCAGAGAAAAGATCGAGTTTGCTTGGAGAGAAAGAGAGACCCTTTGGCCCTTAGAGAGATCCGTGATTGGTAAGCCTTCTCTCTTCATTTCTGTTGTATTTTGACACGGTCATGGATTATTTCCTGATGGTTTTGTGATCGGTAATTGTGCCTAGTGAGACGGGACGACTGCCTCACTAAGCAATTATTTTGCTTACGTATCCACGACATGGATGCAGGTAAGGAAGATGATTGAGAAGCTCACGAGACATGAAGGCATTTGGACGAATGGGATGGTTTAGTTTGTCTGCGTTTTGGACTTGGTAAATTTTGAAGTAGTTTGTTAATCATGTTTAGGCGAGTATTTGTGGTTTATTTTGGTGGAACTATTGTGTTGAACTATTTTGTGAATTTTTATGGTTTTATTTTGGGAATAAGAACTCGCTTGCATGAATTAAAATTGGTTAAGTATTCTGCTGTGCATGAAAATGAAGTAAAAATTTTGAGAAGTAACACTTAGTAGGAAAATTTTAAAAATTTGGGCGAATAGGGGTTTATAGGTACCTCCCTACTCGGTTTCGGACGTGGGTAGTGATCGAGGGAATGGAAGGATTAACGACCCGCAAGATGACTGACCGATCGCCTGCATAATAATAATAATAATAAATATAAGAAGAAGAAGAAGAAGAAGATCCGTACGTGGACCGTCGGTGAAAATCCTAAACTGGCGAGAAAAACCCAGTGATTCGGCATTCAGTACGTGGATCATTGGTAAAATTCGAAGACTGGCGAGAAAAACCTGATGATTCGGCATTCAGTATGTGGATCATCGGTTAAATTCGATGACTAGCGAGAAAACCCTGAGGATTCGGCATTCAGTACGTGGATCGTTGGTAAAAATCCAAAACTGGCAAGAAAAACCCGATGATTCGGCATTCAGTACGTGGATCATCGGTAAAAATCGAAAACCGGCGAGAAAAACCCGATGATTTGGCCTGCTGCGAGAAAAATCGAAGATCGATGTGATAACCACATCAGCAACCGTCTTATGATGGGAAGTCATGTTGTTCGATAGCTGGCCAAGTGTAATGAACGAAATGTGAACCCTTGTCTAGGTCGAATGGGCGTGCTTTGATGGAAAGCACGGATCCTCCTAGGCTGTCCCGACGTATAATAAGCGAGGTGACGATGTCTCCCATGGACAATAATCCACCTCGTTGTAGGGGTTGAATAATTCTCGAAGGCCAACAAGCTATTATGCTATTAAGTTGTATTGGTATCGCAAATGTACTTCACTGGCCCGTGGAGTTCCTCGGGTTACCCGCAATTGACATCATTTAGTCTACGCTTGCATAACTCTTGATGATGTGTTTCCATTTATTGTTAACGAAGAGGGGAATGGTGGATTTGGGCGTTGGTTTTCGGGTTTGAAGACATTCCTATAGTCTCGCAGGTTGTTTTTCGCCTAGGTTAGATGGGCGTGCTTTCATGGAAAGCGTAGATCCACCTAGGTTGTCTTAACGGTTAAACAAGATGACGATGTCTCCCATGGGCATCGGTCAATATTTTAGCCAGTTTTTTGCGCTTGTGCGGCTTTGGTTTGGATTCGTTTGTCTTCTCTTAACTCAACCAAATACTTTGGAAGAGTTGTGGGAACGATTAAAGTTTTTGGGTCAACTGAATGTTAAGCGTATGAGTGCTGATCGGATAGCTAGTGTCAACGATCGAACTGCTTACCACCTATCCTTCCCAGTTTCTTTACGGGCGATGTTACGCTCGATGATCGGATTTGGGGCCTGTGTTGCTTACCTAACTAGAAGATATTATTGACTTTGGTTCCAACCGTTGTCCGCGGCTTTTCCTTTGCGGAAGAATTCTAGGCATAAATATCAGGTCATGTTTTCCTTTTGACATTACATCATTTGCCTTGTTCGCATTGGTGAATAAGTTACCGGTTGAAATCTCGGATGCGGAAAAGTTATCGACGGTGACTCAAAGCGATTCAGTCTTGACGAAGCACATTTGTCCCTCGGGCAAAAGATAACGGTCAAGACCTTGTCCATTTTTGTTTTCCTTAGCGTTAGCGAGAATGTGGCAGAGAATTACTGTGATCGATGAATGCTACCTGGTTGATCCTGCCAGTAGTCATATGCTTGTCTCAAAGATTAAGCCATGCATGTGTAAGTATAAACGAATTCCCACTGTAAAACTGCGAATGGCTCATTGAATCAGTTATAGTTTGTTTGATGGTAACGACTACTCGGATAACCGTAGTAAATATAGAGCTAATACGTGCAACAAACCCCGACTTCTAGAAGGGATGCATTTATTAGATAAAAGGTCAAAGCGGGCTTCTGATGATTCATGATAACTCGACGGATCGCATGGACTTTGTGCTGGCGTTGCATCATTCAAATTTATACCTTATAAACTTTTGATGGTAGGATAGTGGCTTACCATGGTGGTAACGGGTGACGGAGAATTAGGGTTCGATTCCGAAGAGGGAGCCTGAGAAACGGCTACCACATCCAAGGAAGGCAGCAGGAGTGCAAATTACCCAATCCTGACACAGGGAGGTAGTGACATAAAATAACAATATTGGGCTCTTTGAGTCTGGTAATTGGAATGAGTACAATCTAAATCCATTAACGAGTGATCCATTGGAGGGCAAGGTTGGTGCTAGCAGCCGCGGTAATTCCAGCTTCAATAGCGTATATTTAAGTTGTTGTAGTTAAAAAGCTCGTAGTTGAACCTTGGGATGGGTCGCCCGGTCCGCCTTTTGGTGTGCACCGGTCGGCTCCTTCCTTTGGTCGGCGATACGCTCCTGGTCTTAATTGGTCGGGTCGTGTCTCCGACGCTGTTACTTGTAAGAAATTAGAGTGCTCAAAAAAAACCTACGCTCTGGATACATTACCATGGGATAACATCATAGGATTTCGATCCTATTGTGTTGGCCTTTGGGATCGGAGTAATGATTAACGGGGACAATCGGGGGCATTAGTATTTCATAGTGAGAGGTGAAATTCTTGGATTTATGAAAGATAAACAACTGCAAAAACATTTACCAAGAATGTTTTCATTAATCAAGAACGAAAGTTGGATGCTCGAAGACAATCAAATACCGTCATAGTCTCAACCATAAACGATGCCTACTAGGGATCAGCGGATGTTGCTTTTAGGACTCCGCTGGCACTTTATGAGAAATCAAAGTTTTTGGGTTTCGGGGGGAGTATGGTTGCAAAGCTGAAACTTAAAGGATTGACAGACTGAGAGCTCTTTCTTAATTATATGGGTGGTGGTGCATGACCGTTCTTAGTTGGTGGAGCAATTTGTCTGGTTAATTCTGGTAACGAACGAGACCTCAGCCTGCTGACTAGCTATGTGGAGGCATCCCTTCACGGTCGGCTTCTTAGAGGGACTATGGCCATTTAGGCCAAGGAAGTTTGAGGCAATAACAGGTTTGTGATGCCCTCAAATGTTTTGGACCGCACGCGCGCTACACTTTGTATTCAACGAGTTCACACCCTGGCCGACAGGCCCAGATAATCTTTGAAATTTCATCGTGATGGGGATAGATCATTGTAATTGTTGGTCTTCAACGAGGAATTCCTAGTAAGCGCGAGCTATCAATTGAATGATCCGGTGAAGTGTTCGGATCGCTGGTAGTTAGAGCTTTCACTCGGGTCTATGCAAATAACCTAGCCGTTGTAGTACTCAGGAATCGAATCCACGAGGATCAAGTGTTGGACTACAAATTACAGATAATGATTAAGAAGGTAAGACAAAATAAGAGAGTTGGATTAAAGTGAACAATGAAATAAATGCAAATAGATGAACAAGAAAATAAAAGTAACAGTTGTAAACAATGAATTAAAAAGCGTCAGGCTTTAGGGATATTCGCAGGAAATCACAAATCTTGAATGAGACAATTATTTAGGGAATGAATTAAACACCAATCTCGAACTCAAACAAAATTGTATAATCAATCCACTGTCGTGGCACCAATTACTTTATCTAGCAAACTAAAATTCTAAACTGTCGTTTAAACTCAGAATTACAGACAAACATTCAACAGGCATGTTCAATCTGTTCACGAATTGTCTTAACATCAGCTTTTGTTGGTTAAAGACAATTCGCTCACCTAATATTCTATCAAGCAACCTATAAACTTTTGGAAAATAGGTTAAACCTAAATTCAGAGACTAAGTTGTCAATTTAGTCTAAGCAATGAACACAACAATAGGCGAAGATGTCAATTCATAAATCCCTATCTATGTCTAATTCAGTGATCCATAAAATTTCTTTGAAAACCCTAAAACCTAACTATGGATCTACTCAGACATGGATACAGAGAAAACACAGAGAGATGAATAAGAACTCATAATCATAGAATAAGAAATCTAATAGGGTTCAGAAATCTTCTCAATATGTAGAGTCAGAGATTCTTCTCCCCAAACTTACAAAGATCCAGAAATTTCATAGAAGAAGTTACAGAATGTAAAAAATGTGCCAAAGAAGGGATGATGTCTTTCTAGTGAGATTACATGAGTTTATATAGAGTTTTTGGAGGTTTGGAAGGGTCTAAGGCGTCCTTAGAAGGCTCTAGATGCTCTTAAACTCGATTTCCTTAAGTTTCATTTTCTGCACAATGATTCAGCATCGATGAGCCACGATTGATGCTTGTGGTCGATGGGATTCTCTAGGATGGGCGTCGACTGGCCACGGTCGATGCTATAACTGTTGTTTCCTTTGTGAGGCTCTTGAGATGTTTCTTCATAATGTTCTTGGCCCCGGCAAGTAGCTCCAAGGTCCCAAAATGCTAAGAAAGTGTATTATTTCCTCCAAGTACCTATAAACACATAAACAAATGCAAATGCACTAAAACTATCCTAAATGCAAGTGAGAAACGTATAAAACTAAGATAAATGTATGCAAGAAAGCATGTAAAATACAATGCTATTAACTCCCCCACACTTATCATTTGCTTGTCCTCAAGCAAACAAAAGCTAAGCATAGTGAAGAAATGCTAAAAACTGATACAAGCTTCGGACGTGGTATGCTCTCAGATGGACCAGTGGATTGATAAGCGACCACACGAGATTTGAGGAAGAACAAAGAGCTTAGGCGATGGCTAAGCAAAAAGGGTTTTCGTTTATTACCCAAAGTCTACCCTCTCTAGAGCTGCAAGTCGAACTAGAGGCATGGTATGCGCTTCTAGATAACTCGGCCCTCAAAGGATATCTTTGAGGCCACTTTGCGCCACTAGGTTGTTGCCTCGTTAAAACCTTCCATAGTAAAACCACGCGGGAAACCTAAGGATAGGAAAGAGTACAATACCTAGTGATGTCTTTATGCCCCGATCATGCTAACGTGAGGACAAAGAGGGAAGTCACCGTCTTTGGCTGCATGAGGGGCCACTCGATTGTGTGCGAGCATGAAGCATTCTGAGGAGTCTCGTGGCTTATCTCGGCTCTAAAATCACTTATTGATGCTTTTTGAGTATTGGTGGTGAATGGAAATGTCATTTGTTTGGCATTTGTCTTGTTCGGATCCGCTTGGTCCTTGTCCGTGTCTGCTAATATAGGTCAATTTCTTACTAGACCAAGTTTTCGTTGTAGTAGTAAGGTGTCAATCCATAAGGGTGAAGATGTTAACCAAAAAGGATGCGATCAAGCAATTCAAGTCAAGCTAAGCAAATAGCGTATTGGGGTCTAGCAACCTAGACAAAAACTGAGAATGGACACTAAAACAGGTACCGTATAGGACTAACAAGAACTAGCAGAAACCAAGCAATAACAGAAATAACATATGGGGGTAAAGAGCAGCGTATAGGACTAGCAGCAAATTCAACAATGCAAGAGAAGTTCCTAAGGATGGGGGTAATCGACTCAGTGTGTCCTCTTAGCCTATTCAAGTGGTTTAACAAAACTCAATCAAGCTATTCCCTAGACATCAAACATCAAAACCAGTTAAGTCCACTCCCGTGGTAAGTAACCTCAAACTAGACCAGTTCCAGACCCAATCCCTTGGCGAAATCTACCCTAGCAGGCAATACGATTCAGTTCAATATTGTCGATAAACACCCTAGACAACTAATCCCTTAGGCTAGGTATGCAAATCTCTAACATCAGTTCATTCAAGCATTTTATCAAACACCTTCTGGGTGGAAAAACACCTAAGTTCTAATTCCAATTGATCAGAAAGAAACTAGCATTAAGAACACTGATTTAGAAGGGAAATCAAACGATCTACACTTAAACCACCTGAAAGACCAAGATTCTACACCTAATCTATCCCATCCTCAAGAACCCTAATGACTACTCAAAACTCATGAAGAACATCAAGAACACAAACCCAGAAATCATAAAAACTTGCATAGATGATAGAAATAGATAGAGATAATGATAGAACAGAAGGAACAAACTCAAAATAACAGGTAGAAATCAAATTACAAGTTCTGGAAACTAAGAACAGAGAAGAACACAAGGAAAAACTCGAAATATTAGAGATAAAAACGTAGTCGTCGTAGTCTTCACCCAACATTAGGTATTTATACTAAGTCTTAAAAGCCCTAAAATTTCATGCGCAAAATAGTAAAAATGTGCAGGATAAGGTCCAGCTCGGCTAAGTCTTGGTCGAGTGCTGTGCTCAAACAGACGAAATCAAGACTGCATTTTTCTGAGATGAGCTTGAGTAGTCCACTCGATTGCAGGGGCTCGAGCTGGGTTCTGAAACTTCAAGACGCCACCTTTTGTCTCTGCTTGATCATACAGCTCGAGCATGGGTACTCGAGCTGAGCTTCTGCTCCATCTCCTGCTCCGACTCGATCACGTCTGCATGGGTATCCTGCATGGACTCGATCAGCATGTCCCAGACAGCTTCTGCTCAGCACGGACTCGATCATAACTGCTCTGTATGGGCTCGAGCAGCACGTCCCAGACAGCTTCTGGTCTAACTTCTCCAAAATCACCCGAAAGTACCTGTAACAAGCCAAATATGCAGGATGTATGCGGACCTAATGCAAAACACTCTAAGTATGCAAAACTCGGAATAAATAACAAGAACGGGGTGAATAACACGTCAAAACGTATGATTTATGCAAGCTAAAACGATGCAAAATGCAAACATATCAACTCCCCCAAACTTAGTCTTTGCTTGCCCTCAAGCAAACAAAGGAATGAGAATGGAGAAGAGGGTTGAAAGTGGGGACTCAGAACCAAAACTTGCAGATAATAACGGATGACCTCAATGTCCAAGTTACTAATTCTAGAATGCAAAGTTTATGAGCTCTACTTAAAAACGTTAGCCATACTCTTCGCAGCACAAGTTCAATCAAACCTCAACCTAGTCATGCATTCATTTCTATCATTCCCCTTAACATTCATTAGAATAGAAACCATGAATCAAGCTAAGCATATTCAATGAACTCATTTGGCTAAGGGTAAGGTCAAGAGACAAAAATGGTCCCTCCAGTACGGTATTGACGTTTCAGAACAAGGGTCTCTCAATGAAACGAAATGAGCTTTAGTAGAATGCTAAAGGTAAGAACCAACCTATGCATACAAGAATAGACTCCCATCTACCCAGTCCTACACAAGCGGTCTTATCTCTTAGTCTAAAACCCAGACAGTCATCCTAATTCTACCCTTCACCCTTAGGCTTGTTCTTTTGATATCCTGGATCAGTTTCATCTTTTCTTTTTATTTTTGGTTCTAGGAGGGGTTATACACATATACATCTAGCGGATTGGGGTTCTTTTCTTAATTTAGCTTAGGCGTTTTTGTGTTTTTTCAGACTTTTGAGCTTTCTGCCTTTTCTTTTTCTTTTGCTATGCACATCCCCCAATCCTTTACTAGATACTCAAACATTCAGATCATTTCCCTCCTAAGAAATCTTACCCTTTTCTTTTTTTTTTCCAAGTTTTTCTCATTCTTTTCTATCCACAAAACTAACCTCAATACCCAACGATCAAGATCCCACCTAATCCTATCTGATTTGAAAATTGCAAACCAGAACTTACATGAGATTCTATCCTTGTCGGCTCAAACCTAACACTTTCTACCAAGCTCATTCGGAAATAGGCCTCACACACTCACGAAAGTAATAGCGTGGCTTGAAAGGAGGCTAGGGTAAGGGCATGGTAAAACTGATCTAACAATGACAATCAACTACTTGGATTGGCAAAGAATGGTATAAACATATGAAAGGGAATCCAAGTATGTATACAGTATCCATGAGTTCAAATTCTATGCCTAGACATGATAATTATAAGTCAAATTCAGGTTTAAATAGATGGGGAATGACAGAAAATCGCAGCATGCTTCAGCTAAGACTCGATCTAGTTGTGTATTCAAAACATGGTTCGGTCTTACTTCAAGCTCAACATCAAGGCATTGAACAACTAGAAACAAGGGCATTGAAGTCATGCAGTTGAATCAGCAAGTTTACAAGGTTTTAAATCATCATCATCCCCTATGCATATGCAACAGCCCTGTATGAAACAATCTAGACTCGATCCTAAAATGTAAATGCAACTAAATGAACACTCTGTTTTTGTGAAATCATTTTCGAAAATTTTCAAAAATTTTTTTTTTTTTTTTTTTTATGCCATATATGCATGCAGACTCAAGAATGCACAAAATCAAAATAAGAACAGAGAAAACACATCAATACAGACCTTAACCCTTCCCCCAAACTTAAATTACACAGTCCCTTGTGTAATAAAAATTTGGAAAGAAAGGCTAAAAGGTAACAGAAAACAATAAAAACGATGCAGCTAATATATACAGAAAGGGTCAGTACGGGTACCTTGGTGATTATGGTGAGTATGTCGACTCGACCTGGTAGTGGTCGAGCTGGGTGCGTGAGCCAGATGCTCCGAAGTGTCTGTCTCGACGTCCTTGCTCGAGCCGGGTGCGTAAGCCAGATGCTCCTCCTGCTTGGCGTCTCTTCCTCGCGTGTTGAAACTGCCTTGGCTGCCTTGGCTCGAAGGAGGAGGTTCGTGGTGGTTCCATCTCGGGTGCATGATGTCTTGGTTCCTCGCGAAACGACCCGCTCCCCGTCAGAATTCTCCCAGGTACGATGGTTTTCTTGGGTGTAGGGGATTTTAACTTTAGCGTGAAGTCCTTGAGCTGGTCCTTCACGTCCTTCACTTGGTCTTTCAGGTCCTTCACGGTAACCTTGAGTGCGGCGACGGTCTTCCCTTGAAACTTGTTCCACCTTTGAAGGAGATTAATCCGCTTGTGTGCCTCCTTCAGGGCTGGACTATGTGTGGGTTTGAGCTTGTACTCCTCAAACGAGTACCTTTCTGTTGGATCAACCTCCTCCAGAACAGCATCTTGATCGTCTGACCCCATTCCTTATTCCCTGATCTCCTCATCTTGATTGTAGAGTCTATCGAGAGGAGGATGGAAATCAATGTTTCGACCCTGGCGTACCTTGGTGAGATCGGTGCAAGGCAGGCGCAGCTTGGCTTACCCAACTGTCGGATGCATGAACTGATAGATGTACTCGTCTGGAGGCGTTGTATGGTCCAGGAACTTGCACCTCCTCAAGAAGTCGATATCTATCCATTTGGGTGGATAGAGTACTGATCGTAGCTCTACATCACAAGCAACAAGTATCGGGGTGATGATACCCCCAATACAGAGGTCACCTGCGCCATCCATTGTCATCTTGCCCATCTTTATCGCCCAGTCCTTGTAGTTTAGGAATTGCTCCATCAGAACAAAGGCGAGGTTAGCATCTGCTCTATCGCCCCGCATCTTCCGCCCATCTCTAGTGCTCCCCAGAAGTGGCAGTAGGCATAAGTCCAGCATCCTTAGTTCACCTTCATTCACCGTCCCGGTCACCTTCCTTGCAAACATAGAGCTTGCTATTGTCTTGTGTAGGTACCTCAGGACAGGGCTTCGGATGCTTGAGCTCTTGCTTCTAGAAGAGGAGAAAGGTTTGGTGCTGTCTCCTATGGTCGACCATAATTGTTGGAGCTCCTCATGATCAAAATCTTGAATCAGTTCGTCACCTCCAGAAAAACCATATAGGTTGCAGATTTGCGCGATGGTAAGGGCATAGCATCGTCCTCAGCACGCGAAGCTGATGAAGCCAGGACCATCATCGGGTTCAACATCAGGCTCCTCATCGTAGAAATGAACCCCGAGGGATGAGAGGAAGTGGCACGTCTCTTCCTTGTAGGCTTCCGAGTGGTTTGTTCATGAATTATCTTATACCTCCCGCCTCAAAAAGATACTCCATATCTCTAGCAATCCCGAGTGCTTGCATTGATGCTTGGTGTGGGTACCTCGTTCCTTCAAAACTACGTTCAAGGAGGGCCTCTAGGTACTTGGTTGCAGAGGGTTTGGTGTTCTTCTTTCGGGGTTGCCTTATCAACTTAGGCTCGTTTTCCTCTGTTTCTTCACCACTTTGATTTATACTCGGCTTGATTGGCGCTTTTCCTTCACTTTTGACCTGAGTGAGCTTTTTGTCTGATACCGTAGTAGCTTGTCCCGACCCTCCAGCTCGAGCGTGGGTGCTCATCCGTCGAGGCTTCCTTATCAACTGAGGCTCATCTTCCTCTGTTTCTTCACCACCTTGATGCATACTCTGCTCTATTTGTCCTTTTCCCTCACGTTGGACACAGGTGGTTTGTCTCGTCTCTTTAGCTCGAGTATGGGTGCTCAAGCGAGACTTCCGACCCTTCTGGCTTGATCCTCGGGCTCGAGCATATTGGGTCGAGTCCGGCGTGACTTCGTACTCCATGGGTACTTCAACTTGCTCTTGTTCTACGGTTTGTTCTTGTTCTTTGGTTGGGGGAATGCTCTCTCTCCACATCTGGAAGTTGCGGGCGAGTTCTTCAGCTGACCTACGACGGGCTTGGCGATGGTCCATACCTGAGACTCGATCAAAGATAAGGAAAGAGAACTCAAAATCGTGAGGATTAGCCTTAAGAGCAGCAAGAAAAATTTAGAGAGAATTCTGGGAATGAAAAAGAGAGAAGTGAGAGTGTTTGAGGTGTGAGTAAAGTACGGAGTCGAGTTTGGTATTTATAGCCGAGTGGGGGAGCGTGTTAAAAGCGCGTTGAATTAGTGTGGGCTCGAGTCGTCACTTCTCTGACACCTTATTAACCGAGTGGACGCTTCTTTGGCACCTTCTGAATTGAGTTTGGCTTGTATAGACAAGTGGGAGGGGACAAAGGACAAGGAGGAGCGTGTGTGGGTCGAGTGTGGGACGTGTTGAAAGAGTGTGGGCTCGAGTCGTCACTTCTCTGACACGTCTGTGATGCCTCTGCACTTGAGCATGTGAGTTCTGACTCAGCCATGACACCTCTGACTCGGGTCCACATGTCAGAATTTTGAATTTTGAAAATTCCCTCCTAAGGCTTATGATCCACCTCTCATGTTTTCCTGAAATCACACAATCAAGACAAAATCAAAATAGCTTAGCACACTTATTTGACGTTTTAAAAACTAAGGCAAAGAAATATGTACAGAGATAGACATGGGACTTCCTCCCAAGTGAGCTTGTTTAAAGTCTCTAAGCTTGACTTCCTGTTTTGTTCAGGCAGTGGAAGGCTCATCCAGAGGAATCGAAGTTCCTTCGGAATGATGGTATCAGCTAGATAGGGTTGAGCCTCTGTCCATTCACTGTGAGTTCGTTTCCTCCTTTCCAAATAAGGTGATCGCTCCGTAGGGTGAAACTTCCTTGACAGAAAACGGTCCGGACCATCTAGACTTGAGCTTTCCGGGAAACAGCTTGAGTCGAGAATTGAAAAGGAGGACTTGATCACCAGCCTTGAATTCCTTGTGCAAGATCCTCTTGTCATGGAAGGCTTTGGTCCTTTCTTTGTAGATCTTAGAACTCTCATAAGCATCCAGCCTGATCTCCTCTAGCTCATGCAGGTCTAATATTCTCTTTTCCTGGGCAGACTTGATATCCAAGTTCAGAAGCTTCGTTGCCCATAACGCCTTATACTCGACCTCAACAGGTAGGTGACAAGCCTTGCCGTAAAGGAGTTGGAATGGCGTTCGTCCTATAGGAGTCTTGAATGCTGTCCTGTACGCCCAAAGGGTTTCATCCAGCTTAGCAGACTAATCTCTTCTTGAAACGCCCACTACTCTAGCCAGGATGGCTTTGATCTGCTTGTTGGACACCTCTACTTGACCACTGGTCTGGGGGTGATATGGTGTAGCCACCTTGTGCCTTACCCCATGCTTCTTCAGAAGATTCTCAACGAGTTTGTTGATGAAGTGAGACCCCCCATCACTGATAACAACTCTTGGCACACCAAATCTGGGAAAAATGATGCTCTTGAACATCTTCAGAACTACCTTTGCATCATTGCTAGGGCAAGCTATGGCTTCAACCCACTTCGAGACATAATCACCAGCTACCAAGATGTAGCTGTTCCCAGAAGATGGTGGGTTGAAAGGACCCATAAAATCAATCCTCCAAACGCCAAACACCTCCACTTCCAAAATTGGGTTCTGTGGCATCTCATTCCTTCTGCTGATGTTTCCCATTCTCTGGCAAGGATCACACTTGGTGATGAAGGCTTGAGCATCTCTGAACATTGTAGGCCACCATAGACCCGCTTGCAGTACCTTCTGAACAGTCTTGAACGTAGCAAAGTGTCCTCCATAAGTAGACCCATGACAGTGCTCAAGCACACCCTGAACCTCGTCTTGTGCTATGCACCTCCTGAACAGACCATCTGTACCTCTCTTGTATAGGAAAGGTTCGTCCCAGTAGTAGTGCTTGACATCTCTCAGAAACTTCTTTTTTTCTGTAGGCGTCAAGATCATCAGGTAACTCACCACATGCAAGGAAATTAGCTAGATCAGAATACCAAGGTATGTCCTTCACTCCTATCACAGAAACAGCATCTAGGAGTCTCTCGTCAGGCATGGTGTCATCAGCAGGTGCTGGGTCATCTATCCTCATCCTTGACAAGTGATCAGCCACACCATTCTCTATTCCCTTCTTATCAACAATTTCCATGTCAAACTCTTGAAGAAAGAGTATCCATCTGAGCAGTCTTGGCTTAGTATCCTTCTTAGCATAGATATGTCTTAGTGCTGCATGATCAGTATAGACTATCACCTTAGACCCAACCAGATAGCGTCTAAATTTCTCAGAAGCGAAAACCACAGCCAACAACTCCTTCTCTGTCGTAGCGTATCTTCCTTGAGCATCATCAAGCGTCTTGCTTGCATAGTAGGTCACGTGTAGCTTTTTCTCAATCCTTTGGCCCAGTACAGCCCCTACAGCATAGTCAGATCACACATGATCTCAAATGGATGGTCCCAGTTTGGTGCTTTGACTATCAGAGCAGTGACCAAGGCTTCTTTGATGAGCTGGAAAGCCTTCAAACAGTCTATATCAAACATAAACTCTTGCTCCTTGCATAACAGCCTTGTCAGTGGTCTGGCTATCCTTGAGAAGTCCTTGATGAACCTTTAGTAAAACCCAGCATGCCCTAAGAAGCTTCTGATATCCCTGACATTCTTGGGTGGTTGCAGCTGCATCATCACGTCCACTTTGGCCTTGTCTACCTCTATACCTTTCTAAGAAATTTTGTGCCCCAAGACGATCCCTTCCTTGACCATAAAGTGGCACTTTTCCCAGTTCAAAACCAGATTCGTCTCTTCACACCTAGTGAGTACCCTGCAAAGGTTAAAAAGACAGGAGGAGAAAGAAGAGCCATACACGGAAAAGTCATCCATGAATACCTCAACAGTCTCCTCTATTAAATCTGAGAATATAGAAGTCATGCATCTCTGAAAAGTAGCAAGTGCATTACAAAGACCGAAAGGCATTCTCCTATATGCAAATGTTCCATATGGACAAGTGAATGTAGTTTTCTCTTGATCATTAGGATGAATAGGAATTTGAAAGAAACCACTATATCCATCTAAGAAACAGTAATATGGATGATTAGCAAGTCTCTCGAGCATCTGATCAATGAATGGCAATGGAAAATGATCTTTCCTAGATACAGCATTTAACTTCCTGTAATCGATACACATTCTATGGCCAGTGATAGTTCTAGTGGGTATCAATTCATCCTTATCATTCCTAACCACAGTAATGCCTCCCTTCTTAGGTACACAATGCACAGGTGAAATCCAAGTACTATCAGATTTGGGGTATATGATTCCAGCCCCTAGCAACTTAAGAATTTCCTTTTTAACAACTTCTTTTAAATTAGGATTCAATCTCCTCTGGGGTTCAATACTAGCATATGATTCATTTTCCAGATGGATTCTATGAGTGCACAAGCTAGGTGAAATTCCCTTTATATCATCAAGAGAGTATCCTATTGCCTTCCTATACTTCCTCAACTCAATCAACAGCAAATTCAACTCATCATCATTCAGCATGTCATTTACTATGATTGGGTAGGTAGAATTTGGTCCAAGGAAAGCGTACCTTAGCCTAGAAGGAAGATGTTTGAGGTCTACCTTAGGTGCTCGCAGTTCTGACCAGTCGTCTGCTGCAGAGAGCTGTCTGTCTTGGGTCTGCTGGTCGAGCTGGATACTCGAGTCTGGCATACTGGATAGGGTAGCTCAAGTCCGCTGGTCGAGCTTGGTGTCCTCGACAGCATGAATTTCTGTGTTGGCCCCTATCAGCTCCTCAAACTCGTCTGACTCTTCCAGAATCTTGTGTGAGTCGAAAATCATCTCATACCCCAAGGTCTCTTCATGCAAATACCTATCCTCACCACTCTTGGTTAAGGCCGTCTGAAGGTGATCATCTTGATTAAGCTCCTCCAGAAGCTCATCAGCAAGCTGGTCCATTACCTCAACATAGAAGACTTGTCCTTCTATTTCCGGCTTTCTCATGGTCTCCTTGACATCAAATGTCATCTTGAGATCATTCCCAAGATTGAGATCGATCTTCCCTTTTCGGACATCAATGACTGCACCGGCTGTGGCTAGGAAAGGTCTGCCCAGAATCAGAGGATCTCTTGGTTCTTCATCCATTTCAAGAACTATAAAATCTGTAGGTATCTCCACTGTACCAACCATCAGAGGGAGATCTGCTAGCATACCATGAGGAGTCCTAATTGATCTGTCCTGCAAGCACCAGAGATGTTGCAGGACTTATAGTTGCTGAATCCTAGCTTCTTTGCAACCGAGAGTGGCATAAGAATGATAGATGCTCCAAGATCACAGAGATTCCTTGAAAACTAGTGGACCTAGAGAGCACAAGTAAAGTGAAAGAACCCGGTCGCTAACTTCTCTTTCGACGACTCTTTCTCTCTGAATGATGGCGCTGCACTCCTCCGATAGGACAACCATACCCTGAACCTTCTTGTCTTTCTCAACTACTGCATCCTTCAAAAACATCTGATAGGCAGGTACCATGGAGAAGGCATCAATGAGAGGCAACCTGATCTCAGCTTCCTTGATATGCTTATCAAAGATTTGTTTATGTTTCTCCATTAAGTCCTTCTTAAACCTCTTTGGGAAAGGCAATTTGGACTTGTAAGGAGGAGGGACATATGGTGCCTTCTTTCCTCTGAAATCACAGATTTAGGTGCAGGAGTGTAGACTGTCTTGACCCATTCAGGTCGAGTTGGGGTGCTCCAGCAGGCGTGGGACTCTTGTCTTGGTCGTTTTGGGAACCAAATCCTCCCCGTCTTGATCCTCACTGTCCGCAGTGATTGCAGGAGATCCTTCCCTCTCAGGTAACTCCTTCCCACTCCGCAAAGTGATGGCATTAATGTGAGCGTAGTCCTTAGGGTTCTGGACCACTTTACCTGGGAGTTGGGAAGTGTTAGAGGATGAAGCGGGCTTGCCCTCGATGGAACGAATCTTGGACTGCAGAGACTCAAACTTGCTGTTAAGATCATTGTAAGTGTAGTCCATCTGGGTTTTCAGTTCACCAAACTTCTTGGCTGTGTCAAGTGCACCAGCTGTTTGACCCTGTAGGAGTTGCTGCAGCAAGGCGTTTGTCTGTTGATCTGGAGCGATAGAAGACTGAGCGTGGTGAGACAGAAAACCGGGTGGTGGACATGGGGTTCCCTGGTGGTGGTGATGACTCTGAAAAGGCGGTTTAGGGGCAAAGTTCTGCTGCGGATTGTAGGGAATGAAAGGCTTGGACTGAGGTTATTGCTGAGGTGGGTAGACTTGATCTTGAGGGTTAGCAACATTGGTACTCCTGTAGAACAGATTCGGGTTGTTCTTGTAATTGATAAAACCTTTGTTGTACTGACCCTGATTCTGCACATAGCTGACCTCCTCTAGACTATCATCCTCCCCATCTTGAACCTGAAAAACTGTATCCTCAGAAGCAAAATGAACTTGTTTCTTCTGCTGTAGCAGTTGATCCAACTTAGCAGTCAAGGCCTTGATGGCCCTGGTCTGATCATCTGTAGCAACACTTGGCCTGGATACTCCTATCATACTCAGCGGTGTAGTTACCATCAGATTGTGCTAGGTTCTCCACAAGTGCCCAGCCAGCATCAACGTCTTGGTTGAGGAAGTTACCACTGCTAGCTGTATCGAGAAGCATGCGGACCTTCGGGAGAACTCCTCTGTAGAGAGTGCTAAGGAGCTGACTCGTTGCTGAAACCGTGGTGAGGGCATTGAGTAGTGTAGCCCTTGAAGCGATCCCAGCATTCTGTAAACTTTCACCATCTTTCTGAGTGAACCCAGAAATTTCATTCTTCAAGCGAGCTGTCCTGGCATTGGAGAAGAACATGGCCAAGAAGGCTTTCTTGCAGTCATCCCATGAAGTGATGGATCCATGGGGTAGAGTCTTTTCCAGTGATGGGCTATGTCACCTAGAGAGAAGGGAAAGAGCCTTAGCTTGAAACCATCTTCACTGACCCCATTGATCTTGGTAAGGCTGCAGAGCCTATCGAACTCATCCAGATGATCAAGAGGGTCCTCCATAGGTAGTCCATGAAACTTGTTGTTCTGCACCATGGCGATCAAGCTGCTCTTGATCTCGAAATTGTTGTTCCGGGACCGTAGGAGGGACAATGCCTTGTCTGTTGGTATGAGTGTTAGGGGCATCTCCGGCTCCTATCAAACGGGGCCTCCTCACAGGAGGGTCTTGAACCTGTGGTTGGTCTTCCATACCGAGTGGATTCTGATGTTCGTCTTGGATGTTTTCTCGCTGCGCTCATAACTGTTGTGGTAGCTGTCAATATTATCGATGGGGCGAAGGAAGTTCTGACTTCCTCTTGATCTGGTGTGCATGCAGGGGGATGTGTACTTGAAAATGCAAAGACAGTCAAGTTAGTAACCAAAGAAAAGGAAAAGAACTTGATCTAGAATATTTTGAAATCCTAATTATAACAAACAACACCCACCCGACAACGGCGTCAAATTGATATAGGTCAATTTCTTACTAGACCAAGTTTTCGTTGTAGTAGTAAGGTGTCAAACCATGGGTGAAGATGTTAACCAAAAAAGATGCGATCAAGCAATTCAAAGTCAAGCCAAGCCAAATAGCGTATTGGGGTCTAGCAACCTAGACAAGAAACTGAGAATGGACACTAAAACAGGGTACCGTATAGGACTAACAAGAACTAGCTATAAACCAAGCAATAACAGAAATAGCATATGGGGGTAAAGAAAGGCCAGCGTATAGGAATTAGCAGCAAATTCAACAATGCAAGAGAAGTTCCTAAGGATACAAGAGGGTAATCGACTCAGTGTGTCCTCTTAGCCTATTCAAGTGGTTTAACAAAACTCAATCAAGCTTATTCCCTAGACATCAAACATCAAAACCAGATTAAGTCCACTCCCGTGGTAAGTAACCGCAAACTAGACCAGTTCCTTTAGACCAAGTCACTTGGCGAAATCTACCCTAGCAGGCAATACGATTCAGTTCAATATTGTCGATAAACACCCTAGACAACTAATCCCTTAGGCTAGGTATGCAAATCTCTAACGTCAGTTCATTCGAAGCATTTTATCAAACACCTTCTGGGTGGAAAAACACCTAAAGTTCTAATTCCAATTGGTGAGAGAAAGAAACTAGCATTAAGAACACTGATTTAGAAGGGAAATCAAGCAGTCTACACTTAAACCACTGAAAGAACAAGATTCTACACCTAATCTATCCCATCCTCAAGAACCACAATGACTACTCAAAACTCATGAAGAACATCGAGAACACAAACCCGAAATCATAGAAACTTGCATAGATGATAGAAATAGATAGAGATAATGATAGAACGAAGGAACAAACTCAAAATAACAAGTAGAAATCAAATTACAAGTTCTGGAAACTAAGAGCAGAGAAGAACACAAGGAAAAACTGAAAATATTGAGAGATAAAAAACATGATACGTCGTAGTCTTCACCCAACATTAGGTATTTATACTAAGTCTTAAAAGCCCTAAACGTCATACGCAAAATAGTAAAAATGG